>OX596279.1:37376947-37567583 GCA_951394225.1 Harpalus rufipes
AAAATGCTATTTCTAAGCGAAATACGTGTGATTTGAGTGTTTTACAGCAACTTCCACGGAACTTTAGCTGTACCGGCGAGGGCACCACGGAGGGCCTCCAAAACCTTGTATTCACTAAAATTCAGTGTATCTGATGATTCTATGCCCTAATCAATCGATTTCCATCGATACATCACGCAGAATATGTATCCGAGATGTTCTTACAAATCGTTCGTTTCAGACAGTGAAACGGCCAAATATGATGTAAAAACTGTTTCTCTCGGGGTCCGTGAAGTTGGCACGTCATTGGAAGCACAAATATTCTTTTTTATATTAGTAATTAGTGCCTCGTTAGTGCTCTTTTGTGCTTAAAAAAAATTTTAAATTAATTGAATGGTTTACGAAATAATTAACATTATATGATGACGTGCCAAGTTCACACTTAGCACGTCATTAATAAAATTTCAAATTGCTTATTACTTCGTCTGTTAGTGCTTCGTTAGTGCTCTTTTGTGCTTCAAAAATTTTTGAAATTAATTGAACGGTTCACGAAATAATTAACATTATATGATGACGTGCCAACTTCACACTTAGCACGTCATTAATAAAGTTTCAAATTACTTATTACATCTTTTGTTAGTGCTTCGTTAGTGCTCTTTTGTGCTTCAAAAAGTTTTGAAATTAATTGAACGGTTCACGAAATAATTAACATTATATGATGACGTGCCAACTTCACACGTAGCACGTCATTAATAAAATTTCAAATTACATATTACATCTTTTGTTAGTGCTTCGTTAGTGCTCTTTTGTGCTTCAAAAATTTTTGAAATTAATTGAACGGTTCACGAAATAATTAACATTATATGATGACGTGCCAACTTCACACGTAGCACGTCATTAATAAAATTTCAAATTACTTATTACATCTTTTGTTAGTGCTTCGTTAGTGCTCTTTTGTGCTTCAAAAATTTTTGAAATTAATTGAACGGTTCACGAAATAATTAACATTATATGATGACGTGCCAAGTTCACACTTAGCACGTCATTAATAAAATTTCAAATTACATATTACATCTATTGTTAGTGCTTCGTTAGTGCTCTTTTGTGCTTCAAAATTTTTTGAAATTAATTGAACGGTTCACGAAATAATTAACATTATATGATGTCAACTTCACCCTTAGCACGTCATTAATAAAATAAGGAAGGTACAGAGACCATAGTCAAAATCGCAGTGATATTTGAATAAAAAGATCTGATGTGGCCAGCATATTACTTTCCGTTAATTCTTTATATTATGTACAAATTCCATACATATATTTTCTTGCAAAAGATTCTTTTTCCAGTAAAATTATTTCATAAACGAACTATGTAAATTGCATTTGGCCCTGACATCTTCTTCTTCTTCTTTAGTTTTTCCTATTCGTTAGGGATCGTTATTCTTGATTTTCTTCATCAACTCATTTCTCTATTTTGCTTATCGTACTCATTCAATTCCTTTTCTCTCAAGTCTTCCGCAATACAGTCCTTCCATCTTCTCTTTGGTCTTCCTCTGTTTCTTCTACCTTTTACTACTAAGCTGTTCATTCTTCTTCTAATATATTATTCATCTCTTCTCATGACATGTTCAAACCAATATAATCGCCTCACCTGTATCTTTCTAGAAACTTCTATCATTCGAGCCATTTCTCTTATCCTCTCATTCTTTATCCTATCTTTCGGTGCCTTCCCCAACATCAATCTCAACATACTCATCTCTCTGTCACATTCATTTTCTTTTCATTGACACTAACATCTGTCAATTAGAATTTTCTTAATAAGTTGTTTCCATGGTTATAGCATGGCTGGTTGATTTATGAAATTTAATTTCATTAACTCTATGTCCATTGAATATAGTGAAAATTATAACGCAGAAGACGCACGTCGTCAACCTGCAAAAAACCTTATAAAATGAAATATAACTTTAAAAATATAAAAATTATTAGGTGTTATTTATTTTTAAAATAAGCAGAAAAAAAGTTCTAGTATTAAGTAATGTATATATTAATGATATTTACAATTATTTCTAAGTCAATCATTATTCCATTTACGGAATTTAATATTATTTGAAATAATTGTAGTTTATTTTCGTACCATACGTTGACTCTATTGAGAATGACCATGTTTTGTCAAACAATTTTATATTCCGTAAAAGGAAAAAGGATTGACTTCGAGATAATTATAAAGTCATTAATATATACGTTTCTTTAATACTAGTATATTATTTCTTCTTTGTTAAAAAAATAATAACAACTAATAATTTCTACAAGTTATATTTCATTTTATAAGGTTTTTCTCAGGTTGATGACGTGTGTCTTCTGCCTAATCATTTTCACTATATGAAGTATAAAATGCACAAAATTCGTAGATTCTAGAATATTCTTCAATATTATAATAACATTAAATGTTAGAAAACGATTTTAACAGTGTTTTTCCAAAAAACAAAACTGTTAATATCTTCAAATGAGGGTACTTCAGGTTGACCAATAATTGTAACCAAAATCCAATAAGAAAAGGAATACGAAAGAATTATATTTTTTAGAATTGTAGTGTTGAAGTTATTGTCTATGAAAAAATCGTCACACACATACACAAACACACACACACACACACACACACACACACACACACACACACACACATACATACATCATCGTAAAAATGGTAAAATCGTATTCTAGGGACCCTAAAACGTGCTTATTGTCCAAAAACTCTTCATCGAATTTTTTGACCCAAGATAATATCTTCCTTACCTAAAATGACGGTAAAAGCGTCTTTTCCGTCTGTAGAATCTATTATATTATTGCATTGCCTAATTTCCGTTCTTGGATTACACTGAAAAACAAGAAATTTGGCATTGCTGGTTTAATACTTGTACTAAGTAAATAATACTTGTGGATAAATAGATTTTTACTTACAATACAAAGTATTACAAGAATGACTAAAAATGGGCTTATGTAGTAAAGCCCAAAATATTGAACAATATTATTAATATATGCAAGAAATAGATTGAAATAAATGTTAAGAGAGGTATTGGAATCATTCTAAAAATCGCATATCCAGATTTTAGTAAATCAGCACGTTTTAAGATCCTTATAATCCGATAATAACATTTTTACGATGATGTCTGTCTGTGTGTGTGTGTGTTACTAAATTACATCCATTAATGATAAGTATTTTTAACAAATGAATATGGTAAATACTAAGAAATTTGGTATGGTCGTAAAGATAATAAAAAATACAATCTAAATTTATAAAAAACTAGTATAGGTTGTATTTAAATTAACAAAGTTGATATCACTTCCGGTTATACCGGAAGTCCCAGAATTACACTTTTCATATAAAATAATTGCAGATATTGTATTGAATAAATTATGTCCTATAATCAATAAGCGTATCTGCAATAATAAGCCAGATACATGGGTGTAACCACTTTTTCAAACACACTGTATATATATATATATATATATATATATATATATATATATATATATATATATATATATACAGGGTGTTTCCTTTAAAACAACCAGCGCTTTTTTGGGCGAACTAATGACTTTAGAGAAAAATGTTATATACAAAAAATTACCAGGAAAAAGGGCTTAATTTATGAGGAATAATAAATAAATAATTCAACTAGTTGTTCTCAAACGGTAGAATAAAATTATATTTTTTTAAATGGCAACCTATATAAATTTGTTGTCCATTAGATAGAGAATTTTTTTCTGATTTCAACGATATAAATATGATATGGGGTTGTATAACAATTATTTCGAGAAAAATGATATTAAAAATCAGAAATAATTCTACAATATTGAAGTAGGCTATGCAATAAACAAATGCAAACAAATGATACAGGTGACAGATAGTTTTGTTACTTACGTTATTAAGTGTTTGTTTTCGTAATTGTTTAATTACTTATTAATAAAAAATGGCTTTGCAGTTGCAAGAATTAACAAATTTAGACTATTTTAATCTTACTGTTATGTATGGAGAGTGTGAAAGAAATTTAAATTCGATACGAAGATTTTCACGGCTTTTATGTTAGTACTATTATTTTTTGATATTTCTTCGTTATGTAGTTCATTTGTTATTATGAATTTCTTAGTAAAACAAGTTATTTTAGATATAAGAAAATAATATACTATCGTAACCTAGGCAATAGTCGTATTAATAGTTGTTTATTGCATAGCCTACTTCAATATTGTAGAATTATTTCTGATTTTTAATATCATTTTTCTCGAAATAATTGTTATACAACCCTATATCATATTTATATCGTTGAAATCAGAAAAAAATTCTCTATCTAATGGACAAAAAAATTATATAGGTTGCCATTTAAAAAATATAATTTTATTCTACCGTTTGAGAACCACTGGTTGAATTTTTTATTTATTATTCCTCATAAATTAAGCCCTTTTTCCTGGTAATTTTTTGTATATAACAGCGCTGGTTGTTTTAAAGGAAACACCCTGTATATATATACAGGATGGAAACGAACTTAATGTCATAAATTTAAGGGTGAGTAGTATGACATGTGTAGATTACAAAACAGAAAGAATTTTTTAAAAATTCGCATATTTAAGGGTAGTTTTCATGAAACTAACATTTTTGGTACCACTGGACCACTGGCAACGCATTTGTATTATTTTATCTATTACACAATTATTTTCGTTAAAAATGCTATTTAATTTTATGAAATGCGCCGGTGCACCGTCGTGGAGAAAACACATTTCTTGACGCACATTTAAGGGAACATCGTCTAAAAGTTCTGGCAAATTATTTTGCAAGAAAAATAAATAATTATCAGCATTTAGTCGTTCTGGCAACACAAAGTGGCCAATCAACTGTGAATTCACTAATCCGGCCCATACGTTCACAGAAAATATGTATTGAAAATGACCACGACGAACAACATGCGGATTTTCGAAACTCCAGATATGCGTATTGTGGCAATTGTTTATGCCGTTAGAGTAAACATAGCTTTGTCAGTCGCCAACACACGCAACGAAAAATTAGGGACTTCGTCATTTTTGCGCAAAAACCATCTACAGAACCGTACGCGTTGAGGGTGATCTTGAGGTTGTAAAGCTTGTACTCGCTGTACATGAAACGGATGTAGTTGATACTCGCGTAGTGTTCGCCATACAATGCGATTTGAGACACCTATTTGCCGAGCAATTTACTGGTTAAAGGATTTTCGTCAACGAGGTTTAAAATTTGTACATCCGCATCTAAAAATTCGTCGGAACCGACCAGAACCTCCATCACGCCCTTGATTATTTCGCAGATCACCATTATCTCGAGCACGTATTACTAAATTAGTGTACTGATGGGGTACAGGACATTGCCTATTTGGAAATCGCTCTCTGTAAAGACGACTTGCTGCAACTGAATTTTGATGCACTTCCCCATAAATGAGCATCATGTCAACTAATTCCGTATTAGAACACCGATGGTATATTGTTCACCTTTTACACAATTAATAACAATAATCAATTAGAAACTCATGGTCTACAATTAAATAGTAACAAAATGTAACTGACAGATAAACAAATTAAAAAACAAAAGAGAGAAATTTGTCATTCCACAGGTTACTACAACTTTTTTCAACATTAATTTACCTCCCCTTTATAAAAACTAAAATATTCATATCTCTTTTATTATAAATATTTTACCAAGGTGTTTTAATGTTTTTCGCCTTCTTTTGACCTGTAGTATCACCCATTAAAAATAAAACGCAGTATATATATATATATATATATATATATATATATATATATATATATATATATATATATATATATATATATATATATATATATATATATATATATATATATACAGAGGGTGTTTCCTTTAAAACAACCAGCGCTTTTTTGGGCGAACTAATGACTTTAGAGAAAAATGCTATATACAAAAAAGTACCAGGAAAAAGGGCTTAATTTATGAGGAATAATAAATAAAAAATTCAACCAGTGGTTCTCAAACGGTAGAAAAAAAATATATTTTTTTACATGGCAACCTATATAATTTTTTTGTACATTAGATAGAGAATTTTTTTCTGATTTCAACGATATAAATATGATATGGGGTTGTATAACAATTATTTCGAGAAAAATGATATTAAAAATTAGAAATAATTTTACAATATTGAAGTAGGCTATGCAATAAACAACTATTAATACGACTATTGCCTAGGTTACGATAGTATATTATTTTCTTATATCTAAAATAACTTGTTTTACTAAGAAATTCATAATAACAAATGAACTACATAACGAAGTAATTAAACAATTACGAAAACAAACACTTAATAACGTAAGTAACAAAACTATCTGTCACCTGTATCATTTGTTTGCATTTGTTTATTGCATAGCCTACTTCAATATTGTAGAATTATTTCTGATTTTTAATATCATTTTTCTCGAAATAATTGTTATACTTTAACATGGGATTTTAAAAATGTGCGGAAATTGGCTCTCCCGTACATTTTAAAGCAAAAGTACAAGAATTAAAAGTTGTTAAGAATTAATTTTTACTTAAAAAAGTCCTCATTTAATGCAATAGAATATCTGTAGCACTAGATATTTAGAAAATAAAATATGACATTTTCATCAAAATTCAGATAGCCATGGAAATAAAAAACAAATAAAACAAAATATTAATTAAGATCATAATACTTTAATATTTAATGCTGAATAGACACAAAGATTACAACAATTAACATCAATAACACTGAACTGAGATTTCGGTGAATATTAAAAATGGGAAATTATCAAATATTTAATAATAAAATAAATCATACAAATCGGAAGAAAAGAATAGCAGCAAACTAGAGAACTTTTATTTAAATTAAATGCTCAAATATGTCTTCATTCTGCGCCAAACAATAACCTAATCTATCATAAAAAGAACTCCTAATATTCGCTAGTTGGTAGCACGATATTTTAGTACATTCCAGGGATATTCTGTTTCGTAGTGATTCTAAATCTAGATATTTGTAATCAGTGTAAATTTTTGATTTTAGATGTCCCCATAGAAAAAAATCATTTGGCGCTAGATCCGGAGACCGTGCGGGCCAGTGAATTGGTCCGTCTCTACCAATCCATGTATCGGGAAATACATCATTATGATATTCTTTTAGAATTTTTGTATTATGAGCTGGATAGCCGTCTTGTTGCAACCATACTTCACGATCATTGGCCAGTTCTTCAATTGCCGGTCCAATATCATTTATCAGCAGATCATAATAGGACTGACCAGTTAAAGTGCCGTTAATTAAATATGGCCCAATAATATGTTTTTTTTAAATTCCAGTCCAAACGTTGACTTTTCGGGGATATTGTGTATGAGTTGTAACATACAGATGTTCATTATTTTTACGCCAATATCTAAAATTTTGAATATTTGGCTCATTATTGAGTGTAAATGTGCTTTCGTCGAAAAAACAAATACTTTCAATAAAATGTAAATCTGCATTTGCTTTTTCCAGCATTAATTCACAAAATGTTGCTCTCAGAAACTTATCTTCTTCATTCAATTCCTGGTGTTTGCCATATTTAAAAGATTTATATTTTTCTTCTTTTAAATAATTTCTTACAGTACTAAATAGAATTGAAGTGTCTTTTTTTATTTGCTTGTCTTTCTTCATCTTCATCTGCAATTGACCTTTGACACTTGCATGGTTTTAAAACACTTCCTGTTTTATTAAATCTCTCAATTACACGAAATATTGCACGAATTTCTTCATAACTATTTCCTCTGCAATGTAATTTGACAATCGAAATTTTTTCTTTGGTACTGAACAAATCCATTTTATTATGCACAGACGAACAGTGATGCAATTTATTGATTACAACAGTGTAGACACAATGATTGCAACAATTAAAATCAATAACACTGAACTGAACTGTCAGTATGAGATTTTGTTTTATTTGTTTTTTATTTCTATGGCTATCTGATTTTTGACGAAAATGTCGTATCTTCTTTTCTAAATATCTAGTGCTAGAGATATACTATTGAATTAAATGAGGACTTTTTATAAGTAAAAATTAATTCTAAACAACTTTTCATTCTTGTACTTTTGCTCTAAAATGTACAGGGAGCCAATTTCCATGGGATGAAGTTGAATTTTAACCGGGCCGCCCCTCAAAATGGTCCCAAATTGGAAAAAAAATTGTAGTAAATTTTTTGGTAATGATTCTGATATTATTCTGAAGAGATTTAAAGATGATCAAACTATTGCTCAAAAGACTTGAAAAGTTGTTTTGGCTTAGGTGATTAAAAAAAATTACAAAACAATTATATAATTTCAAATCTACAATAAAATTACTAAATCAATTGTTAATTAACTATATATATAAAAGTTATTAACATGTAATTTGGAAAGTTTTGGATTTTATTTTTATGTTTTTTCATTAAAATCTATTAGGAGCTTCAAGTAAAATACCACTTCACGAATTCACAACTAGCAGCTAAAATTAAATATTTGTTCTCATCGATATAAAAGCCTTTAGTACAAAATTTGAAAAGTTTTGATTTATATTTGAAGGACTACTTCCGATTGGAAAATGGAGTATATGAATAAAAAAAATATTGCATTTTATGAAAATTAATGAAAAATATTAAACCACTATTTTCTGACGAAGGTCATGCAGGCGTTATGGGCTGACCTTGTGCCACATTATGTTATACGGAATCTAATTCTTTTAAATAACTTCAAGTATTATCTTTTCATTAATCAAGATGTTTGTATGTTATTTTTCATAAAATTCATTTGTGATAATACACCTTATAAACAGAAACTAATCACTTCCTCGCTGGTATGACGGAAACTGGAATACAAAAAATTAGATAAATGGTCAAGCGGAATGGCTACCCCTGCCTACTATATATGAAGCGAAAATTCAAATAAATTGTTCATGTACTAGAATATTTAACATTTTAAAAAATTCAACTTTAGACGAACATACTTCTAATATGAACCTGCAATTTAAAAACAGTATTATAGAAATCTATTAGTATATGACTTTGATTTTATAGGGAAAACGAGAAATGCTGTTTTCGTCATAAAATCATAGTCAAATACTAATAGATCTCAAAAATACTTTTTGAAAACGCAGGTTTATTTTAGAACTATGTTCATCTAATGTTGAATTTTTTAAAATGTTGATAGTTCTAGTAAAGGAACAATTTATTTTAATTTTCACTTCATATACCGTGTATCTATCTTAAAGGTGTACGTAGCAGATTAACATGGAAATCATTTTTTTTTGCAATTCCCTGCTTGCCTAAATATTTTAAGCAAAAACGCGTCAGTTTTAGGGCATAAAATTCTGCATCTAAATCAATAAACAGAATTACTTTTACATGCTTTGTAACGGCAGAAATTAAACATGAAAATGTCGAAAATTACTTTGAAAATATCGACAGCCATGGAATTGAACAAAAAATAAATAAATGCTTAAAGTTTTTCTATTTGGACAAATATCGTTAATTATAACAACAATAGAAATATTAGATTAATAAATAAATTTAAAAAATACAGTTTTGTTTAATATATGAATTTACGGTAGAAATATTCCATCATTACCGAAATCTGTATACAAAGCAGATTGGCACACCCAGCAATGGGTAATATGCCGTGATGAAATATTTATTTATTTATTTTATTTTATTAAAAATTCAATATTGCGTAACAAAATATGCTCAAGCAAGAAAAGTTTTGTAGTAATTAGTAAACGGATAACAAGTAATTATAAAGATAATAGTTACAATAAATATTCAAATGCAGAACCATTATACGATGACATTCATTAAATATGAAATCTCTTAGATCATTTATGTTTTCGTGCCTTTTTTATAAATTTGATTTTTTATGTAAACCCATAAAAAAAGTCACATGGAGCAAGATCTGGAGATCTAGCAGGCCAGTCAATAATACCCCCTCGTCCAATCCAGCGCCCAGGAAATACCAGATCCAAATATTCTCTAAAGTTCCTAGTGTGCAGAACATCCATCCTGTTGGAACCAGACCTCTCGATCTGGGCGCACAACATCGTCTATTGCAGGACCAATTTCATTTTGTAGCATCTCCAAATAATTTTCGGTATTTAGATTGCCACGTATTTCAATAGGACCAATTATGTGGTGACCTAAAATTCCGGCCCAAATATTAACTTTTCGAGGATATTGTGTCCTTGTTGAAATATTAATTCCAGGCCCAACAACGGGTATTTTGGATATTTGGTTCATTGTTCAAAGTGAAAGTGCATTCGTCCGTGAAAGATATGGAACAAATTTTGATCATTATTAGCCGGGTTCTGCATATCTACGCAAAACACTCTTCTACTTTCTTCATCGTATGGGACAATTTCTATGTGACACTGCATTTTATAAGAATAATAAGGTTTTTTTTTTTAATATTTTGTATGATGCTGTGATGTACTCCCAACTCATTTCCAATATATCTAGTACTACAGAAGTGGTCTACACTTATCCATAAAAACTTTTTATTAGTATAAATATTCATTTTTTAATAATTTCAAACAATAAAACCAGAGACAAAATCAAATTGTCAGAACATACGTTGTGACAGATAAAATGTCAAGAATTTATTTATTTTTTGTTCATGGCTATCTATATTATTTTCAACGTAATTTTCGAAATTTTCATATTTAATTTCAGCCGCTACAAAGCATGAAAAAGTAATTCTGTTTATTGATTTAGATGCAGAATTTTATACCCTAAAACCTGTATTTGACGCGTTTTTGTTTAAATAATTAGGCAAGCAGGGAATTGCAAAAAACTGGTTTCCCATATTAATTTCCTATGTACACCTTTAAGGGCCAGTTGCACCGCTTATAGTTAAATTTTAACTACTGGTTAAATTGACAAAATCGTATCGAAACGAAATGTCAAATGAGTTTTTAAATATTACTGTCAAAATTTCGATACGCACTTTTTTTGTTAACCTGTAGTTAAGATTTTAACTATAAGCGGTGCAAATGGCCATAAGACAGACACAAGGTATACGCAGGTGTAGCCATTTCTCTTAAATAATATATGAACTAGTGTATATTCCATTAATACATACGTACACAAAGACATTATCGTAAAAATGTTAAAATCGGATTACACAGGCCTTGAAACTTGTTAATTCATGAAAAATCTAAACCGGTGAATTTTAACTTAATCCTATATCTCTACTATTGGCAGGAGGTAAAAACATCGGCATCTCTACCCAGTTTAAAAAGAAGTTATATATTTCAACCTATGCAGTGACAAAAATTTTTGTTCTTTGCCTACTCTGTAATTTAATTTTTTTCAAGAAAAATTAAAGAACAACCAAGTATGTATTTGAATTTCGGTTAATTTTGACATTCTAATTGACACTAATGACATTGACAAGTTAAAAATCCAGATCGACTCAATACAACAAAAAATAGGCGTACGCGATTTTTTTGCAAACCAGTGTACCAATTTCGATTGATCATAGCTAAAATTTAATCAGTTGCTCTCTTAAATGTATACAGGGTGAGTCTGAGACGGCGCCTCCCCTTTAACTTTTTAATTATAAGTAATAGAAAGAAATGGCTCATATAAAAGTTTTATTATTTGAATTATAGATAATATTTGACGGCAAATATAGATATTTTTTATAAAGTCAGGTTTACAAGATACAACTATCAACTTTAGTTTTTTAAATAGCAACCTATAATTATTTTACTAAAATATAAATCTTTTTAACGATCTAATAGTTTTTATTAATGTATTTGAAAAATTTCGAGTAAAATAAGATATATGAGTTATATGAGAAATAATTTTTATGCAAATATTCTAGGTGGCTATGTGAAAATAAATAATAAATAAATAGATAAATAAGTAAGTAATAATAAATAAGTAACAAACAAATGTATACTTTGTTGGTATTAGCATTGTTATATTTTGTTTATTTTCACATAGCCACCTATAATATTAGAATAAAAATTATTTCCTATACTCGTATTTATTTTTCTCGAATTTTTTCAAATACATTCATTCAAATTAATACATTATTGAAAAGAGAAAGATATGACGGTTTATATTTTAGTAAAATAATTATAGGTTGCTATTTAATAAATAAAAGTCGATAATCGTATTTTGTAAACCTGACGTAAATAATATCTACATCTGCCATAAAATTGTATATTTAAAATTATAAAACTTCTGTATGAGTATTTTTTTCTATTACTCAAAATAAACAAGTTAAAGAGGGGGGGGGCGTCACCCCGACTCACCCTGTATAAAAATTTAGGTACATAAAGGCCAAATACAAAGACTTTTTTTAAAGAATATTCGGAATTTTTGTAAATAATTTAGAATGTTTTTTTTTGTAAATAATGAAATTATGTTTTTGATAGTTAATATGAAATTAAGTTTATCTTTAAATTAATATTAATATAATAAAACAAATTCGTAACTAAACAGCCTTTATATAATTTAAAACAGGAAAATACAAGTATGTTGATTTTTTTAGGTAAAAAGTTAAATATTGTTTCCATTAAAAAAAAAATTATGTTAATCATTTAATGAATTGTTCTATGAATTTAAAAAAATTATAAAGAACAAAAGAGCACTAACATAGCCCTAACAAAATATGTGTTAAACAGTATAATATTTTATTAATGCCATGAAGTTGGCACGTCATCAAATAATCTTAATTATTTCATAAACCGCTTTATGAATTTCAAAAAAATTTAAAGCACAAAAGAGCACTAACGAAGCACTAACAAAAGATGTAATAAGTAATTTGAAATTTTATTAATGACTTGCTAAGTGTGAACTTGGCACGTCATCATATAATGTTAATTATTTCGTAAACCGTTCAATTAATTTCAAAAAATTTTGAAGAACAAAAGAGCACTAACGAAGCACTAACAAAAGATGTAATAAGTAATTTGAAATTTTATTAATGACGTGCTAAGTGTGAAGTTGGCACGTCATCATATAATGTTAATTATTTCGTGAACCGTTCAATTAATTTCAAAAAATTTTGAAGCACAAAAGAGCACTAACGAAGCACTAACAAAAGATGTAATAAGTAATTTGAAATTTTATTAATGACGTGCTAAGTGTGAAGTTGGCACGTCATCATATAATGTTAATTATTTCGTGAACCGTTCAATTAATTTCAAAAAATTTTGAAGCACAAAAGAGCACTAACGAAGCACTAACAAAAGATGTAATAAGTAATTTGAAATTTTATTAATGACGTGCTAAGTGTGAAGTTGGCACGTCATCATATAATGTTAATTATTTCGTGAACCGTTCAATTAATATTAAATTTTTTTGAAGCACAAAAGAGCACTAACGAAGCACTAATTACTAATATAAAAAAGAATATTTGTGCTTCCAATGACGTGCCAACTTCACGGACCCTTTCTCTCGCCTTCAAACGCTTAAAAATGCTATTTCTAAGCGAAATACGTGTGATTTGAGTGTTTTACAGTAACTTCCACGGAACTTTAGCTGTACCGGCGAGGGCACCACGGAGGGCCCCGAAACCTTGTATTCACTAAAATTCAGTGTATCTGATGATTCTATGCCCTAATCAATCGATTTCCATCGATACATCACGCAGAATATGTATCCGAGATGTTCTTACAAATCGTTCGTTTCAGACAGTGAAACGGCCAAATATGATGTAAAAACTGTTTCTCTCGCCTTCAAACGCTTAAAAATGCTATTTCTAAGCGAAATACGTGTGATTTGAGTGTTTTACAGTAACTTCCACGGAACTTTAGCTGTACCGGCGAGGGCACCACAGAGGGCCCCCAAAACCTTGTATTCACTAAAATTCAGTGTATCTGATGATTCTATGCCCTAATCAATCGATTTCCATCGATACATCACGCAGAATATGTATCCGAGATGTTCTTACAAATCGTTCGTTTCAGACAGTGAAACGGCCAAATATGATGTAAAAACTGTTTCTCTCGCCTTCAAACGCTTAAAAATGCTATTTCTAAGCGAAATACGTGTGATTTGAGTGTTTTACAGTAACTTCCACGGAACTTTAGCTGTACCGGCGAGGGCACCACGGAGGGCCCCCAAAACCTTGTATTCACTAAAATTCAGTGTATCTGATGATTCTATGCCCTAATCAATCGATTTCCATCGATACATCACGCAGAATATGTATCCGAGATGTTCTTACAAATCGTTCGTTTCAGACAGTGAAACGGCCAAATATGATGTAAAACTGTTTCTCTCGCCTTCAAACGCTTAAAAATGCTATTTCTAAGCGAAATACGTGTGATTTCAGTGTTTTACAGCAACTTCCACGGAACTTTAGCTGTACCGGCGAGGGCACCACGGAGGGCCACCAAAACCTTGTATTCACTAAAATTCAGTGTATTTGATGATTCTATGCCCTAATCAATCGATTTCCATCGATACATCACGCAGAATATGTATCCGAGATGTTCTTACAAATCGTTCGTTTCAGACAGTGAAACGGCCAAATATGATGTAAAAACTGTTTCTCTCGCCTTCAAACGCTTAAAAATGCTATTTTTAAGCGAAATACGTGTGATTTCAGTGTTTTACAGCAACTTCCACGGAACTTTAGCTGTACCGGCGAAGGCACCACGGAGGGCCCCCAAAACCTTGTATTCACTAAAATTCAGTGTATCTGATGATTCTATGCCCTAATCAATCGATTTCCATCGATACATCACGCAGAATATGTATCCGAGATGTTCTTACAAATCGTTCGTTGCAGACAGTGAAACGGCCAAATATGATATAAAAACTGTTTCTCTCGCCTTCAAACGCTTAAAAATGCTATTTCTAAGCGAAATACGTGTGATTTGAGTGTTTTACAGCAACTTCCACGGAACTTTAGCTGTACCGGCGAGGGCACCACGGAGGGCCTCCAAAACCTTGTATTCAATAAAATTCAGTGTATCTGATGATTCTATGCCCTAATCAATCGATTTCCATCGATACATCACGCAGAATATGTATCCGAGATGTTCTTACAAATCGTTCGTTTCAGACAGTGAAACGGCCAAATATGATGTAAAAACTGTTTCTCTCGCCTTCAAACGCTTAAAAATGCTTTTTCTAAGCGATATACGTGTGATTTGAGTGTTTTACAGTAACTTCCACGGAACTTTAGCTGTACCGGCGAGAGCACCACGGAGGGCCCCCAAAACCTTGTATTCACTAAAATTCAGTGTATCTGATGATTCTATGCCCTAATCAATCGATTTCCATCGACACATCACGCAGAATATGTATCCGAGATGTTCTTACAAATCGTTCGTTTCAGACAGTGAAACGGCCAAATATGATGTAAAAACTGTTTCTCTCGCCTTCAAACGCTTACAAATGCTATTTCTAAGCGAAATACGTGTGATTTGAGTGTTTTACAGTAACTTCCACGGAACTTTAGCTGTACCGGCGAGGGCACCACGGAGGGCCCCGAAACCTTGTATTCACTAAAATTCAGTGTATCTGATGATTCTATGCCCTAATCAATCGATTTCCATCGATACATCACGCAGAATATGTATCCGAGATGTTCTTACAAATCGTTCGTTTCAGACAGTGAAACGGCCAAATATGATGTAAAAACTGTTTCTCTCGCCTTCAAACGCTTAAAAATGCTATTTCTAAGCGAAATACGTGTGATTTGAGTGTTTTACAGTAACTTCCACGGAACTTTAGCTGTACCGGCGAGGGCACCACGGAGGGCCCCCAAAACCTTGTATTCACTAAAATTCAGTGTATCTGATGATTCTATGCCCTAATCAATCGATTTCCATCGATACATCACGCAGAATATGTATCCGAGATGTTCTTACAAATCGGTCGTTGCAGACAGTGAAACGGCCAAATATGATGTAAAAACTGTTTCTCTCGCCTTCAAACGCTTAAAAATGCTATTTCTAAGCGAAATACGTGTGATTTGAGTGTTTTACAGCAACTTCCACGGAACTTTAGCTGTACCGGCGAGGGCACCACGGAGGGCCTCGAAAACCTTGTATTCACTAAAATTCAGTGTATCTGATGATTCTATGCCCTAATCAATCGATTTCCATCGATACATCACGCAGAATATGTATCCGAGATGTTCTTACAAATCGTTCGTTGCAGACAGTGAAACGGCCAAATATGATGTAAAAACTGTTTCTCTCGCCTTCAAACGCTTAAAAATGCTATATCTAAGCGAAATTCGTGTGATTTGAGTGTTTTACAGTAACTTCCACGGAACTTTAGCTGTACCGGCGAGGGCACCACGGAGGGCCTCGAAAACCTTGTATTCACTAAAATTCAGTGTATCTGATGATTCTATGCCCTAATCAATCGATTTCCATCGATACATCACGCAGAATATGTATCCGAGATGTTCTTACAAATCGTTCGTTGCAGACAGTGAAACGGCCAAATATGATGTAAAAACTGTTTCTCTCGCCTTCAAACGCTTAAAAATGCTATTTCTAAGCGAAATACGTGTGATTTGAGTGTTTTACAGTAACTTCCACGGAACTTTAGCTGTACCGGCGAGGGCACCACGGAGGGCCCCCAAAACCTTGTATTCACTAAAATTCAGTGTATCTGATGATTCTATGCCCTAATCAATCGATTTCCATCGATACATCACGCAGAATATGTATCCGAGATGTTCTTACAAATCGTTCGTTGCAGACAGTGAAACGGCCAAATATGATGTAAAAACTGTTTCTCTCGCCTTCAAACGCTTAAAAATGCTATTTCTAAGCGAAATACGTGTGATTTGAGTGTTTTACAGTAACTTCCACGGAACTTTAGCTGTACCGGCGAGGGCACCACGGAGGGCCCCCAAAACCTTGTATTCACTAAAATTCAGTGTATCTGATGATTCTATGCCCTAATCAATCGATTTCCATCGATACATCACGTAGAATATGTATCCGAGATGTTCTTACAAATCGTTCGTTTCAGACAGTGAAACGGCCAAATATGATGTAAAAACTGTTTCTCTCGCCTTCAAACGCTTAAAAATGCTATTTCTAAGCGAAATACGTGTGATTTGAGTGTTTTACAGTAACCTCCACGGAACTTTAGCTGTACCGGCGAGGGCACCACGGAGGGCCCCCAAAACCTTGTATTCACTAAAATTCAGTGTATCTGATGATTCTATGCCCTAATCAATCGATTTCCATCGATACATCACGCAGAATATGTATCCGAGATGTTCTTACAAATCGTTCGTTTCAGACAGTGAAACGGCCAAATATGATGTAAAAACTGTTTCTCTCGCCTTCAAACGCTTAAAAATGCTATTTCTAAGCAAAATACGTGTGATTTGAGTGTTTTACAGCAACTTCCACGGAACTTTAGCTGTACCGGCGAGGGCACCACGGAGGGCCCCCAAAACCTTGTATTCACTAAAATTCAGTGTATCTGATGATTCTATGACCTAATCAATCGATTTCCATCGATACATCACGCAGAATATGTATCCGAGATGTTCTTACAAATCGTTCGTTGCAGACAGTGAAACGGCCAAATATGATATAAAAACTGTTTCTCTCGCCTTCAAACGCTTAAAAATGCTATTTCTAAGCGAAATACGTGTGATTTGAGTGTTTTACAGCAACTTCCACGGAACTTTAGCTGTACCGGCGAGGGCACCACGGAGGGCCTCCAAAACCTTGTATTCACTAAAATTCAGTGTATCTGATGATTCTATGCCCTAATCAATCGATTTCCATCGATACATCACGCAGAATATGTATCCGAGATGTTCTTACAAATCGTTCGTTTCAGACAGTGAAACGGCCAAATATGATGTAAAAACTGTTTCTCTCGCCTTCAAACGCTTAAAAATGCTATTTCTACGCGAAATACGTGTGATTTGAGTGTTTTACAGTAACTTCCACGGAACTTTAGCTGTACCGGCGAGGGCACCACGGAGGGCCCCCAAAACCTTGTATTCACTAAAATTCAGTGTATCTGATGATTCTATGCCCTAATCAATCGATTTCCATCGATACATCACGCAGAATATGTATCCGAGATATTCTTACAAATCGTTCGTTTCAGACAGTGAAACGGCCAAATATGATGTAAAAACTGTTTCTCTCGCCTTCAAACGCTTAAAAATGCTATTTCTAAGCGAAATACGTGTGATTTGAGTGTTTTACAGTAACTTCCACGGAACTTTAGCTGTACCGGCGAGGGCACCACGGAGGGCCCCCAAAACCTTGTATTCACTAAAATTCAGTGTATCTGATGATTCTATGCCCTAATCAATCGATTTCCATCGATACATCACGCAGAATATGTATCCGAGATGTTCTTACAAATCGTTCGTTTCAGACAGTGAAACGGCCAAATATGATGTAAAAACTGTTTCTCTCGCCTTCAAACGCTTAAAAATGCTATTTCTAAGCGAAATACGTGTGATTTGAGTGTTTTACAGTAACTTCCACGGAACTTTAGCTGTACCGGCGAGGGCACCACGGAGGGCCCCCAAAACCTTGTAATCACTAAAATTCAGTGTATCTGATGATTCTATGCCCTAATCAATCGATTTCCATCGATACATCACGCAGAATATGTATCCGAGATTTTCTTACAAATCGTTCGTTTCAGACAGTGAAACGGCCAAATATGATGTAAAAACTGTTTCTCTCGCCTTCAAACGCTTAAAAATGCTATTTCTAAGCGAAATACGTGTGATTTGAGTGTTTTACAGTAACTTCCACGGAACTTTAGCTGTACCGGCGAGGGCACCACGGAGGGCCCCCAAAACCTTGTATTCACTAAAATTCAGTGTATCTGATGATTCTATGCCCTAATCAATCGATTTCCATCGATACATCACGCAGAATATGTATCCGAGATGTTCTTACAAATCGTTCGTTGCAGACAGTGAAACGGCCAAATATGATGTAAAAACTGTTTCTCTCGCCTTCAAACGCTTAAAAATGCTATTTCTAAGCGAAATACGTGTGATTTGAGTGTTTTACAGTAACTTCCACGGAACTTTAGCTGTACCGGCGAGGGCACCACGGAGGGCCCCCAAAACCTTGTATTCACTAAAATTCAGTGTATCTGATGATTCTATGCCCTAATCAATCGATTTCCATCGATACATCACGTAGAATATGTATCCGAGATGTTCTTACAAATCGTTCGTTTCAGACAGTGAAACGGCCAAATATGATGTAAAAACTGTTTCTCTCGCCTTCAAACGCTTAAAAATGCTATTTCTAAGCGAAATACGTGTGATTTGAGTGTTTTACAGTAACCTCCACGGAACTTTAGCTGTACCGGCGAGGGCACCACGGAGGGCCCCCAAAACCTTGTATTCACTAAAATTCAGTGTATCTGATGATTCTATGCCCTAATCAATCGATTTCCATCGATACATCACGCAGAATATGTATCCGAGATGTTCTTACAAATCGTTCGTTTCAGACAGTGAAACGGCCAAATATGATGTAAAAACTGTTTCTCTCGCCTTCAAACGCTTAAAAATGCTATTTCTAAGCGAAATACGTGTGATTTCAGTGTTTTACAGCAACTTCCACGGAACTTTAGCTGTACCGGCGAGGGCACCACGGAGGGCCCCCAAAACCTTGTATTCACTAAAATTCAGTGTATCTGATGATTCTATGACCTAATCAATCGATTTCCATCGATACATCACGCAGAATATGTATCCGAGATGTTCTTACAAATCGTTCGTTGCAGACAGTGAAACGGCCAAATATGATATAAAAACTGTTTCTCTCGCCTTCAAACGCTTAAAAATGCTATTTCTAAGCGAAATACGTGTGATTTGAGTGTTTTACAGCAACTTCCACGGAACTTTAGCTGTACCGGCGAGGGCACCACGGAGGGCCTCCAAAACCTTGTATTCACTAAAATTCAGTGTATCTGATGATTCTATGCCCTAATCAATCGATTTCCATCGATACATCACGCAGAATATGTATCCGAGATGTTCTTACAAATCGTTCGTTTCAGACAGTGAAACGGCCAAATATGATGTAAAAACTGTTTCTCTCGCCTTCAAACGCTTAAAAATGCTATTTCTACGCGAAATACGTGTGATTTGAGTGTTTTACAGTAACTTCCACGGAACTTTAGCTGTACCGGCGAGGGCACCACGGAGGGCCCCCAAAACCTTGTATTCACTAAAATTCAGTGTATCTGATGATTCTATGCCCTAATCAATCGATTTCCATCGATACATCACGCAGAATATGTATCCGAGATATTCTTACAAATCGTTCGTTTCAGACAGTGAAACGGCCAAATATGATGTAAAAACTGTTTCTCTCGCCTTCAAACGCTTAAAAATGCTATTTCTAAGCGAAATACGTGTGATTTGAGTGTTTTACAGTAACTTCCACGGAACTTTAGCTGTACCGGCGAGGGCACCACGGAGGGCCCCCAAAACCTTGTATTCACTAAAATTCAGTGTATCTGATGATTCTATGCCCTAATCAATCGATTTCCATCGATACATCACGCAGAATATGTATCCGAGATGTTCTTACAAATCGTTCGTTTCAGACAGTGAAACGGCCAAATATGATGTAAAAACTGTTTCTCTCGCCTTCAAACGCTTAAAAATGCTATTTCTAAGCGAAATACGTGTGATTTGAGTGTTTTACAGTAACTTCCACGGAACTTTAGCTGTACCGGCGAGGGCACCACGGAGGGCCCCCAAAACCTTGTATTCACTAAAATTCAGTGTATCTGATGATTCTATGCCCTAATCAATCGATTTCCATCGATACATCACGCAGAATATGTATCCGAGATGTTCTTACAAATCGTTCGTTTCAGACAGTGAAACGGCCAAATATGATGTAAAACTGTTTCTCTCGCCTTCAAACGCTTAAAAATGCTATTTCTAAGCGAAATACGTGTGATTTCAGTGTTTTACAGCAACTTCCACGGAACTTTAGCTGTACCGGCGAGGGCACCACGGAGGGCCACCAAAACCTTGTATTCACTAAAATTCAGTGTATTTGATGATTCTATGCCCTAATCAATCGATTTCCATCGATACATCACGCAGAATATGTATCCGAGATGTTCTTACAAATCGTTCGTTTCAGACAGTGAAACGGCCAAATATGATGTAAAAACTGTTTCTCTCGCCTTCAAACGCTTAAAAATGCTATTTCTAAGCGAAATACGTGTGATTTGAGTGTTTTACAGTAACTTCCACGGAACTTTAGCTGTACCGGCGAGGGCACCACGGAGGGCCCCCAAAACCTTGTATTCACTAAAATTCAGTGTATCTGATGATTCTATGCCCTAATCAATCGATTTCCATCGATACATCACGCAGAATATGTATCCGAGATGTTCTTACAAATCGTTCGTTTCAGACAGTGAAACGGCCAAATATGATGTAAAAACTGTTTCTCTCGCCTTCAAACGCTTAAAAATGCTATTTCTAAGCGAAATACGTGTGATTTGAGTGTTTTACAGTAACTTCCACGGAACTTTAGCTGTACCGGCGAGGGCACCACGGAGGGCCCCCAAAACCTTGTATTCACTAAAATTCAGTGTATCTGATGATTCTATGCCCTAATCAATCGATTTCCATCGATACATCACGTAGAATATGTATCCGAGATGTTCTTACAAATCGTTCGTTTCAGACAGTGAAACGGCCAAATATGATGTAAAAACTGTTTCTCTCGCCTTCAAACGCTTAAAAAAGCTATTTCTAAGCGAAATACGTGTGATTTGAGTGTTTTACAGTAACCTCCACGGAACTTTAGCTGTACCGGCGAGGGCACCACGGAGGGCCCCCAAAACCTTGTATTCACTAAAATTCAGTGTATCTGATGATTCTATGCCCTAATTAATCGATTTCCATCGATACATCACGCAGAATATGTATCCGAGATGTTCTTACAAATCGTTCGTTTCAGACAGTGAAACGGCCAAATATGATGTAAAAACTGTTTCTCTCGCCTTCAAACGCTTAAAAATGCTATTTCTAAGCGAAATACGTGTGATTTCAGTGTTTTACAGCAACTTCCACGGAACTTTAGCTGTACCGGCGAGGGCACCACGGAGGGCCCCCAAAACCTTGTATTCACTAAAATTCAGTGTATCTGATGATTCTATGCCCTAATCAATCGATTTCCATCGATACATCACGCAGAATATGTATCCGAGATGTTCTTACAAATCGTTCGTTTCAGACAGTGAAACGGCCAAATATGATGTAAAAACTGTTTCTCTCGCCTTCAAACGCTTAAAAATGCTATTTCTACGCGAAATACGTGTGATTTGAGTGTTTTACAGTAACTTCCACGGAACTTTAGCTGTACCGGCGAGGGCACCACGGAGGGCCCCCAAAACCTTGTATTCACTAAAATTCAGTGTATCTGATGATTCTATGCCCTAATCAATCGATTTCCATCGATACATCACGCAGAATATGTATCCGAGATATTCCTACAAATCGTTCGTTTCAGACAGTGAAACGGCCAAATATGATGTAAAAACTGTTTCTCTCGCCTTCAAACGCTTAAAAATGCTATTTCTAAGCGAAATACGTGTGATTTGAGTGTTTTACAGTAACTTCCACGGAACTTTAGCTGTACCGGCGAGGGCACCACGGAGGGCCCCCAAAACCTTGTATTCACTAAAATTCAGTGTATCTGATGATTCTATGCCCTAATCAATCGATTTCCATCGATACATCACGCAGAATATGTATCCGAGATGTTCTTACAAATCGTTCGTTTCAGACAGTGAAACGGCCAAATATGATGTAAAAACTGTTTCTCTCGCCTTCAAACGCTTAAAAATGCTATTTCTAAGCGAAATACGTGTGATTTGAGTGTTTTACAGTAACTTCCACGGAACTTTAGCTGTACCGGCGAGGGCACCACGGAGGGCCCCCAAAACCTTGTATTCACTAAAATTCAGTGTATCTGATGATTCTATGCCCTAATCAATCGATTTCCATCGATACATCACGCAGAATATGTATCCGAGATGTTCTTACAAATCGTTCGTTTCAGACAGTGAAACGGCCAAATATGATGTAAAAAACTGTTTCTCTCGCCTTCAAACGCTTAAAAATGCTATTTCTAAGCGAAATACGTGTGATTTGAGTGTTTTACAGTAACTTCCACGGAACTTTAGCTGTACCGGCGAGGGCACCACGGAGGGCCCCCAAAACCTTGTATTCACTAAAATTCAGTGTATCTGATGATTCTATGCCCTAATCAATCGATTTCCATCGATACATCACGCAGAATATGTATCCGAGATGTTCTTACAAATCGTTCGTTTCAGACAGTGAAACGGCCAAATATGATGTAAAAACTGTTTCTCTCGCCTTCAAACGCTTAAAAATGCTATTTCTAAGCGAAATACGTGTGATTTGAGTGTTTTACAGTAACTTCCACGGAACTTTAGCTGTACCGGCGAGGGCACCACGGAGGGCCCCCAAAACCTTGTATTCACTAAAATTCAGTGTATCTGATGATTCTATGCCCTAATCAATCGATTTCCATCGATACATCACGCAGAATATGTATCCGAGATGTTCTTACAAATCGTTCGTTTCAGACAGTGAAACGGCCAAATATGATGTAAAAACTGTTTCTCTCGCCTTCAAACGCTTAAAAATGCTATTTCTAAGCGAAATACGTGTGATTTGAGTGTTTTACAGTAACTTCCACGGAACTTTAGCTGTACCGGCGAGGGCACCACGGAGGGCCCCCAAAACCTTGTATTCACTAAAATTCAGTGTATCTGATGATTCTATGCCCTAATCAATCGATTTCCATCGATACATCACGCAGAATATGTATCCGAGATGTTCTTACAAATCGTTCGTTTCAGACAGTGAAACGGCCAAATATGATGTAAAAACTGTTTCTCTCGCCTTCAAACGCTTAAAAATGCTATTTCTAAGCGAAATACGTGTGATTTCAGTGTTTTACAGCAACTTCCACACGGAACTTTAGCTGTACCGGCGAGGGCACCACGGAGGGCCCCCAAAACCTTGTATTCACTAAAATTCAGTGTATCTGATGATTCTATGCCCTAATCAATCGATTTCCATCGATACATCACGCAGAATATGTATCCGAGATGTTCTTACAAATCGTTCGTTGCAGACAGTGAAACGGCCAAATATGATATAAAAACTGTTTCTCTCGCCTTCAAACGCTTAAAAATGCTATTTCTAAGCGAAATACGTGTGATTTGAGTGTTTTACAGCAACTTCCACGGCACTTTAGCTGTACCGGCGAGGGCACCACGGAGGGCCTCCAAAACCTTGTATTCACTAAAATTCAGTGTATCTGATGATTCTATGCCCTAATCAATCGATTTCCATCGATACATCACGCAGAATATGTATCCGAGATGTTCTTACAAATCGTTCGTTTCAGACAGTGAAACGGCCAAATATGATGTAAAAACTGTTTCTCTCGCCTTCAAACGCTTAAAAATGCTATTTCTACGCGAAATACGTGTGATTTGAGTGTTTTACAGTAACTTCCACGGAACTTTAGCTGTACCGGCGAGGGCACCACGGAGGGCCCCCAAAACCTTGTATTCACTAAAATTCAGTGTATCTGATGATTCTATGCCCTAATCAATCGATTTCCATCGATACATCACGCAGAATATGTATCCGAGATATTCTTACAAATCGTTCGTTTCAGACAGTGAAACGGCCAAATATGATGTAAAAACTGTTTCTCTCGCCTTCAAACGCTTAAAAATGCTATTTCTAAGCGAAATACGTGTGATTTGAGTGTTTTACAGTAACTTCCACGGAACTTTAGCTGTACCGGCGAGGGCACCACGGAGGGCCCCCAAAACCTTGTATTCACTAAAATTCAGTGTATCTGATGATTCTATGCCCTAATCAATCGATTTCCATCGATACATCACGCAGAATATGTATCCGAGATGTTCTTACAAATCGTTCGTTTCAGACAGTGAAACGGCCAAATATGATGTAAAAACTGTTTCTCTCGCCTTCAAACGCTTAAAAATGCTATTTCTAAGCGAAATACGTGTGATTTGAGTGTTTTACAGTAACTTCCACGGAACTTTAGCTGTACCGGCGAGGGCACCACGGAGGGCCCCCAAAACCTTGTATTCACTAAAATTCAGTGTATCTGATGATTCTATGCCCTAATCAATCGATTTCCATCGATACATCACGCAGAATATGTATCCGAGATGTTCTTACAAATCGTTCGTTTCAGACAGTGAAACGGCCAAATATGATGTAAAAACTGTTTCTCTCGCCTTCAAACGCTTAAAAATGCTATTTCTAAGCGAAATACGTGTGATTTGAGTGTTTTACAGTAACTTACACGGAACTTTAGCTGTACCGGCGAGGGCACCACGGAGGGCCCCCAAAACCTTGTATTCACTAAAATTCAGTGTATCTGATGATTCTATGCCCTAATCAATCGATTTCCATCGATACATCACGCAGAATATGTATCCGAGATGTTCTTACAAATCGTTCGTTTCAGACAGTGAAACGGCCAAATATGATGTAAAAACTGTTTCTCTCGCCTTCAAACGCTTAAAAATGCTATTTCTAAGCGAAATACGTGTGATTTGAGTGTTTTACAGTAACTTCCACGGAACTTTAGCTGTACCGGCGAGGGCACCACGGAGGGCCCCCAAAACCTTGTATTCACTAAAATTCAGTGTATCTGATGATTCTATGCCCTAATCAATCGATTTCCATCGATACATCACGCAGAATATGTATCCGAGATGTTCTTACAAATCGTTCGTTTCAGACAGTGAAACGGCCAAATATGATGTAAAAACTGTTTCTCTCGCCTTCAAACGCTTAAAAATGCTATTTCTAAGCGAAATGCGTGTGATTTGAGTGTTTTACAGTAACTTCCACGGAACTTTAGCTGTACCGGCGAGGGCACCACGGAGGGCCCCCAAAACCTTGTATTCACTAAAATTCAGTGTATCTGATGATTCTATGCCCTAATCAATCGATTTCCATCGATACATCACGCAGAATATGTATCCGAGATGTTCTTACAAATCGTTCGTTTCAGACAGTGAAACGGCCAAATATGATGTAAAAACTGTTTCTCTCGCCTTCAAACGCTTAAAAATGCTATTTCTAAGCGAAATACGTGTGATTTGAGTGTTTTACAGCAACTTCCACGGAACTTTAGCTGTACCGGCGAGGGCACCACGGAGGGCCTCCAAAACCTTGTATTCACTAAAATTCAGTGTATCTGATGATTCTATGCCCTAATCAATCGATTTCCATCGATACATCACGCAGAATATGTATCCGAGATGTTCTTACAAATCGTTCGTTTCAGACAGTGAAACGGCCAAATATGATGTAAAAACTGTTTCTCTCGCCTTCAAACGCTTAAAAATGCTATTTCTACGCGAAATACGTGTGATTTGAGTGTTTTACAGTAACTTCCACGGAACTTTAGCTGTACCGGCGAGGGCACCACGGAGGGCCCCCAAAACCTTGTATTCACTAAAATTCAGTGTATCTGATGATTCTATGCCCTAATCAATCGATTTCCATCGATACATCACGCAGAATATGTATCCGAGATATTCTTACAAATCGTTCGTTTCAGACAGTGAAACGGCCAAATATGATGTAAAAACTGTTTCTCTCGCCTTCAAACGCTTAAAAATGCTATTTCTAAGCGAAATACGTGTGATTTGAGTGTTTTACAGTAACTTCCACGGAACTTTAGCTGTACCGGCGAGGGCACCACGGCGGGCCCCCAAAACCTTGTATTCACTAAAATTCAGTGTATCTGATGATTCTATGCCCTAATCAATCGATTTCCATCGATACATCACGCAGAATATGTATCCGAGATGTTCTTACAAATCGTTCGTTTCAGACAGTGAAACGGCCAAATATGATGTAAAAACTGTTTCTCTCGCCTTCAAACGCTTAAAAATGCTATTTCTAAGCGAAATACGTGTGATTTGAGTGTTTTACAGTAACTTCCACGGAACTTTAGCTGTACCGGCGAGGGCACCACGGAGGGCCCCCAAAACCTTGTATTCACTAAAATTCAGTGTATCTGATGATTCTATGCCCTAATCAATCGATTTCCATCGATACATCACGCAGAATATGTATCCGAGATGTTCTTACAAATCGTTCGTTTCAGACAGTGAAACGGCCAAATATGATGTAAAAACTGTTTCTCTCGCCTTCAAACGCTTAAAAATGCTATTTCTAAGCGAAATACGTGTGATTTGAGTGTTTTACAGTAACTTCCACGGAACTTTAGCTGTACCGGCGAGGGCACCACGGAGGGCCCCCAAAACCTTGTATTCACTAAAATTCAGTGTATCTGATGATTCTATGCCCTAATCAATCGATTTCCATCGATACATCACGCAGAATATGTATCCGAGATGTTCTTACAAATCGTTCGTTTCAGACAGTGAAACGGCCAAATATGATGTAAAAACTGTTTCTCTCGCCTTCAAACGCTTAAAAATGCTATTTCTAAGCGAAATACGTGTGATTTGAGTGTTTTACAGTAACTTCCACGGAACTTTAGCTGTACCGGCGAGGGCACCACGGAGGGCCCTCAAAACCTTGTATTCACTAAAATTCAGTGTATCTGATGATTCTATGCCCTAATCAATCGATTTCCATCGATACATCACGCAGAATATGTATCCGAGATGTTCTTACAAATCGTTCGTTTCAGACAGTGAAACGGCCAAATATGATGTAAAAACTGTTTCTCTCGCCTTCAAACGCTTAAAAATGCTATTTCTAAGCGAAATACGTGTGATTTGAGTGTTTTACAGCAACTTCCACGGAACTTTAGCTGTACCGGCGAGGGCACCACGGAGGGCCTCCAAAACCTTGTATTCACTAAAATTCAGTGTATCTGATGATTCTATGCCCTAATCAATCGATTTCCATCGATACATCACGCAGAATATGTATCCGAGATGTTCTTACAAATCGTTCGTTTCAGACAGTGAAACGGCCAAATATGATGTAAAAACTGTTTCTCTCGCCTTCAAACGCTTAAAAATGCTATTTCTAAGCGAAATACGTGTGATTTGAGTGTTTTACAGTAACTTCCACGGAACTTTAGCTGTACCGGCGAGGGCACCACGGAGGGCCCCCAAAACCTTGTATTCACTAAAATTCAGTGTATCTGATGATTCTATGCCCTAATCAATCGATTTCCATCGATACATCACGCAGAATATGTATCCGAGATATTCTTACAAATCGTTCGTTTCAGACAGTGAAACGGCCAAATATGATGTAAAAACTGTTTCTCTCGCCTTCAAACGCTTAAAAATGCTATTTCTAAGCGAAATACGTGTGATTTGAGTGTTTTACAGTAACTTCCACGGAACTTTAGCTGTACCGGCGAGGGCACCACGGCGGGCCCCCAAAACCTTGTATTCACTAAAATTCAGTGTATCTGATGATTCTATGCCCTAATCAATCGATTTCCATCGATACATCACGCAGAATATGTATCCGAGATGTTCTTACAAATCGTTCGTTTCAGACAGTGAAACGGCCAAATATGATGTAAAAACTGTTTCTCTCGCCTTCAAACGCTTAAAAATGCTATTTCTAAGCGAAATACGTGTGATTTGAGTGTTTTACAGTAACTTCCACGGAACTTTAGCTGTACCGGCGAGGGCACCACGGAGGGCCCCCAAAACCTTGTATTCACTAAAATTCAGTGTATCTGATGATTCTATGCCCTAATCAATCGATTTCCATCGATACATCACGCAGAATATGTATCCGAGATATTCTTACAAATCGTTCGTTTCAGACAGTGAAACGGCCAAATATGATGTAAAAACTGTTTCTCTCGCCTTCAAACGCTTAAAAATGCTATTTCTAAGCGAAATACGTGTGATTTGAGTGTTTTACAGTAACTTCCACGGAACTTTAGCTGTACCGGCGAGGGCACCACGGCGGGCCACCAAAACCTTGTATTCACTAAAATTCAGTGTATCTGATGATTCTATGCCCTAATCAATCGATTTCCATCGATACATCACGCAGAATATGTATCCGAGATGTTCTTACAAATCGTTCGTTTCAGACAGTGAAACGGCCAAATATGATGTAAAAACTGTTTCTCTCGCCTTCAAACGCTTAAAAATGCTATTTCTAAGCGAAATACGTGTGATTTGAGTGTTTTACAGTAACTTCCACGGAACTTTAGCTCTACTGGCGAGGGCACCACGGAGGGCCCCCAAAACCTTGTATTCACTAAAATTCAGTGTATCTGATGATTCTATGCCCTAATCAATCGATTTCCATCGATACATCACGCAGAATATGTATCCGAGATGTTCTTACAAATCGTTCGTTTCAGACAGTGAAACGGCCAAATATGATGTAAAAACTGTTTCTCTCGCCTTCAAACGCTTAAAAATGCTATTTCTAAGCGAAATACGTGTGATTTGAGTGTTTTACAGTAACTTCCACGGAACTTTAGCTGTACCGGCGAGGGCACCACGGAGGGCCCCCAAAACCTTGTATTCACTAAAATTCAGTGTATCTGATGATTCTATGCCCTAATCAATCGATTTCCATCGATACATCACGCAGAATATGTATCCGAGATGTTCTTACAAATCGTTCGTTTCAGACAGTGAAACGGCCAAATATGATGTAAAAACTGTTTCTCTCGCCTTCAAACGCTTAAAAATGCTATTTCTAAGCGAAATACGTGTGATTTGAGTGTTTTACAGTAACTTCCACGGAACTTTAGCTGTACCGGCGAGGGCACCACGGAGGGCCCCCAAAACCTTGTATTCACTAAAATTCAGTGTATCTGATGATTCTATGCCCTAATCAATCGATTTCCATCGATACATCACGCAGAATATGTATCCGAGATGTTCTTACAAATCGTTCGTTTCAGACAGTGAAACGGCCAAATATGATGTAAAAACTGTTTCTCTCGCCTTCAAACGCTTAAAAATGCTATTTCTAAGCGAAATACGTGTGATTTGAGTGTTTTACAGTAACTTCCACGGAACTTTAGCTGTACCGGCGAGGGCACCACGGAGGGCCCCCAAAACCTTGTATTCACTAAAATTCAGTGTATCTGATGATTCTATGCCTAATCAATCGATTTCCATCGATACATCACGCAGAATATGTATCCGAGATGTTCTTACAAATCGTTCGTTGCAGACAGTGAAACGGCCAAATATGATATAAAAACTGTTTCTCTCGCCTTCAAACGCTTAAAAATGCTATTTCTAAGCGAAATACGTTTGATTTAAGTGTTTTACAGCAACTTCCACGGAACTTTAGCTGTACCGGCGAGGGCACCACGGAGGGCCTCCAAAACCTTGTATTCAATAAAATTCAGTGTATCTGATGATTCTATGCCCTAATCAATCGATTTCCATCGATACATCACGCAGAATATGTATCCGAGATGTTCTTACAAATCGTTCGTTTCAGACAGTGAAACGGCCAAATATGATGTAAAAACTGTTTCTCTCGCCTTCAAACGCTTAAAAATGCTATTTCTAAGCGAAATACGTGTGATTTGAGTGTTTTACAGCAACTTCCACGGAACTTTAGCTGTACCGGCGAGGGCACCACGGAGGGCCCCCAAAACCTTGTATTCACTAAAATTCAGTGTATCTGATGATTCTATGCCCTAATCAATCGATTTCCATCGATACATCACGCAGAATATGTATCCGAGATGTTCTTACAAATCGTTCGTTGCAGACAGTGAAACGGCCAAATATGATGTAAAAACTGTTTCTCTCGCCTTCAAACGCTTAAAAATGCTATTTCTAAGCGAAATACGTGTGATTTGAGTGTTTTACAGTAACTTCCACGGAACTTTAGCTGTACCGGCGAGGGCACCACGGAGGGCCCCCAAAACCTTGTAATCACTAAAATTCAGTGTATCTGATGATTCTATGCCCTAATCAATCGATTTCCATCGATACATCACGCAGAATATGTATCCGAGATGTTCTTACAAATCGTTCGTTTCAGACAGTGAAACGGCCAAATATGATGTAAAAACTGTTTCTCTCGCCTTCAAACGCTTAAAAATGCTATTTCTAAGCGAAATACGTGTGATTTGAGTGTTTTACAGTAACTTCCACGGAACTTTAGCTGTACCGGCGAGGGCACCACGGAGGGCCCCCAAAACCTTGTATTCACTAAAATTCAGTGTATCTGATGATTCTATGCCCTAATCAATCGATTTCCATCGATACATCACGCAGAATATGTATCCGAGATGTTCTTACAAATCGTTCGTTGCAGACAGTGAAACGGCCAAATATGATGCAAAAACTGTTTCTCTCGCCTTCAAACGCTTAAAAATGCTATTTCTAAGCGAAATACGTGTGATTTGAGTGTTTTACAGTAACTTCCACGGAACTTTAGCTGTACCGGCGAGGGCACAACGGAGGGCCTCCAAAACCTTGTATTCACTAAAATTCAGTGTATCTGATGATTCTATGCCCTAATCAATCGATTTCCATCGATACATCACGCAGAATATGTATCCGAGATGTTCTTACAAATCATTCGTTTCAGACAGTGAAACGGCCAAATATGATGTTAAAACTGTTTCTCTCGCCTTCAAACGCTTTATAATGCTATTTCTAAGCGAAATACGTGTGATTTGAGTGTTTTACAGTAACTTCCACGGAACTTTAGCTGTACCGGCGAGGGCACCACGGAGGGCCCCCAAAACCTTGTATTCACTAAAATTCAGTGTATCTGATGATTCTATGCCCTAATCAATCGATTTCCATCGATGCATCACGCAGAATATGTATCCGAGATGTTCTTACAAATCGTTCGTTTCAGACAGTGAAACGGCCAAATATGATGTAAAAACTGTTTCTCTCGCCTTCAAACGCTTAAAAATGCTATTTCTAAGCGAAATACGTGTGATTTGAGTGTTTTACAGTAACTTCCACGGAACTTTAGCTGTACCGGCGAGGGCACCACGGAGGGCCCCCAAAACCTTGTATACACTAAAATTCAGTGTATCTGATGATTCTATGCCCTAATCAATCGATTTCCATCGATACATCACGCAGAATATGTATCCGAGATGTTCTTACAAATCGTTCGTTGCAGACAGTGAAACGGCCAAATATGATGTAAAAACTGTTTCTCTCGCCTTCAAACGCTTAAAAATGCTATTTCTAAGCGAAATACGTGTGATTTGAGTGTTTTACAGTAACTTCCACGGAACTTTAGCTGTACCGGCGAGGGCACCACGGAGGGCCCCCAAAACCTTGTATTCACTAAAATTCAGTGTATCTGATGATTCTATGCCCTAATCAATCGATTTCCATCGATACATCACGCAGAATATGTATCCGAGATGTTCTTACAAATCGTTCGTTTCAGACAGTGAAACGGCCAAATATGATGTAAAAACTGTTTCTCTCGCCTTCAAACGCTTAAAAATGCTATTTCTAAGCGAAATACGTGTGATTTGAGTGTTTTACAGCAACTTCCACGGAACTTTAGCTGTACCGGCGAGGGCACCACGGAGGGCCCCCAAAACCTTGTAATCACTAAAATTCAGTGTATCTGATGATTCTATGCCCTAATCAATCGATTTCCATCGATACATCACGCAGAATATGTATCCGAGATGTTCTTACAAATCGTTCGTTTCAGACAGTGAAACGGCCAAATATGATGTAAAAACTGTTTCTCTCGCCTTCAAACGCTTAAAAATGCTATTTCTAAGCGAAATACGTGTGATTTGAGTGTTTTACAGTAACTTCCACGGAACTTTAGCTGTACCGGCGAGGGCACCACGGAGGGCCCCCAAAACCTTGTATTCACTAAAATTCAGTGTATCTGATGATTCTATGCCCTAATCAATCGATTTCCATCGATACATCACGCAGAATATGTATCCGAGATGTTCTTACAAATCGTTCGTTGCAGACAGTGAAACGGCCAAATATGATGCAAAAACTGTTTCTCTCGCCTTCAAACGCTTTATAATGCTATTTCTAAGCGAAATACGTGTGATTTGAGTGTTTTACAGTAACTTCCACGGAACTTTAGCTGTACCGGCGAGGGCACCACGGAGGGCCCCCAAAACCTTGTATTCACTAAAATTCAGTGTATCTGATGATTCTATGCCCTAATCAATCGATTTCCATCGATGCATCACGCAGAATATGTATCCGAGATGTTCTTACAAATCGTTCGTTTCAGACAGTGAAACGGCCAAATATGATGTAAAAACTGTTTCTCTCGCCTTCAAACGCTTAAAAATGCTATTTCTAAGCGAAATACGTGTGATTTGAGTGTTTTACAGTAACTTCCACGGAACTTTAGCTGTACCGGCGAGGGCACCACGGAGGGCCCCCAAAACCTTGTATTCACTAAAATTCAGTGTATCTGATGATTCTATGCCCTAATCAATCGATTTCCATCGATACATCACGCAGAATATGTATCCGAGATGTTCTTACAAATCGTTCGTTGCAGACAGTGAAACGGCCAAATATGATGTAAAAACTGTTTCTCTCGCCTTCAAACGCTTAAAAATGCTATTTCTAAGCGAAATACGTGTGATTTGAGTGTTTTACAGCAACTTCCACGGAACTTTAGCTGTACCGGCGAGGGCACCACGGAGGGCCCCCAAAACCTTGTATTCACTAAAATTCAGTGTATCTGATGTTTCTATGCCCTAATCAATCGATTTCCATCGATACATCACGCAGAATATGTATCCGAGATGTTCTTACAAATCGTTCGTTGCAGACAGTGAAACGGCCAAATATGATGTAAAAACTGTTTCTCTCGCCTTCAAACGCTTAAAAATGCTATTTCTAAGCGAAATACGTGTGATTTGAGTGTTTTACAGTAACTTCCACGGAACTTTAGCTGTACCGGCGAGGGCACCACGGAGGGCCCCCAAAACCTTGTATTCACTAAAATTCAGTGTATCTGATGATTCTATGCCCTAATCAATCGATTTCCATCGATACATCACGCAGAATATGTATCCGAGATGTTCTTACAAATCGTTCGTTTCAGACAGTGAAACGGCCAAATATGATGTAAAAACTGTTTCTCTCGCCTTCAAACGCTTTATAATGCTATTTCTAAGCGAAATACGTGTGATTTGAGTGTTTTACAGTAACTTCCACGGAACTTTAGCTGTACCGGCGATGGCACCACGGAGGGCCCCCAAAACCTTGTATTCACTAAAATTCAGTGTATCTGATGATTCTATGCCCTAATCAATCGATTTCCATCGATGCATCACGCAGAATATGTATCCGAGATGTTCTTACAAATCGTTCGTTTCAGACAGTGAAACGGCCAAATATGATGTAAAAACTGCTTCTCTCGCCTTCAAACGCTTAAAAATGCTATTTCTAAGCGAAATACGTGTGATTTGAGTGTTTTACAGTAACTTCCACGGAACTTTAGCTGTACCGGCGAGGGCACCACGGAGGGCCCCCAAAACCTTGTATTCACTAAAATTCAGTGTATCTGATGATTCTATGCCCTAATCAATCGATTTCCATCGATACATCACGCAGAATATGTATCCGAGATGTTCTTACAAATCGTTCGTTTCAGACAGTGAAACGGCCAAATATGATGTAAAAACTGTTTCTCTCGCCTTCAAACGCTTAAAAATGCTATTTCTAAGCGAAATACGTGTGATTTGAGTGTTTTACAGTAACTTCCACGGAACTTTAGCTGTACCGGCGAGGGCACCACGGAGGGCCCCCAAAACCTTGTATTCACTAAAATTCAGTGTATCTGATGATTCTATGCCCTAATCAATCGATTTCCATCGATACATCACGCAGAATATGTATCCGAGATGCTCTTACAAATCGTTCGTTGCAGACAGTGAAACGGCCAAATATGATGTAAAAACTGTTTCTCTCGCCTTCAAACGCTTAAAAATGCTATTTCTAAGCGAAATACGTGTGATTTGAGTGTTTTACAGTAACTTCCACGGAACTTTAGCTGTACCGGCGAGGGCACCACGGAGGGCCCCCAAAACCTTGTATTCACTAAAATTCAGTGTATCTGATGATTCTATGCCCTAATCAATCGATTTCCATCGATACATCACGCAGAATATGTATCCGAGATGTTCTTACAAATCGTTCGTTTCAGACAGTGAAACGGCCAAATATGATGTAAAAACTGTTTCTCTCGCCTTCAAACGCTTAAAAATGCTATTTCTAAGCGAAATACGTGTGATTTGAGTGTTTTACAGCAACTTCCACGGAACTTTAGCTGTACCGGCGAGGGCACCACGGAGGGCCCCCAAAACCTTGTATTCACTAAAATTCAGTGTATCTGATGATTCTATGCCCTAATCAATCGATTTCCATCGATACATCACGCAGAATATGTATCCGAGATGTTCTTACAAATCGTTCGTTTCAGACAGTGAAACGGCCAAATATGATGTAAAAACTGTTTCTCTCGCCTTCAAACGCTTTATAATGCTATTTCTAAGCGAAATACGTGTGATTTGAGTGTTTTACAGTAACTTCCACGGAACTTTAGCTGTACCGGCGAGGGCACCACGGAGGGCCCCCAAAACCTTGTATTCACTAAAATTCAGTGTATCTGATGATTCTATGCCCTAATCAATCGATTTCCATCGATACATCACGCAGAATATGTATCCGAGATGTTCTTACAAATCGTTCGTTTCAGACAGTGAAACGGCCAAATATGATGTAAAAACTGTTTCTCTCGCCTTCAAACGCTTAAAAATGCTATTTCTAAGCGAAATACGTGTGATTTGAGTGTTTTACAGTAACTTCCACGGAACTTTAGCTGTACCGGCGAGGGCACCACGGAGGGCCCCCAAAACCTTGTATTCACTAAAATTCAGTGTATCTGATGATTCTATGCCCTAATCAATCGATTTCCATCGATACATCACGCAGAATATGTATCCGAGATGTTCTTACAAATCGTTCGTTTCAGACAGTGAAACGGCCAAATATGATGTAAAAACTGTTTCTCTCGCCTTCAAACGCTTTATAATGCTATTTCTAAGCGAAATACGTGTGATTTGAGTGTTTTACAGTAACTTCCACGGAACTTTAGCTGTACCGGCGATGGCACCACGGAGGGCCCCCAAAACCTTGTATTCACTAAAATTCAGTGTATCTGATGATTCTATGCCCTAATCAATCGATTTCCATCGATGCATCACGCAGAATATGTATCCGAGATGTTCTTACAAATCGTTCGTTTCAGACAGTGAAACGGCCAAATATGATGTAAAAACTGTTTCTCTCGCCTTCAAACGCTTAAAAATGCTATTTCTAAGCGAAATACGTGTGATTTGAGTGTTTTACAGTAACTTCCACGGAACTTTAGCTGTACCGGCGAGGACACCACGGAGGGCCTCCAAAACCTTGTATTCACTAAAATTCAGTGTATCTGATGATTCTATGCCCTAATCAATCGATTTCCATCGATACATCACGCAGAATATGTATCCGAGATGTTCTTACAAATCGTTCGTTTCAGACAGTGAAACGGCCAAATATGATGTAAAAACTGTTTCTCTCGCCTTCAAACGCTTAAAAATGCTATTTCTAAGCGAAATACGTGTGATTTGAGTGTTTTACAGTAACTTCCACGGAACTTTAGCTGTACCGGCGAGGACACCACGGAGGGCCTCCAAAACCTTGTATTCACTAAAATTCAGTGTATCTGATGATTCTATGCCCTAATCAATCGATTTCCATCGATACATCACGCAGAATATGTATCCGAGATGCTCTTACAAATCGTTCGTTGCAGACAGTGAAACGGCCAAATATGATGTAAAAACTGTTTCTCTCGCCTTCAAACGCTTAAAAATGCTATTTCTAAGCGAAATACGTGTGATTTGAGTGTTTTACAGTAACTTCCACGGAACTTTAGCTGTACCGGCGAGGGCACCACGGAGGGCCCCCAAAACCTTGTATTCACTAAAATTCAGTGTATCTGATGATTCTATGCCCTAATCAATCGATTTCCATCGATACATCACGCAGAATATGTATCCGAGATGTTCTTACAAATCGTTCGTTTCAGACAGTGAAACGGCCAAATATGATGTAAAAACTGTTTCTCTCGCCTTCAAACGCTTAAAAATGCTATTTCTAAGCGAAATACGTGTGATTTGAGTGTTTTACAGCAACTTCCACAGAACTTTAGCTGTACCGGCGAGGACACCACGGAGGGCCTCCAAAACCTTGTATTCACTAAAATTCAGTGTATCTGATGATTCTATGCCCTAATCAATCGATTTCCATCGATACATCACGCAGAATATGTATCCGAGATGTTCTTACAAATCGTTCGTTTCAGACAGTGAAACGGCCAAATATGATGTAAAAACTGTTTCTCTCGCCTTCAAACGCTTAAAAATGCTATTTCTAAGCGAAATACGTGTGATTTGAGTGTTTTACAGTAACTTCCACGGAACTTTAGCTGTACCGGCGAGGGCACCACGGAGGGCCCCCAAAACCTTGTATTCACTAAATTCAGTGTATCTGATGATTCTATGCCCTAATCAATCGATTTCCATCGATACATCACGCAGAATATGTATCCGAGATGCTCTTACAAATCGTTCGTTGCAGACAGTGAAACGGCCAAATATGATGTAAAAACTGTTTCTCTCGCCTTCAAACGCTTAAAAATGCTATTTCTAAGCGAAATACGTGTGATTTGAGTGTTTTATAGTAACTTCCACGGAACTTTAGCTGTACCGGCGAGGGCACCACGGAGGGCCCCCAAAACCTTGTATTCACTAAAATTCAGTGTATCTGATGATTCTATGCCCTAATCAATCGATTTCCATCGATACATCGCGCAGAATATGTATCCGAGATGTTCTTACAAATCGTTCGTTTCAGACAGTGAAACGGCCAAGTATGATGTAAAAACTGTTTCTCTCGCCTTCAAACGCTTAAAAATGCTATTTCTAAGCGAAATACGTGTGATTTGAGTGTTTTACAGCAACTTCCACGGAACTTTAGCTGTACCGGCGAGGGCACCACGGAGGGCCTCCAAAACCTTGTATTCACTAAAATTCAGTGTATCTGATGATTCTATGCCCTAATCAATCGATTTCCATCGATACATCACGCAGAATATGTATCCGAGATGTTCTTACAAATCGTTCGTTTCAGACAGTGAAACGGCCAAATATGATGTAAAAACTTTTTCTCTCGCCTTCAAACGCTTAAAAATGTTATTTCTAAGCGAAATACGTGTGATTTGAGTGTTTTACAGTAACTTCCACGGAACTTTAGCTGTACCGGCGAGGGCACCACGGAGGGCCCCCAAAACCTTGTATTCACTAAATTCAGTGTATCTGATGATTCTATGCCCTAATCAATCGATTTCCATCGATACATCACGCAGAATATGTATCCGAGATGCTCTTACAAATCGTTCGTTGCAGACAGTGAAACGGCCAAATATGATGTAAAAACTGTTTCTCTCGACTTCAAACGCTTAAAAATGCTATTTCTAAGCGAAATACGTGTGATTTGAGTGTTTTACAGTAACTTCCACGGAACTTTAGCTGTACCGGCGAGGGCACCACGGAGGGCCCCCAAAACCATGTATTCACTAAAATTCAGTGTATCTGATGATTCTATGCCCTAATCAATCGATTTCCATCGATACATCACGCAGAATATGTATCCGAGATGTTCTTACAAATCGTTCGTTGCAGACAGTGAAACGGCCAAATATGATGTAAAAACTGTTTCTCTCGCCTTCAAACGCTTAAAAATGCTATTTCTAAGCGAAATACGTGTGATTTGAGTGTTTTACAGTAACTTCCACGGAACTTTAGCTGTACCGGCGAGGGCACCACGGAGGGCCCCCAAAACCTTGTATTCACTAAAATTCAGTGTATCTGATGATTCTATGCCCTAATCAATCGATTTCCATCGATACATCACGCAGAATATGTATCCGAGATGTTCTTACAAATCGTTCGTTTCAGACAGTGAAACGGCCAAATATGATGTAAAAACTGTTTCTCTCGCCTTCAAACGCTTAAAAATGCTATTTCTAAGCGAAATACGTGTGATTTGAGTGTTTTACAGCAACTTCCACGGAACTTTAGCTGTACCGGCGAGGGCACCACGGAGGGCCCCCAAAACCTTGTATTCACCAAAATTCAGTGTATCTGATGATTCTATGCCCTAATCAATCGATTTCCATCGATACATCACGCAGAATATGTATCCGAGATGTTCTTACAAATCGTTCGTTTCAGACAGTGAAACGGCCAAATATGATGTAAAAACTGTTTCTCTCGCCTTCAAACGCTTTATAATGCTATTTCTAAGCGAAATACGTGTGATTTGAGTGTTTTACAGTAACTTCCACGGAACTTTAGCTGTACCGGCGAGGGCACCACGGAGGGCCCCCAAAACCTTGTATTCACTAAAATTCAGTGTATCTGATGATTCTATGCCCTAATCAATCGATTTCCATCGATACATCACGCAGAATATGTATCCGAGATGTTCTTACAAATCGTTCGTTTCAGACAGTGAAACGGCCAAATATGATGTAAAAACTGTTTCTCTCGCCTTCAAACGCTTAAAAATGCTATTTCTAAGCGAAATACGTGTGATTTGAGTGTTTTACAGTAACTTCCACGGAACTTTAGCTGTACCGGCGAGGGCACCACGGAGGGCCCCCAAAACCTTGTATTCACTAAAATTCAGTGTATCTGATGATTCTATGCCCTAATCAATCGATTTCCATCGATACATCACGCAGAATATGTATCCGAGATGTTCTTACAAATCGTTCGTTTCAGACAGTGAAACGGCCAAATATGATGTAAAAACTGTTTCTCTCGCCTTCAAACGCTTAAAAATGCTATTTCTAAGCGAAATACGTGTGATTTGAGTGTTTTACAGTAACTTCCACGGAACTTTAGCTGTACCGGCGAGGACACCACGGAAGGCCTCCAAAACCTTGTATTCACTAAAATTCAGTGTATCTGATGATTCTATGCCCTAATCAATCGATTTCCATCGATGCATCACGCAGAATATGTATCCGAGATGTTCTTACAAATCGTTCGTTTCAGACAGTGAAACGGCCAAATATGATGTAAAAACTGTTTCTCTCGCCTTCAAACGCTTAAAAATGCTATTTCTAAGCGAAATACGTGTGATTTGAGTGTTTTACAGTAACTTCCACGGAACTTTAGCTGTACCGGCGAGGACACCACGGAGGGCCTCCAAAACCTTGTATTCACTAAAATTCAGTGTATCTGATGATTCTATGCCCTAATCAATCGATTTCCATCGATGCATCACGCAGAATATGTATCCGAGATGTTCTTACAAATCGTTCGTTTCAGACAGTGAAACGGCCAAATATGATGTAAAAACTGTTTCTCTCGCCTTCAAACGCTTAAAAATGCTATTTCTAAGCGAAATACGTGTGATTTGAGTGTTTTACAGTAACTTCCACGGAACTTTAGCTGTACCGGCGAGGGCACCACGGAGGGCCCCCAAAACCATGTATTCACTAAAATTCAGTGTATCTGATGATTCTATGCCCTAATCAATCGATTTCCATCGATACATCACGCAGAATATGTATCCGAGATGTTCTTACAAATCGTTCGTTTCAGACAGTGAAACGGCCAAATATGATGTAAAAACTGTTTCTCTCGCCTTCAAACGCTTAAAAATGCTATTTCTAAGCGAAATACGTGTGATTTGAGTGTTTTACAGCAACTTCCACGGAACTTTAGCTGTACCGGCGAGGGCACCACGGAGGGCCCCCAAAACCTTGTATTCACCAAAATTCAGTGTATCTGATGATTCTATGCCCTAATCAATCGATTTCCATCGATACATCACGCAGAATATGTATCCGAGATGTTCTTACAAATCGTTCGTTTCAGACAGTGAAACGGCCAAATATGATGTAAAAACTGTTTCTCTCGCCTTCAAACGCTTTATAATGCTATTTCTAAGCGAAATACGTGTGATTTGAGTGTTTTACAGTAACTTCCACGGAACTTTAGCTGTACCGGCGAGGGCACCACGGAGGGCCCCCAAAACCTTGTATTCACTAAAATTCAGTGTATCTGATGATTCTATGCCCTAATCAATCGATTTCCATCGATACATCACGCAGAATATGTATCCGAGATGTTCTTACAAATCGTTCGTTTCAGACAGTGAAACGGCCAAATATGATGTAAAAACTGTTTCTCTCGCCTTCAAACGCTTAAAAATGCTATTTCTAAGCGAAATACGTGTGATTTGAGTGTTTTACAGTAACTTCCACGGAACTTTAGCTGTACCGGCGAGGGCACCACGGAGGGCCCCCAAAACCTTGTATTCACTAAAATTCAGTGTATCTGATGATTCTATGCCCTAATCAATCGATTTCCATCGATACATCACGCAGAATATGTATCCGAGATGTTCTTACAAATCGTTCGTTTCAGACAGTGAAACGGCCAAATATGATGTAAAAACTGTTTCTCTCGCCTTCAAACGCTTTATAATGCTATTTCTAAGCGAAATACGTGTGATTTGAGTGTTTTACAGTAACTTCCACGGAACTTTAGCTGTACCGGCGATGGCACCACGGAGGGCCCCCAAAACCTTGTATTCACTAAAATTCAGTGTATCTGATGATTCTATGCCCTAATCAATCGATTTCCATCGATGCATCACGCAGAATATGTATCCGAGATGTTCTTACAAATCGTTCGTTTCAGACAGTGAAACGGCCAAATATGATGTAAAAACTGTTTCTCTCGCCTTCAAACGCTTAAAAATGCTATTTCTAAGCGAAATACGTGTGATTTGAGTGTTTTACAGTAACTTCCACGGAACTTTAGCTGTACCGGCGAGGACACCACGGAGGGCCTCCAAAACCTTGTATTCACTAAAATTCAGTGTATCTGATGATTCTATGCCCTAATCAATCGATTTCCATCGATGCATCACGCAGAATATGTATCCGAGATGTTCTTACAAATCGTTCGTTTCAGACAGTGAAACGGCCAAATATGATGTAAAAACTGTTTCTCTCGCCTTCAAACGCTTAAAAATGCTATTTCTAAGCGAAATACGTGTGATTTGAGTGTTTTACAGTAACTTCCACGGAACTTTAGCTGTACCGGCGAGGGCACCACGGAGGGCCCCCAAAACCTTGTATTCACTAAAATTCAGTGTATCTGATGATTCTATGCCCTAATCAATCGATTTCCATCGATACATCACGCAGAATATGTATCCGAGATGCTCTTACAAATCGTTCGTTGCAGACAGTGAAACGGCCAAATATGATGTAAAAACTGTTTCTCTCGCCTTCAAACGCTTAAAAATGCTATTTCTAAGCGAAATACGTGTGATTTGAGTGTTTTACAGTAACTTCCACGGAACTTTAGCTGTACCGGCGAGGGCACCACGGAGGGCCCCCAAAACCTTGTATTCACTAAAATTCAGTGTATCTGATGATTCTATGCCCTAATCAATCGATTTCCATCGATACATCACGCAGAATATGTATCCGAGATGTTCTTACAAATCGTTCGTTTCAGACAGTGAAACGGCCAAATATGATGTAAAAACTGTTTCTCTCGCCTTCAAACGCTTAAAAATGCTATTTCTAAGCGAAATACGTGTGATTTGAGTGTTTTACAGTAACTTCCACGGAACTTTAGCTGTACCGGCGAGGGCACCACGGAGGGCCCCCAAAACCTTGTATTCACTAAAATTCAGTGTATCTGATGATTCTATGCCCTAATCAATCGATTTCCATCGATACATCACGCAGAATATGTATCCGAGATGTTCTTACAAATCGTTCGTTTCAGACAGTGAAACGGCCAAATATGATGTAAAAACTGTTTCTCTCGCCTTCAAACGCTTTATAATGCTATTTCTAAGCGAAATACGTGTGATTTGAGTGTTTTACAGTAACTTCCACGGAACTTTAGCTGTACCGGCGATGGCACCACGGAGGGCCCCCAAAACCTTGTATTCACTAAAATTCAGTGTATCTGATGATTCTATGCCCTAATCAATCGATTTCCATCGATGCATCACGCAGAATATGTATCCGAGATGTTCTTACAAATCGTTCGTTTCAGACAGTGAAACGGCCAAATATGATGTAAAAACTGTTTCTCTCGCCTTCAAACGCTTAAAAATGCTATTTCTAAGCGAAATACGTGTGATTTGAGTGTTTTACAGTAACTTCCACGGAACTTTAGCTGTACCGGCGAGGACACCACGGAGGGCCTCCAAAACCTTGTATTCACTAAAATTCAGTGTATCTGATGATTCTATGCCCTAATCAATCGATTTCCATCGATACATCACGCAGAATATGTATCCGAGATGTTCTTACAAATCGTTCGTTTCAGACAGTGAAACGGCCAAATATGATGTAAAAACTGTTTCTCTCGCCTTCAAACGCTTAAAAATGCTATTTCTAAGCGAAATACGTGTGATTTGAGTGTTTTACAGTAACTTCCACGGAACTTTAGCTGTACCGGCGAGGGCACCACGGAGGGCCCCCAAAACCTTGTATTCACTAAAATTCAGTGTATCTGATGATTCTATGCCCTAATCAATCGATTTCCATCGATACATCACGCAGAATATGTATCCGAGATGCTCTTACAAATCGTTCGTTGCAGACAGTGAAACGGCCAAATATGATGTAAAAACTGTTTCTCTCGCCTTCAAACGCTTAAAAATGCTATTTCTAAGCGAAATACGTGTGATTTGAGTGTTTTACAGTAACTTCCACGGAACTTTAGCTGTACCGGCGAGGGCACCACGGAGGGCCCCCAAAACCTTGTATTCACTAAAATTCAGTGTATCTTATGATTCTATGCCCTAATCAATCGATTTCCATCGATACATCACGCAGAATATGTATCCGAGATGCTCTTACAAATCGTTCGTTGCAGACAGTGAAACGGCCAAATATGATGTAAAAACTGTTTCTCTCGCCTTCAAACGCTTAAAAATGCTATTTCTAAGCGAAATACGTGTGATTTGAGTGTTTTACAGTAACTTCCACGGAACTTTAGCTGTACCGGCGAGGGCACCACGGAGGGCCCCCAAAACCTTGTATTCACTAAAATTCAGTGTATCTGATGATTCTATGCCCTAATCAATCGATTTCCATCGATACATCGCGCAGAATATGTATCCGAGATGTTCTTACAAATCGTTCGTTTCAGACAGTGAAACGGCCAAGTATGATGTAAAAACTGTTTCTCTCGCCTTCAAACGCTTAAAAATGCTATTTCTAAGCGAAATACGTTTGATTTGAGTGTTTTACAGCAACTTCCACGGAACTTTAGCTGTACCGGCGAGGGCACCACGGAGGGCCTCCAAAACCTTGTATTCACTAAAATTCAGTGTATCTGATGATTCTATGCCCTAATCAATCGATTTCCATCGATACATCACGCAGAATATGTATCCGAGATGTTCTTACAAATCGTTCGTTTCAGACAGTGAAACGGCCAAATATGATGTAAAAACTTTTTCTCTCGCCTTCAAACGCTTAAAAATGTTATTTCTAAGCGAAATACGTGTGATTTGAGTGTTTTACAGTAACTTCCACGGAACTTTAGCTGTACCGGCGAGGGCACCACGGAGGGCCCCCAAAACCTTGTATTCACTAAATTCAGTGTATCTGATGATTCTATGCCCTAATCAATCGATTTCCATCGATACATCACGCAGAATATGTATCCGAGATGCTCTTACAAATCGTTCGTTGCAGACAGTGAAACGGCCAAATATGATGTAAAAACTGTTTCTCTCGACTTCAAACGCTTAAAAATGCTATTTCTAAGCGAAATACGTGTGATTTGAGTGTTTTACAGTAACTTCCACGGAACTTTAGCTGTACCGGCGAGGGCACCACGGAGGGCCCCCAAAACCTTGTATTCACTAAAATTCAGTGTATCTGATGATTCTATGCCCTAATCAATCGATTTCCATCGATACATCACGCAGAATATGTATCCGAGATGTTCTTACAAATCGTTCGTTGCAGACAGTGAAACGGCCAAATATGATGTAAAAACTGTTTCTCTCGCCTTCAAACGCTTAAAAATGCTATTTCTAAGCGAAATACGTGTGATTTGAGTGTTTTACAGTAACTTCCACGGAACTTTAGCTGTACCGGCGAGGGCACCACGGAGGGCCCCCAAAACCTTGTATTCACTAAAATTCAGTGTATCTGATGATTCTATGCCCTAATCAATCGATTTCCATCGATACATCACGCAGAATATGTATCCGAGATGTTCTTACAAATCGTTCGTTTCAGACAGTGAAACGGCCAAATATGATGTAAAAACTGTTTCTCTCGCCTTCAAACGCTTAAAAATGCTATTTCTAAGCGAAATACGTGTGATTTGAGTGTTTTACAGCAACTTCCACGGAACTTTAGCTGTACCGGCGAGGGCACCACGGAGGGCCCCCAAAACCTTGTATTCACCAAAATTCAGTGTATCTGATGATTCTATGCCCTAATCAATCGATTTCCATCGATACATCACGCAGAATATGTATCCGAGATGTTCTTACAAATCGTTCGTTTCAGACAGTGAAACGGCCAAATATGATGTAAAAACTGTTTCTCTCGCCTTCAAACGCTTTATAATGCTATTTCTAAGCGAAATACGTGTGATTTGAGTGTTTTACAGTAACTTCCACGGAACTTTAGCTGTACCGGCGAGGGCACCACGGAGGGCCCCCAAAACCTTGTATTCACTAAAATTCAGTGTATCTGATGATTCTATGCCCTAATCAATCGATTTCCATCGATACATCACGCAGAATATGTATCCGAGATGTTCTTACAAATCGTTCGTTTCAGACAGTGAAACGGCCAAATATGATGTAAAAACTGTTTCTCTCGCCTTCAAACGCTTAAAAATGCTATTTCTAAGCGAAATACGTGTGATTTGAGTGTTTTACAGTAACTTCCACGGAACTTTAGCTGTACCGGCGAGGGCACCACGGAGGGCCCCCAAAACCTTGTATTCACTAAAATTCAGTGTATCTGATGATTCTATGCCCTAATCAATCGATTTCCATCGATACATCACGCAGAATATGTATCCGAGATGTTCTTACAAATCGTTCGTTTCAGACAGTGAAACGGCCAAATATGATGTAAAAACTGTTTCTCTCGCCTTCAAACGCTTTATAATGCTATTTCTAAGCGAAATACGTGTGATTTGAGTGTTTTACAGTAACTTCCACGGAACTTTAGCTGTACCGGCGATGGCACCACGGAGGGCCCCCAAAACCTTGTATTCACTAAAATTCAGTGTATCTGATGATTCTATGCCCTAATCAATCGATTTCCATCGATGCATCACGCAGAATATGTATCCGAGATGTTCTTACAAATCGTTCGTTTCAGACAGTGAAACGGCCAAATATGATGTAAAAACTGTTTCTCTCGCCTTCAAACGCTTAAAAATGCTATTTCTAAGCGAAATACGTGTGATTTGAGTGTTTTACAGTAACTTCCACGGAACTTTAGCTGTACCGGCGAGGACACCACGGAAGGCCTCCAAAACCTTGTATTCACTAAAATTCAGTGTATCTGATGATTCTATGCCCTAATCAATCGATTTCCATCGATACATCACGCAGAATATGTATCCGAGATGTTCTTACAAATCGTTCGTTTCAGACAGTGAAACGGCCAAATATGATGTAAAAACTGTTTCTCTCGCCTTCAAACGCTTAAAAATGCTATTTCTAAGCGAAATACGTGTGATTTGAGTGTTTTACAGTAACTTCCACGGAACTTTAGCTGTACCGGCGAGGGCACCACGGAGGGCCCCCAAAACCTTGTATTCACTAAAATTCAGTGTATCTGATGATTCTATGCCCTAATCAATCGATTTCCATCGATACATCACGCAGAATATGTATCCGAGATGCTCTTACAAATCGTTCGTTGCAGACAGTGAAACGGCCAAATATGATGTAAAAACTGTTTCTCTCGCCTTCAAACGCTTAAAAATGCTATTTCTAAGCGAAATACGTGTGATTTGAGTGTTTTACAGTAACTTCCACGGAACTTTAGCTGTACCGGCGAGGGCACCACGGAGGGCCCCCAAAACCTTGTATTCACTAAAATTCAGTGTATCTGATGATTCTATGCCCTAATCAATCGATTTCCATCGATACATCACGCAGAATATGTATCCGAGATGTTCTTACAAATCGTTCGTTTCAGACAGTGAAACGGCCAAATATGATGTAAAAACTGTTTCTCTCGCCTTCAAACGCTTAAAAATGCTATTTCTAAGCGAAATACGTGTGATTTGAGTGTTTTACAGCAACTTCCACAGAACTTTAGCTGTACCGGCGAGGACACCACGGAGGGCCTCCAAAACCTTGTATTCACTAAAATTCAGTGTATCTGATGATTCTATGCCCTAATCAATCGATTTCCATCGATACATCACGCAGAATATGTATCCGAGATGTTCTTACAAATCGTTCGTTTCAGACAGTGAAACGGCCAAATATGATGTAAAAACTGTTTCTCTCGCCTTCAAACGCTTAAAAATGCTATTTCTAAGCGAAATACGTGTGATTTGAGTGTTTTACAGTAACTTCCACGGAACTTTAGCTGTACCGGCGAGGGCACCACGGAGGGCCCCCAAAACCTTGTATTCACTAAATTCAGTGTATCTGATGATTCTATGCCCTAATCAATCGATTTCCATCGATACATCACGCAGAATATGTATCCGAGATGCTCTTACAAATCGTTCGTTGCAGACAGTGAAACGGCCAAATATGATGTAAAAACTGTTTCTCTCGCCTTCAAACGCTTAAAAATGCTATTTCTAAGCGAAATACGTGTGATTTGAGTGTTTTACAGTAACTTCCACGGAACTTTAGCTGTACCGGCGAGGGCACCACGGAGGGCCCCCAAAACCTTGTATTCACTAAAATTCAGTGTATCTGATGATTCTATGCCCTAATCAATCGATTTCCATCGATACATCGCGCAGAATATGTATCCGAGATGTTCTTACAAATCGTTCGTTTCAGACAGTGAAACGGCCAAGTATGATGTAAAAACTGTTTCTCTCGCCTTCAAACGCTTAAAAATGCTATTTCTAAGCGAAATACGTGTGATTTGAGTGTTTTACAGCAACTTCCACGGAACTTTAGCTGTACCGGCGAGGGCACCACGGAGGGCCTCCAAAACCTTGTATTCACTAAAATTCAGTGTATCTGATGATTCTATGCCCTAATCAATCGATTTCCATCGATACATCACGCAGAATATGTATCCGAGATGTTCTTACAAATCGTTCGTTTCAGACAGTGAAACGGCCAAATATGATGTAAAAACTGTTTCTCTCGCCTTCAAACGCTTAAAAATGCTATTTCTAAGCGAAATACGTGTGAATTGAGTGTTTTACAGCAACTTCCACGGAACTTTAGCTGTACCGGCGAGGGCACCACGGAGGGCCCCCAAAACCTTGTATTCACTAAAATTCAGTGTATCTGATGATTCTATGCCCTAATCAATCGATTTCCATCGATACATCACGCAGAATATGTATCCGAGATGTTCTTACAAATCGTTCGTTTCAGACAGTGAAACGGCCAAATATGATGTAAAAACTGTTTCTCTCGCCTTCAAACGCTTAAAAATGCTATTTCTAAGCGAAATACGTGTGATTTGAGTGTTTTACAGTAACTTCCACGGAACTTTAGCTGTACCGGCGAGGGCACCACGGAGAGCCCCCAAAACCTTGTATTCACTAAAATTCAGTGTATCTGATGATTCTATGCCCTAATCAATCGATTTCCATCGATACATCACGCAGAATATGTATCCGAGATGTTCTTACAAATCGTTAGTTGCAGACAGTGAAACGGCCAAATATGATGTAAAAACTGCTTCTCTCGCCTTCAAACGCTTAAAAATGCTATTTCTAAGCGAAATACGTGTGATTTGAGTGTTTTACAGTAACTTCCACGGAACTTTAGCTGTACCGGCGAGGGCACCACGGAGGGCCCCCAAAACCTTGTATTCACTAAAATTCAGTGTATCTGATGATTCTATGCCCTAATCAATCGATTTCCATCGATACATCACGCAGAATATGTATCCGAGATGTTCTTACAAATCGTTCGTTTCAGACAGTGAAACGGCCAAATATGATGTAAAAACTGTTTCTCTCGCCTTCAAACGCTTAAAAATGCTATTTCTAAGCGAAATACGTGTGATTTGAGTGTTTTACAGTAACTTCCACGGAACTTTAGCTGTACCGGCGAGGGCACCACGGAGGGCCCCCAAAACCTTGTATTCACTAAAATTAGTGTATCTGATGATTCTATGCCCTAATCAATCGATTTCCATCGATACATCACGCAGAATATGTATCCGAGATGTTCTTACAAATCGTTCGTTTCAGACAGTGAAACGGCCAAATATGATGTAAAAACTGTTTCTCTCGCCTTCAAACGCTTAAAAATGCTATTTATAAGCAAAATACGTGTGATTTGAGTGTTTTACAGCAACTTCCACGGAACTTTAGCTGTACCGGCGAGGGCACCACGGAGGGCCTCCAAAACCTTGTATTCACTAAAATTCAGTGTATCTGATGATTCTATGCCCTAATCAATCGATTTCCATCGATACATCACGCAGAATATGTATCCGAGATGTTCTTACAAATCGTTCGTTTCAGACAGTGAAACGGCCAAATATGATGTAAAAACTTTTTCTCTCGCCTTCAAACGCTTAAAAATGCTATTTCTAAGCGAAATACGTGTGATTTGAGTGTTTTACAGTAACTTCCACGGAACTTTAGCTGTACCGGCGAGGGCACCACGGAGGGCCCCCAAAACCTTGTATTCACTAAAATTCAGTGTATCTGATGATTCTATGCCCTAATCAATCGATTTCCATCGATACATCACGCAGAATATGTATCCGAGATGTTCTTACAAATCGTTCGTTTCAGACAGTGAAACGGCCAAATATGATGTAAAAACTTTTTCTCTCGCCTCAAACGCTTAAAAATGTTATTTCTAAGCGAAATACGTGTGATTTGAGTGTTTTACAGTAACTTCCACGGAACTTTAGCTGTACCGGCGAGGGCACCACGGAGGGCCCCCAAAACCTTGTATTCACTAAAATTCAGTGTATCTGATGATTCTATGCCCTAATCAATCGATTTCCATCGATACATCACGCAGAATATGTATCCGAGATGTTCTTACAAATCGTTCGTTTCAGACAGTGAAACGGCCAAATATGATGTAAAAACTGTTTCTCTCGCCTTCAAACGCTTAAAAATGCTATTTCTAAGCGAAATACGTGTGATTTGAGTGTTTTACAGTAACTTCCACGGAACTTTAGCTGTACCGGCGAGGGCACCACGGAGGGCCCCCAAAACCTTGTATTCACTAAAATTAGTGTATCTGATGATTCTATGCCCTAATCAATCGATTTCCATCGATACATCACGCAGAATATGTATCCGAGATGTTCTTACAAATCGTTCGTTTCAGACAGTGAAACGGCCAAATATGATGTAAAAACTGTTTCTCTCGCCTTCAAACGCTTAAAAATGCTATTTCTAAGCGAAATACGTGTGATTTGAGTGTTTTACAGCAACTTCCACGGAACTTTAGCTGTACCGGCGAGGGCACCACGGAGGGCCTCCAACACCTTGTATTCACTAAAATTCAGTGTATCTGATGATTCTATGCCCTAATCAATCGATTTCCATCGATACATCACGCAGAATATGTATCCGAGATGTTCTTACATATCGTTCGTTTCAGACAGTGAAACGGCCAAATATGATGTAAAAACTTTTTCTCTCGCCTTCAAACGCTTAAAAATGCTATTTCTAAGCGAAATACGTGTGATTTGAGTGTTTTACAGTAACTTCCACGGAACTTTAGCTGTACCGGCGAGGGCACCACGGAGGGCCCCCAAAACCTTGTATTCACTAAAATTCAGTGTATCTGATGATTCTATGCCCTAATCAATCGATTTCCATCGATACATCACGCAGAATATGTATCCGAGATGTTCTTACAAATCGTTCGTTTCAGACAGTGAAACGGCCAAATATGATGTAAAAACTTTTTCTCTCGCCTCAAACGCTTAAAAATGCTATTTCTAAGCGAAATACGTGTGATTTGAGTGTTTTACAGCAACTTCCACGGAACTTTAGCTGTACCGGCGAGGGCACCACGGAGGGCCTCCAAAACCTTGTATTCACTAAAATTCAGTGTATCTGATGATTCTATGCCCTAATCAATCGATTTCCATCGATACATCACGCAGAATATGTATCCGAGATGTTCTTACAAATCGTTCGTTTCAGACAGTGAAACGGCCAAATATGATGTAAAAACTTTTTCTCTCGCCTCAAACGCTTAAAAATGCTATTTCTAAGCGAAATACGTGTGATTTGAGTGTTTTACAGCAACTTCCACGGAACTTTAGCTGTACCGGCGAGGGCACCACGGAGGGCCTCCAAAACCTTGTATTCACTAAAATTCAGTGTATCTGATGATTCTATGCCCTAATCAATCGATTTCCATCGATACATCACGCAGAATATGTATCCGAGATGTTCTTACAAATCGTTCGTTTCAGACAGTGAAACGGCCAAATATGATGTAAAAACTGTTTCTCTCGCCTTCAAACGCTTAAAAATGCTATTTCTAAGCGAAATACGTGTGATTTGAGTGTTTTACAGTAACTTCCACGGAACTTTAGCTGTACCGGCGAGGGCACCACGGAGGGCCCCCAAAACCTTGTATTCACTAAAATTCAGTGTATCTGATGATTCTATGCCCTAATCAATCGATTTCCATCGATACATCACGCAGAATATGTATCCGAGATGTTCTTACAAATCGTTCGTTGCAGACAGTGAAACGGCCAAATATGATGTAAAAACTGTTTCTCTCGCCTTCAAACGCTTAAAAATGCTATTTCTAAGCGAAATACGTGTGATTTGAGTGTTTTACAGTAACTTCCACGGAACTTTAGCTGTACCGGCGAAGGCACCACGGAGGGCCCCCAAAACCTTGTATTCACTAAAATTCAGTGTATCTGATGATTCTATGCCCTAATCAATCGATTTCCATCGATACATCACGCAGAATATGTATCCGAGATGTTCTTACAAATCGTTCGTTTCAGACAGTGAAACGGCCAAATATGATGTAAAAACTGTTTCTCTCGCCTTCAAACGCTTAAAAATGCTATTTCTAAGCGAAATACGTGTGATTTGAGTGTTTTACAGCAACTTCCACGGAACTTTAGCTGTACCGGCGAGGGCACCACGGAGGGCCTCCAAAACCTTGTATTCACTAAAATTCAGTGTATCTGATGATTCTATGCCCTAATCAATCGATTTCCATCGATACATCACGCAGAATATGTATCCGAGATGTTCTTACAAATCGTACGTTTCAGACAGTGAAACGGCCAAATATGATGTAAAAACTGTTTCTCTCGCCTTCAAACGCTTAAAAATGCTATTTCTAAGCGAAATACGTGTGATTTGAGTGTTTTACAGTAACTTCCACGGAACTTTAGCTGTACCGGCGAGGGCACCACGGAGGGCCCCCAAAACCTTGTATTCACTAAAATTCAGTGTATCTGATGATTCTATGCCCTAATCAATCGATTTCCATCGATACATCACGCAGAATATGTATCCGAGATGTTCTTACAAATCGTTCGTTGCAGACAGTGAAACGGCCAAATATGATGTAAAAACTGCTTCTCTCGCCTTGAAACGCTTAAAAATGCTATTTCTAAGCGAAATACGTGTGATTTGAGTGTTTTACAGCAACTTCCACGGAACTTTAGCTGTACCGGCGAGGGCACCACGGAGGGCCTCCAAAACCTTGTATTCACTAAAATTCAGTGTATCTGATGATTCTATGCCCTAATCAATCGATTTCCATCGATACATCACGCAGAATATGTATCCGAGATGTTCTTACAAATCGTTCGTTGCAGACAGTGAAACGGCCAAATATGATGTAAAAACTGTTTCTCTCGCCTTCAAACGCTTAAAAATGCTATTTCTAAGCGAAATACGTGTGATTTGAGTGTTTTACAGTAACTTCCACGGAACTTTAGCTGTACCGGCGAGGGCACCACGGAGGGCCCCCAAAACCTTGTATTCACTAAAATTCAGTGTATCTGATGATTCTATGCCCTAATCAATCGATTTCCATCGATACATCACGCAGAATATGTATCCGAGATGTTCTTACAAATCGTTCGTTTCAGACAGTGAAACGGCCAAATATGATGTAAAAACTGTTTCTCTCGCTTTCAAACGCTTAAAAATGCTATTTCTAAGCGAAATACGTGTGATTTGAGTGTTTTACAGTAACTTCCACGGAACTTTAGCTGTACCGGCGAGGGCACCACGGAGGGCCCCCAAAACCTTGTATTCACTAAAATTCAGTGTATCTGATGATTCTATGCCCTAATCAATCGATTTCCATCGATACATCACGCAGAATATGTATCCGAGATGTTCTTACAAATCGTTCGTTTCAGACAGTGAAACGGCCAAATATGATGTAAAAACTGTTTCTCTCGCCTTCAAACGCTTAAAAATGCTATTTCTAAGCGAAATACGTGTGATTTGAGTGTTTTACAGTAACTTCCACGGAACTTTAGCTGTACCGGCGAGGGCACCACGGAGGGCCTCCAAAACCTTGTATTCACTAAAATTCAGTGTATCTGATGATTCTATGCCCTAATCAATCGATTTCCATCGATACATCACGCAGAATATGTATCCGAGATGTTCTTACAAATCGTTCGTTTCAGACAGTGAAACGGCCAAATATGATGTTAAAACTGTTTCTCTCGCCTTCAAACGCTTTATAATGCTATTTCTAAGCGAAATACGTGTGATTTGAGTGTTTTACAGTAACTTCCACGGAACTTTAGCTGTACCGGCGAGGGCACCACGGAGGGCCCCCAAAACCTTGTATTCACTAAAATTCAGTGTATCTGATGATTCTATGCCCTAATCAATCGATTTCCATCGATGCATCACGCAGAATATGTATCCGAGATGTTCTTACAAATCGTTCGTTTCAGACAGTGAAACGGCCAAATATGATGTAAAAACTGTTTCTCTCGCCTTCAAACGCTTAAAAATGCTATTTCTAAGCGAAATACGTGTGATTTGAGTGTTTTACAGTAACTTCCACGGAACTTTAGCTGTACCGGCGAGGGCACCACGGAGGGCCCCCAAAACCTTGTATTCACTAAAATTCAGTGTATCTGATGATTCTATGCCCTAATCAATCGATTTCCATCGATACATCACGCAGAATATGTATCCGAGATGTTCTTACAAATCGTTCGTTGCAGACAGTGAAACGGCCAAATATGATGTAAAAACTGTTTCTCTCGCCTTCAAACGCTTAAAAATGCTATTTCTAAGCGAAATACGTGTGATTTGAGTGTTTTACAGTAACTTCCACGGAACTTTAGCTGTACCGGCGAGGGCACCACGGAGGGCCCCCAAAACCTTGTATTCACTAAAATTCAGTGTATCTGATGATTCTATGCCCTAATCAATCGATTTCCATCGATACATCACGCAGAATATGTACCCGAGATGCTCTTACAAATCGTTCGTTGCAGACAGTGAAACGGCCAAATATGATGTAAAAACTGTTTCTCTCGCCTTCAAACGCTTAAAAATGCTATTTCTAAGCGAAATACGTGTGATTTGAGTGTTTTACAGCAACTTCCACGGAACTTTAGCTGTAGCGGCGAGGGCACCACGGAGGGCCTCCAAAACCTTGTATTCACTAAAATTCAGTGTATCTGATGATTCTATGCCCTAATCAATCGATATCCATCGATACATCACGCAGAATATGTATCCGAGATGTTCTTACAAATCGTTCGTTTCAGACAGTGAAACGGTCAAATATGATGTAAAAACTGTTTCTCTCGCCTTCAAACGCTTAAAAATGCTATTTCTAAGCGAAATACGTGTGATTTGAGTGTTTTACAGTAACTTCCACGGAACTTTAGCTGTACCGGCGAGGGCACCACGGAGGGCCCCCAAAACCTTGTATTCACTAAAATTCAGTGTATCTGATGATTCTATGCCCTAATCAATCGATTTCCATCGATACATCACGCAGAATATGTATCCGAGATGCTCTTACAAATCGTTCGTTGCAGACAGTGAAACGGCCAAATATGATGTAAAAACTGTTTCTCTCTCCTTCAAACGCTTAAAAATGCTATTTCTAAGCGAAATACGTGTGATTTGAGTGTTTTACAGCAACTTCCACGGAACTTTAGCTGTACCGGCGAGGGCACCACGGAGGGCCTCCAAAACCTTGTATTCACTAAAATTCAGTGTATCTGATGATTCTATGCCCTAATCAATCAATTTCCATCGATACATCACGCAGAATATGTATCCGAGATGTTCTTACAAATCGTTCGTTGCAGACAGTGAAACGGCCAAATATGATGTAAAAACTGTTTCTCTCGCCTTCAAACGCCTAAAAATGCTATTTCTAAGCGAAATACGTGTGATTTGAGTGTTTTACAGTAACTTCCACGGAACTTTAGCTGTACCGGCGAGGGCACCACGGAGGGCCCGAAAACCTTGTATTCACTAAAATTCAGTGTATCTGATGATTCTATGCCCTAATCAATCGATTTCCATCGATACATCACGCAGAATATGTATCCGAGATGTTCTTACAAATCGTTCGTTTCAGACAGTGAAACGGCCAAATATGATGTAAAAACTGTTTCTCTCGCCTTCAAACGCTTAAAAATGCTATTTCTAAGCGAAATACGTGTGATTTGAGTGTTTTACAGTAACTTCCACGGAACTTTAGCTGTACCGGCGAGGGCACCACGGAGGGCCCCCAAAACCTTGTATTCACTAAAATTCAGTGTATCTGATGATTCTATGCCCTAATCAATCGATTTCCATCGATACATCACGCAGAATATGTATCCGAGATGTTCTTACAAATCGTTCGTTTCAGACAGTGAAACGGCCAAATATGATGTAAAAACTGTTTCTCTCGCCTTCAAACGCTTAAAAATGCTATTTCTAAGCGAAATACTCGTGATTTGAGTGTTTTACAGCAACTTCCACGGAACTTTAGCTGTACCGGCGAGGGCACCACGGAGGGCCTCCAAAACCTTGTATTCACTAAAATTCAGTGTATCTGATGATTCTATGCCCTAATCAATCGATTTCCATCGATACATCACGCAGAATATGTATCCGAGATGTTCTTACAAATCGTTCGTTTCAGACAGTGAAACGGCCAAATATGATGTAAAAACTGTTTCTCTCGCCTTCAAACGCTTAAAAATGCTATTTCTAAGCGAAATACGTGTGATTTGATTGTTTTACAGTAACTTCCACGGAACTTTAGCTGTACCGGCGAGGGCACCACGGAGGGCCCCCAAAACCTTGTATTCTCTAAAATTCAGTGTATCTGATGATTCTATGCCCTAATCAATCGATTTCCATCGATACATCACGCAGAATATGTATCCGAGATGTTCTTACAAATCGTTCGTTTCAGACAGTGAAACGGCCAAATATGATGTAAAAACTGTTTCTCTCGCCTTCAAACGCTTAAAAATGCTATTTCTAAGCGAAATACGTGTGATTTGAGTGTTTTACAGTAACTTCCACGGAACTTTAGCTGTACCGGCGAGGGCACCACGGAGGGCCCCCAAAACCTTGTATTCACTAAAATTCAGTGTATCTGATGATTCTATGCCCTAATCAATCGATTTCCATCGATACATCACGCAGAATATGTATCCGAGATGTTCTTACAAATCGTTCGTTGCAGACAGTGAAACGGCCAAATATGATGTAAAAACTGTTTCTCTCGCCTTCAAACGCTTAAAAATGCTATTTCTAAGCGAAATACGTGTGATTTGAGTGTTTTACAGCAACTTCCACGGAACTTTAGCTGTACCGGCGAGGGCACCACGGAGGGCCTCCAAAACCTTGTATTCACTAAAATTCAGTGTATCTGATGATTCTATGCCCTAATCAATCGATTTCCATCGATACATCACGCAGAATATTATCCGAGATGTTCTTACAAATCGTTCGTTTCAGACAGTGAAACGGCCAAATATGATGTAAAAACTGTTTCTCTCGCCTTCAAACGCTTAAAAATGCTATTTCTAAGCGAAATACGTGTGATTTGAGTGTTTTACAGCAACTTCCACGGAACTTTAGCTGTACCGGCGAGGGCACCACGGAGGGCCTCCAAAACCTTGTATTCACTAAAATTCAGTGTATCTGATGATTCTATGCCCTAATCAATCGATTTCCATCGATACATCACGCAGAATATGTATCCGAGATGTTCTTACAAATCGTTCGTTGCAGACAGTGAAACGGCCAAATATGATGTAAAAACTGTTTCTCTCGCCTTCAAACGCTTAAAAATGCTATTTCTAAGCGAAATACGTGTGATTTGAGTGTTTTACAGTAACTTCCACGGAACTTTAGCTGTACCGGCGAGGGCACCACGGAAGGCCTCCAAAACCTTGTATTCACTAAAATTCAGTGTATCTGATGATTCTATGCCCTAATCAATCGATTTCCATCGATACATCACGCAGAATATGTATCCGAGATGTTCTTACAAATCGTTCGTTTCAGACAGTGAAACGGCCAAATATGATGTTAAAACTGTTTCTCTCGCCTTCAAACGCTTAAAAATGCTATTTCTAAGCGATATACGTGTTATTTGAGTGTTTTACAGTAACTTCCACGGAACTTTAGCTGTACCGGCGAGGGCACCACGGAGGGCCCCCAAAACCTTGTATTCACTAAAATTCAGTGTATCTGATGATTCTATGCCCTAATCAATCGATTTCCATCGATACATCACGCAGAATATGTATCCGAGATGTTCTTACAAATCGTTCGTTTCAGACAGTGAAACGGCCAAATATGATGTAAAAACTGTTTCTCTCGCCTTCAAACGCTTAAAAATGCTATTTCTAAGCGAAATACGTGTGATTTGAGTGTTTTACAGTAACTTCCACGGAACTTTAGCTGTACCGGCGAGGGCACCACGGAAGGCCCCCAAAACCTTGTATTCACTAAAATTCAGTGTATCTGATGGTTCTATGCCCTAATCAATCGATTTCCATCGATACATCACGCAGAATATGTATCCGAGATGTTCTTACAAATCGTTCGTTTCAGACAGTGAAACGGCCAAATATGATGTAAAAACTTTTTCTCTCGCCTTCAAACGCTTAAAAATGCTATTTCTAAGCGAAATACGTGTGATTTGAGTGTTTTACAGTAACTTCCACGGAACTTTAGCTGTACCGGCGAGGGCACCACGGAGGGCCCCCAATACCTTGTATTCACTAAAATTCAGTGTATCTGATGATTCTATGCCCTAATCAATCGATTTCCATCGATACATCACGCAGAATATGTATCCGAGATGTTCTTACAAATCGTTCGTTGCAGAGTGAAACGGCCAAATATGATGTAAAAACTGTTTCTCTCGCCTTCAAACGCTTAAAAATGCTATTTCTAAGCGAAATACGTGTGATTTGAGTGTTTTACAGAAACTTCCACGGAACTTTAGCTGTACCGGCCAGGGCACCACGGAGGGCCCCAAAACCTTGTATTCACTAAAATTCAGTGTATCTGATGATTCTATGCCCTAATCAATCGATTTCCATCGATACATCACGCAGAATATGTATCCGAGATGTTCTTACAAATCGTTCGTTTCAGACAGTGAAACGGCCAAATATGATGTAAAAACTGTTTCTCTCGCCTTCAAACGCTTAAAAATGCTATTTCTAAGCGAAATACGTGTGATTTGAGTGTTTTACAGCAACTTCCACGGAACTTTAGCTGTACCGGCGAGGGCACCACGGAGGGCCTCCAAAACCTTGTATTCACTAAAATTCAGTGTATCTGATGATTGTATGCCCTAATCAATCGATTTCCATCGATACATCACGCAGAATATGTATCCGAGATGTTCTTACAAATCGTTCGTTGCAGACAGTGAAACGGCCAAATATGATGTAAAAACTGTTTCTCTCGCCTTCAAACGCTTAAAAATGCTATTTCTAAGCGAAATACGTGTGATTTGAGTGTTTTACAGTAACTTCCACGGAACTTTAGCTGTACCGGCGAGGGCACCACGGAGGGCCCCCAAAACCTTGTATTCACTAAAATTCAGTGTATCTGATGATTCTATGCCCTAATCAATCATACATCACGCAGAATATGTATCCGAGATGTTCTTACAAATCGTTCGTTTCAGACAGTGAAACGGCCAAATATGATGTAAAAACTGTTTCTCTCGCCTTCAAACGCTTAAAAATGCTATTTCTAAGCGAAATACGTGTGATTTGAGTGTTTTACAGTAACTTCCACGGAACTTTAGCTGTACCGGCGAGGGCACCACGGAGGGCCCCCAAAACCTTGTATTCACTAAAATTCAGTGTATCTGATGATTCTATGCCCTAATCAATCGATTTCCATCGATACATCACGCAGAATATGTATCCGAGATGTTCTTACAAATCGTTCGTTGCAGACAGTGAAACGGCCAAATATGATGTAAAAACTGTTTCTCTCGCCTTCAAACGCTTAAAAATGCTATTTCTAAGCGAAATACGTGTGATTTGAGTGTTTTACAGTAACTTCCACGGAACTTTAGCTGTACCGGCGAGGGGCACCACGGAGGGCCCCCAAAACCTTGTATTCACTAAAATTCAGTGTATCTGATGATTCTATGCCCTAATCAATCATACATCACGCAGAATATGTATCCGAGATGTTCTTACAAATCGTTCGTTTCAGACAGTGAAACGGCCAAATATGATGTAAAAACTGTTTCTCTCGCCTTCAAACGCTTAAAAATGCTATTTCTAAGCGAAATACGTGTGATTTGAGTGTTTTACAGAAACTTCCACGGCACTTTAGCTGTACCGGCCAGGGCACCACGGAGGGCCCCAAAACCTTGTATTCACTAAAATTCAGTGTATCTGATGATTCTATGCCCTAATCAATCGATTTCCATCGATACATCACGCAGAATATGTATCCGAGATGTTCTTACAAATCGTTCGTTTCAGACAGTGAAACGGCCAAATATGATGTAAAAACTGTTTCTCTCGCCTTCAAACGCTTAAAAATGCTATTTCTAAGCGAAATACGTGTGATTTGAGTGTTTTACAGCAACTTCCACGGAACTTTAGCTGTACCGGCGAGGGCACCACGGAGGGCCTCCAAAACCTTGTATTCACTAAAATTCAGTGTATCTGATGATTGTATGCCCTAATCAATCGATTTCCATCGATACATCACGCAGAATATGTATCCGAGATGTTCTTACAAATCGTTCGTGTCAGACAGTGAAACGGCCAAATATGATGTAAAAACTGTTTCTCTCGCCTTCAAACGCTTAAAAATGCTATTTCTAAGCGAAATACGTGTGATTTGAGTGTTTTACAGCAACTTCCACGGAACTTTAGCTGTACCGGCGAGGGCACCACGGAGGGCCTCCAAAACCTTGTATTCACTAAAATTCAGTGTATCTGATGATTCTATGCCCTAATCAATCGATTTCCATCGATACATCACGCAGAATATGTATCCGAGATGTTCTTACAAATCGTTCGTTGCAGACAGTGAAACGGCCAAATATGATGTAAAAACTGTTTCTCTCGCCTTCAAACGCTTAAAAATGCTATTTCTAAGCGAAATACGTGTGATTTGGGTGTTTTACAGTAACTTCCACGGAACTTTAGCTGTACCGGCGAGGGCACCACGGAGGGCCCCCAAAACCTTGTATTCACTAAAATTCAGTGTATCTGATGATTCTATGCCCTAATCAATCATACATCACGCAGAATATGTATCCGAGATGTTCTTACAAATCGTTCGTTGCAGACAGTGAAACGGCCAAATATGATGTAAAAACTGTTTCTCTCGCCTTCAAACGCCTAAAAATGCTATTTCTAAGCGAAATACGTGTGATTTGAGTGTTTTACAGTAACTTCCACGGAACTTTAGCTGTACCGGCGAGGGCACCACGGAGGGCCCGAAAACCTTGTATTCACTAAAATTCAGTGTATCTGATGATTCTATGCCCTAATCAATCGATTTCCATCGATACATCACGCAGAATATGTATCCGAGATGTTCTTACAAATCGTTCGTTTCAGACAGTGAAACGGCCAAATATGATGTAAAAACTGTTTCTCTCGCCTTCAAACGCTTAAAAATGCTATTTCTAAGCGAAATACGTGTGATTTGAGTGTTTTACAGTAACTTCCACGGAACTTTAGCTGTACCGGCGAGGGCACCACGGAGGGCCCCCAAAACCTTGTATTCACTAAAATTCAGTGTATCTGATGATTCTATGCCCTAATCAATCGATTTCCATCGATACATCACGCAGAATATGTATCCGAGATGTTCTTACAAATCGTTCGTTTCAGACAGTGAAACGGCCAAATATGATGTAAAAACTGTTTCTCTCGCCTTCAAACGCTTAAAAATGCTATTTCTAAGCGAAATACGTGTGATTTGAGTGTTTTACAGTAACTTCCACGGAACTTTAGCTGTACCGGCGAGGGCACCACGGAGGGCCCCCAAAACCTTGTATTCACTAAAATTCAGTGTATCTGATGATTCTATGCCCTAATCAATCGATTTCCATCGATACATCACGCAGAATATGTATCCGAGATGTTCTTACAAATCGTTCGTTTCAGACAGTGAAACGGCCAAATATGATGTAAAAACTGTTTCTCTCGCCTTCAAACGCTTTATAATGCTATTTCTAAGCGAAATACGTGTGATTTGAGTGTTTTACAGTAACTTCCACGGAACTTTAGCTGTACCGGCGATGGCACCACGGAGGGCCCCCAAAACCTTGTATTCACTAAAATTCAGTGTATCTGATGATTCTATGCCCTAATCAATCGATTTCCATCGATGCATCACGCAGAATATGTATCCGAGATGTTCTTACAAATCGTTCGTTTCAGACAGTGAAACGGCCAAATATGATGTAAAAACTGTTTCTCTCGCCTTCAAACGCTTAAAAATGCTATTTCTAAGCGAAATACGTGTGATTTGAGTGTTTTACAGTAACTTCCACGGAACTTTAGCTGTACCGGCGAGGACACCACGGAGGGCCTCCAAAACCTTGTATTCACTAAAATTCAGTGTATCTGATGATTCTATGCCCTAATCAATCGATTTCCATCGATACATCACGCAGAATATGTATCCGAGATGTTCTTACAAATCGTTCGTTTCAGACAGTGAAACGGCCAAATATGATGTAAAAACTGTTTCTCTCGCCTTCAAACGCTTAAAAATGCTATTTCTAAGCGAAATACGTGTGATTTGAGTGTTTTACAGTAACTTCCACGGAACTTTAGCTGTACCGGCGAGGACACCACGGAGGGCCTCCAAAACCTTGTATTCACTAAAATTCAGTGTATCTGATGATTCTATGCCCTAATCAATCGATTTCCATCGATACATCACGCAGAATATGTATCCGAGATGCTCTTACAAATCGTTCGTTGCAGACAGTGAAACGGCCAAATATGATGTAAAAACTGTTTCTCTCGCCTTCAAACGCTTAAAAATGCTATTTCTAAGCGAAATACGTGTGATTTGAGTGTTTTACAGTAACTTCCACGGAACTTTAGCTGTACCGGCGAGGGCACCACGGAGGGCCCCCAAAACCTTGTATTCACTAAAATTCAGTGTATCTGATGATTCTATGCCCTAATCAATCGATTTCCATCGATACATCACGCAGAATATGTATCCGAGATGTTCTTACAAATCGTTCGTTTCAGACAGTGAAACGGCCAAATATGATGTAAAAACTGTTTCTCTCGCCTTCAAACGCTTAAAAATGCTATTTCTAAGCGAAATACGTGTGATTTGAGTGTTTTACAGCAACTTCCACAGAACTTTAGCTGTACCGGCGAGGACACCACGGAGGGCCTCCAAAACCTTGTATTCACTAAAATTCAGTGTATCTGATGATTCTATGCCCTAATCAATCGATTTCCATCGATACATCACGCAGAATATGTATCCGAGATGTTCTTACAAATCGTTCGTTTCAGACAGTGAAACGGCCAAATATGATGTAAAAACTGTTTCTCTCGCCTTCAAACGCTTAAAAATGCTATTTCTAAGCGAAATACGTGTGATTTGAGTGTTTTACAGTAACTTCCACGGAACTTTAGCTGTACCGGCGAGGGCACCACGGAGGGCCCCCAAAACCTTGTATTCACTAAATTCAGTGTATCTGATGATTCTATGCCCTAATCAATCGATTTCCATCGATACATCACGCAGAATATGTATCCGAGATGCTCTTACAAATCGTTCGTTGCAGACAGTGAAACGGCCAAATATGATGTAAAAACTGTTTCTCTCGCCTTCAAACGCTTAAAAATGCTATTTCTAAGCGAAATACGTGTGATTTGAGTGTTTTATAGTAACTTCCACGGAACTTTAGCTGTACCGGCGAGGGCACCACGGAGGGCCCCCAAAACCTTGTATTCACTAAAATTCAGTGTATCTGATGATTCTATGCCCTAATCAATCGATTTCCATCGATACATCGCGCAGAATATGTATCCGAGATGTTCTTACAAATCGTTCGTTTCAGACAGTGAAACGGCCAAGTATGATGTAAAAACTGTTTCTCTCGCCTTCAAACGCTTAAAAATGCTATTTCTAAGCGAAATACGTGTGATTTGAGTGTTTTACAGCAACTTCCACGGAACTTTAGCTGTACCGGCGAGGGCACCACGGAGGGCCTCCAAAACCTTGTATTCACTAAAATTCAGTGTATCTGATGATTCTATGCCCTAATCAATCGATTTCCATCGATACATCACGCAGAATATGTATCCGAGATGTTCTTACAAATCGTTCGTTTCAGACAGTGAAACGGCCAAATATGATGTAAAAACTTTTTCTCTCGCCTTCAAACGCTTAAAAATGTTATTTCTAAGCGAAATACGTGTGATTTGAGTGTTTTACAGTAACTTCCACGGAACTTTAGCTGTACCGGCGAGGGCACCACGGAGGGCCCCCAAAACCTTGTATTCACTAAATTCAGTGTATCTGATGATTCTATGCCCTAATCAATCGATTTCCATCGATACATCACGCAGAATATGTATCCGAGATGCTCTTACAAATCGTTCGTTGCAGACAGTGAAACGGCCAAATATGATGTAAAAACTGTTTCTCTCGACTTCAAACGCTTAAAAATGCTATTTCTAAGCGAAATACGTGTGATTTGAGTGTTTTACAGTAACTTCCACGGAACTTTAGCTGTACCGGCGAGGGCACCACGGAGGGCCCCCAAAACCATGTATTCACTAAAATTCAGTGTATCTGATGATTCTATGCCCTAATCAATCGATTTCCATCGATACATCACGCAGAATATGTATCCGAGATGTTCTTACAAATCGTTCGTTGCAGACAGTGAAACGGCCAAATATGATGTAAAAACTGTTTCTCTCGCCTTCAAACGCTTAAAAATGCTATTTCTAAGCGAAATACGTGTGATTTGAGTGTTTTACAGTAACTTCCACGGAACTTTAGCTGTACCGGCGAGGGCACCACGGAGGGCCCCCAAAACCTTGTATTCACTAAAATTCAGTGTATCTGATGATTCTATGCCCTAATCAATCGATTTCCATCGATACATCACGCAGAATATGTATCCGAGATGTTCTTACAAATCGTTCGTTTCAGACAGTGAAACGGCCAAATATGATGTAAAAACTGTTTCTCTCGCCTTCAAACGCTTAAAAATGCTATTTCTAAGCGAAATACGTGTGATTTGAGTGTTTTACAGCAACTTCCACGGAACTTTAGCTGTACCGGCGAGGGCACCACGGAGGGCCCCCAAAACCTTGTATTCACCAAAATTCAGTGTATCTGATGATTCTATGCCCTAATCAATCGATTTCCATCGATACATCACGCAGAATATGTATCCGAGATGTTCTTACAAATCGTTCGTTTCAGACAGTGAAACGGCCAAATATGATGTAAAAACTGTTTCTCTCGCCTTCAAACGCTTTATAATGCTATTTCTAAGCGAAATACGTGTGATTTGAGTGTTTTACAGTAACTTCCACGGAACTTTAGCTGTACCGGCGAGGGCACCACGGAGGGCCCCCAAAACCTTGTATTCACTAAAATTCAGTGTATCTGATGATTCTATGCCCTAATCAATCGATTTCCATCGATACATCACGCAGAATATGTATCCGAGATGTTCTTACAAATCGTTCGTTTCAGACAGTGAAACGGCCAAATATGATGTAAAAACTGTTTCTCTCGCCTTCAAACGCTTAAAAATGCTATTTCTAAGCGAAATACGTGTGATTTGAGTGTTTTACAGTAACTTCCACGGAACTTTAGCTGTACCGGCGAGGGCACCACGGAGGGCCCCCAAAACCTTGTATTCACTAAAATTCAGTGTATCTGATGATTCTATGCCCTAATCAATCGATTTCCATCGATACATCACGCAGAATATGTATCCGAGATGTTCTTACAAATCGTTCGTTTCAGACAGTGAAACGGCCAAATATGATGTAAAAACTGTTTCTCTCGCCTTCAAACGCTTTATAATGCTATTTCTAAGCGAAATACGTGTGATTTGAGTGTTTTACAGTAACTTCCACGGAACTTTAGCTGTACCGGCGATGGCACCACGGAGGGCCCCCAAAACCTTGTATTCACTAAAATTCAGTGTATCTGATGATTCTATGCCCTAATCAATCGATTTCCATCGATGCATCACGCAGAATATGTATCCGAGATGTTCTTACAAATCGTTCGTTTCAGACAGTGAAACGGCCAAATATGATGTAAAAACTGTTTCTCTCGCCTTCAAACGCTTAAAAATGCTATTTCTAAGCGAAATACGTGTGATTTGAGTGTTTTACAGTAACTTCCACGGAACTTTAGCTGTACCGGCGAGGACACCACGGAGGGCCTCCAAAACCTTGTATTCACTAAAATTCAGTGTATCTGATGATTCTATGCCCTAATCAATCGATTTCCATCGATGCATCACGCAGAATATGTATCCGAGATGTTCTTACAAATCGTTCGTTTCAGACAGTGAAACGGCCAAATATGATGTAAAAACTGTTTCTCTCGCCTTCAAACGCTTAAAAATGCTATTTCTAAGCGAAATACGTGTGATTTGAGTGTTTTACAGTAACTTCCACGGAACTTTAGCTGTACCGGCGAGGGCACCACGGAGGGCCCCCAAAACCATGTATTCACTAAAATTCAGTGTATCTGATGATTCTATGCCCTAATCAATCGATTTCCATCGATACATCACGCAGAATATGTATCCGAGATGTTCTTACAAATCGTTCGTTTCAGACAGTGAAACGGCCAAATATGATGTAAAAACTGTTTCTCTCGCCTTCAAACGCTTAAAAATGCTATTTCTAAGCGAAATACGTGTGATTTGAGTGTTTTACAGCAACTTCCACGGAACTTTAGCTGTACCGGCGAGGGCACCACGGAGGGCCCCCAAAACCTTGTATTCACCAAAATTCAGTGTATCTGATGATTCTATGCCCTAATCAATCGATTTCCATCGATACATCACGCAGAATATGTATCCGAGATGTTCTTACAAATCGTTCGTTTCAGACAGTGAAACGGCCAAATATGATGTAAAAACTGTTTCTCTCGCCTTCAAACGCTTTATAATGCTATTTCTAAGCGAAATACGTGTGATTTGAGTGTTTTACAGTAACTTCCACGGAACTTTAGCTGTACCGGCGAGGGCACCACGGAGGGCCCCCAAAACCTTGTATTCACTAAAATTCAGTGTATCTGATGATTCTATGCCCTAATCAATCGATTTCCATCGATACATCACGCAGAATATGTATCCGAGATGTTCTTACAAATCGTTCGTTTCAGACAGTGAAACGGCCAAATATGATGTAAAAACTGTTTCTCTCGCCTTCAAACGCTTAAAAATGCTATTTCTAAGCGAAATACGTGTGATTTGAGTGTTTTACAGTAACTTCCACGGAACTTTAGCTGTACCGGCGAGGGCACCACGGAGGGCCCCCAAAACCTTGTATTCACTAAAATTCAGTGTATCTGATGATTCTATGCCCTAATCAATCGATTTCCATCGATACATCACGCAGAATATGTATCCGAGATGTTCTTACAAATCGTTCGTTTCAGACAGTGAAACGGCCAAATATGATGTAAAAACTGTTTCTCTCGCCTTCAAACGCTTTATAATGCTATTTCTAAGCGAAATACGTGTGATTTGAGTGTTTTACAGTAACTTCCACGGAACTTTAGCTGTACCGGCGATGGCACCACGGAGGGCCCCCAAAACCTTGTATTCACTAAAATTCAGTGTATCTGATGATTCTATGCCCTAATCAATCGATTTCCATCGATGCATCACGCAGAATATGTATCCGAGATGTTCTTACAAATCGTTCGTTTCAGACAGTGAAACGGCCAAATATGATGTAAAAAACTGTTTCTCTCGCCTTCAAACGCTTAAAAATGCTATTTCTAAGCGAAATACGTGTGATTTGAGTGTTTTACAGTAACTTCCACGGAACTTTAGCTGTACCGGCGAGGACACCACGGAGGGCCTCCAAAACCTTGTATTCACTAAAATTCAGTGTATCTGATGATTCTATGCCCTAATCAATCGATTTCCATCGATGCATCACGCAGAATATGTATCCGAGATGTTCTTACAAATCGTTCGTTTCAGACAGTGAAACGGCCAAATATGATGTAAAAACTGTTTCTCTCGCCTTCAAACGCTTAAAAATGCTATTTCTAAGCGAAATACGTGTGATTTGAGTGTTTTACAGTAACTTCCACGGAACTTTAGCTGTACCGGCGAGGGCACCACGGAGGGCCCCCAAAACCTTGTATTCACTAAAATTCAGTGTATCTGATGATTCTATGCCCTAATCAATCGATTTCCATCGATACATCACGCAGAATATGTATCCGAGATGCTCTTACAAATCGTTCGTTGCAGACAGTGAAACGGCCAAATATGATGTAAAAACTGTTTCTCTCGCCTTCAAACGCTTAAAAATGCTATTTCTAAGCGAAATACGTGTGATTTGAGTGTTTTACAGTAACTTCCACGGAACTTTAGCTGTACCGGCGAGGGCACCACGGAGGGCCCCCAAAACCTTGTATTCACTAAAATTCAGTGTATCTGATGATTCTATGCCCTAATCAATCGATTTCCATCGATACATCACGCAGAATATGTATCCGAGATGTTCTTACAAATCGTTCGTTTCAGACAGTGAAACGGCCAAATATGATGTAAAAACTGTTTCTCTCGCCTTCAAACGCTTAAAAATGCTATTTCTAAGCGAAATACGTGTGATTTGAGTGTTTTACAGTAACTTCCACGGAACTTTAGCTGTACCGGCGAGGGCACCACGGAGGGCCCCCAAAACCTTGTATTCACTAAAATTCAGTGTATCTGATGATTCTATGCCCTAATCAATCGATTTCCATCGATACATCACGCAGAATATGTATCCGAGATGTTCTTACAAATCGTTCGTTTCAGACAGTGAAACGGCCAAATATGATGTAAAAACTGTTTCTCTCGCCTTCAAACGCTTTATAATGCTATTTCTAAGCGAAATACGTGTGATTTGAGTGTTTTACAGTAACTTCCACGGAACTTTAGCTGTACCGGCGATGGCACCACGGAGGGCCCCCAAAACCTTGTATTCACTAAAATTCAGTGTATCTGATGATTCTATGCCCTAATCAATCGATTTCCATCGATGCATCACGCAGAATATGTATCCGAGATGTTCTTACAAATCGTTCGTTTCAGACAGTGAAACGGCCAAATATGATGTAAAAACTGTTTCTCTCGCCTTCAAACGCTTAAAAATGCTATTTCTAAGCGAAATACGTGTGATTTGAGTGTTTTACAGTAACTTCCACGGAACTTTAGCTGTACCGGCGAGGACACCACGGAGGGCCTCCAAAACCTTGTATTCACTAAAATTCAGTGTATCTGATGATTCTATGCCCTAATCAATCGATTTCCATCGATACATCACGCAGAATATGTATCCGAGATGTTCTTACAAATCGTTCGTTTCAGACAGTGAAACGGCCAAATATGATGTAAAAACTGTTTCTCTCGCCTTCAAACGCTTAAAAATGCTATTTCTAAGCGAAATACGTGTGATTTGAGTGTTTTACAGTAACTTCCACGGAACTTTAGCTGTACCGGCGAGGGCACCACGGAGGGCCCCCAAAACCTTGTATTCACTAAAATTCAGTGTATCTGATGATTCTATGCCCTAATCAATCGATTTCCATCGATACATCACGCAGAATATGTATCCGAGATGCTCTTACAAATCGTTCGTTGCAGACAGTGAAACGGCCAAATATGATGTAAAAACTGTTTCTCTCGCCTTCAAACGCTTAAAAATGCTATTTCTAAGCGAAATACGTGTGATTTGAGTGTTTTACAGTAACTTCCACGGAACTTTAGCTGTACCGGCGAGGGCACCACGGAGGGCCCCCAAAACCTTGTATTCACTAAAATTCAGTGTATCTTATGATTCTATGCCCTAATCAATCGATTTCCATCGATACATCACGCAGAATATGTATCCGAGATGCTCTTACAAATCGTTCGTTGCAGACAGTGAAACGGCCAAATATGATGTAAAAACTGTTTCTCTCGCCTTCAAACGCTTAAAAATGCTATTTCTAAGCGAAATACGTGTGATTTGAGTGTTTTACAGTAACTTCCACGGAACTTTAGCTGTACCGGCGAGGGCACCACGGAGGGCCCCCAAAACCTTGTATTCACTAAAATTCAGTGTATCTGATGATTCTATGCCCTAATCAATCGATTTCCATCGATACATCGCGCAGAATATGTATCCGAGATGTTCTTACAAATCGTTCGTTTCAGACAGTGAAACGGCCAAGTATGATGTAAAAACTGTTTCTCTCGCCTTCAAACGCTTAAAAATGCTATTTCTAAGCGAAATACGTTTGATTTGAGTGTTTTACAGCAACTTCCACGGAACTTTAGCTGTACCGGCGAGGGCACCACGGAGGGCCTCCAAAACCTTGTATTCACTAAAATTCAGTGTATCTGATGATTCTATGCCCTAATCAATCGATTTCCATCGATACATCACGCAGAATATGTATCCGAGATGTTCTTACAAATCGTTCGTTTCAGACAGTGAAACGGCCAAATATGATGTAAAAACTTTTTCTCTCGCCTTCAAACGCTTAAAAATGTTATTTCTAAGCGAAATACGTGTGATTTGAGTGTTTTACAGTAACTTCCACGGAACTTTAGCTGTACCGGCGAGGGCACCACGGAGGGCCCCCAAAACCTTGTATTCACTAAATTCAGTGTATCTGATGATTCTATGCCCTAATCAATCGATTTCCATCGATACATCACGCAGAATATGTATCCGAGATGCTCTTACAAATCGTTCGTTGCAGACAGTGAAACGGCCAAATATGATGTAAAAACTGTTTCTCTCGACTTCAAACGCTTAAAAATGCTATTTCTAAGCGAAATACGTGTGATTTGAGTGTTTTACAGTAACTTCCACGGAACTTTAGCTGTACCGGCGAGGGCACCGGCCCCCCAAAACCTTGTATTCACTAAAATTCAGTGTATCTGATGATTCTATGCCCTAATCAATCGATTTCCATCGATACATCACGCAGAATATGTATCCGAGATGTTCTTACAAATCGTTCGTTTCAGACAGTGAAACGGCCAAATATGATGTTAAAACTGTTTCTCTCGCCTTCAAACGCTTAAAAATGCTATTTCTAAGCGAAATACGTGTGATTTGAGTGTTTTACAGTAACTTCCACGGAACTTTAGCTGTACCGGCGAGGGCACCACGGAGGGCCCCCAAAACCTTGTATTCACTAAAATTCAGTGTATCTGATGATTCTATGCCCTAATCAATCGATTTCCATCGATACATCACGCAGAATATGTATCCGAGATGTTCTTACAAATCGTTCGTTTCAGACAGTGAAACGGCCAAATATGATGTAAAAACTGTTTCTCTCGCCTTCAAACGCTTAAAAATGCTATTTCTAAGCGAAATACGTGTGATTTGAGTGTTTTACAGTAACTTCCACGGAACTTTAGCTGTACCGGCGAGGGCACCACGGAGGGTCCCCAAACCTTGTATTCACTAAATTCAGTGTATCTGATGATTCTATGCCCTAATCAATCGATTTCCATCGATACATCACGCAGAATATGTATCCGAGATGTTCTTACAAATCGTTCGTTGCAGACAGTGAAACGGCCAAATATGATGTAAAAACTGTTTCTCTCGCCTTCAAACGCTTAAAAATGCTATTTCTAAGCGAAATACGTGTGATTTGAGTGTTTTACAGCAACTTCCACGGAACTTTAGCTGTACCGGCGAGGGCACCACGGAGGGCCCCCAAAACCTTGTATTCACTAAAATTCAGTGTATCTGATGATTCTATGCCCTAATCAATCGATTTCCATCGATACATCACGCAGAATATGTATCCGAGATGTTCTTACAAATCGTTCGTTTCAGACAGTGAAACGGCCAAATATGATTTAAAAACTGTTTCTCTCGCCTTCAAACGCTTAAAAATGCTATTTCTAAGCGAAATACGTGTGATTTGAGTGTTTTACAGCAACTTCCACGGAACTTTAGCTGTACCGGCGAGGGCACTACGGAGGGCCTCCAAAACCTTGTATTCACTAAAATTCAGTGTATCTGATGATTCTATGCCCTAATCAATCGATTTCCATCGATACATCACGCAGAATATGTATCCGAGATGTTCTTACAAATCGTTCGTTTCAGACAGTGAAACGGCCAAATATGATGTAAAAACTGTTTCTCTCGTCTTCAAAACGCTTAAAAATGCTATTTCTAAGCGAAATACGTGTGATTTGAGTGTTTTACAGTAACTTCCACGGAACTTTAGCTGTACCGGCGAGGGCACCACGGTGGGGCCCCCAAAACCTTGTATTCACTAAAATTCAGTGTATCTGATGATTCTATGCCCTAATCAATCGATTTCCATCGATACATCACGCAGAATATGTATCCGAGATGTTCTTACAAATCGTTCGTTGCAGACAGTGAAACGGCCAAATATGATGTAAAAACTGTTTCTCTCGCCTTCAAACGCTTAAAAATGCTATTTCTAAGCGAAATACGTGTGATTTGAGTGTTATACAGTAACTTCCACGGAACTTAGGCTGTACCGGCGAGGGCACCACGGAGGGCCCCCAAAACCTTGTATTCACTAAAATTCAGTGTATCTGATGATTCTATGCCCTAATCAATCGATTTCCATCGATACATCACGCAGAATATGTATCCGAGATGTTCTTACAAATCGTTCGTTGCAGACAGTGAAACGGCCAAATATGATGTAAAAACTGTTTCTCTCGCCTTCAAACGCTTAAAAATGCTATTTCTAAGCGAAATACGTGTGATTTGAGTGGTTTTACAGTAACTTCCACGGAACTTTAGCTGTACCGGCGAGGGCACCACGGAGGGCCCCCAAAACCTTGTATTCACTAAAATTCAGTGTATCTGATGATTCTATGCCCTAATCAATCGATTTCCATCGATACATCACGCAGAATATGTATCCGAGATGTTCTTACAAATCGTTCGTTTCAGAGAGTGAAACGGCCAAATATGATGTAAAAACTGTTTCTCTCGCCTTCAAACGCTTAAAAATGCTATTTCTAAGCGAAATACGTGTGATTTGAGTGTTTTACAGTAACTTCCACGGAACTTTAGCTGTACCGGCGAGGGCACCACGGAGGGCCCCCAAAACTTGTATTCACTAAAATTCAGTGTATCTGATGATTCTATGCCCTAATCAATCGATTTCCATCGATACATCACGCAGAATATGTATCCGAGATGTTCTTACAAATCGTTCGTTGCAGACAGTGAAACGGCCAAATATGATGTAAAACTGTTTCTCTCGCCTTCAAACGCTTAAAAATGCTATTTCTAAGCGAAATACGTGTGATTTGAGTGTTTTACAGCAACGTCCACGGAACTTTAGCTGTACCGGCGAGGGCACCACGGAGGGCCCCAAAAACTTATATTCACTAAAATTCAGTGTATCTGATGATTCTATGCCCTAATCAATCGATTTCCATCGATACATCACGCAGAATATGTAACCGAGATGTTCTTACAAATCGTTCGTTGCAGACAGTGAAACGGCCAAATATGATGTAAAAACTGTTTCTCTCGCCTTCAAACGCTTAAAAATGCTATTTCTAAGCGAAATACGTGTGATTTGAGTGTTTTACAGTAACTTCCATGGAACTTTAGCTGTACCGCGAGGGCACCACGGAGGGCCCCCAAAATCTTGTATTCACTAAAATTCAGTGTATCTGATGATTCTTTGCCCTAATCAATCGATTTCCATCGATACATCACGCAGAATATGTATCCGAGATGTTCTTACAAATCGTTCGATGCAGACAGTGAAACGGCCAAATATGATGTAAAAACTGTTTCTCTCGCCTTCAAAACGCTTAAAAATGCTATTTCTAAGCGAAATACGTGTGATTTGAGTGTTTTACAGCAACTTCCACGGAACTTTAGCTGGTACCGGCGAGGGCACCACGGAGGGCCCCAAAACCTTGTATTCACTAAAATTCAGTGTATCTGATGATTCTATGCCCTAATCAATCGATTTCCATCGATACATCACGCAGAATATGTATCCGAGATGTTCTTACAAATCGTTCGTTTCAGAACAGTGAAACGGCCAAATATGATGTAAAAACTGTTTCTCTCGCCTTCAAACGCTTAAAATTGCTATTTCTAAGCGAAATACGTGTGATTTGTGTGTTTTACAGTAACTTCCACGGAACTTTAGCTGTACCGGCGAGGGCACCACGGACGGCCCCCAAAACCTTGTATTCACTAAAATTCAGTGTATCTGATGATTCTAGGCCCTAATCAATCGATTTCCATCGATACATCACGCAGAATATGTATCCGAGATGTTCTTACAAATCGTTCGTTTCAGACAGTGAAACGGCCAAATATGATGAAAAACTGTTTCTCTCGCCTTCAAACGCTTAAAAATGCTATTTCTAAGCGAAATACGTGTGATTTGAGTGTTTTACAGTAACTTCCACGGAACTTTAGCTGTACCGGCGAGGGAACCACGGAGGGCCCCCAAAACCTTGTATTCACTAAAATTCAGTGTATCTGATGATTCTATGCCCTAATCAATCGATTTCCATCGATACATCACGCAGAATATGTATCCGAGATGTTCTTACAAATCGTTCGTTGCAGACAGTGAAACGGCCAAATATGATGTAAAAACTGTTTCTCTCGCCTTCAAACGCTTAAAAATGCTATTTCTAAGCGAAATACGTGTGATTTGAGTGTTTTACAGCAACGTCCACGGAACTTTAGCTGTACCGGCGAGGGCACCACGGAGGGCCCCCAAAACCTTGTATTCACTAAAATTCAGTGTATCTGATGATTCTTTGCCCTAATCAATCGATTTCCATCGATACATCACGCCAGAATATGTATCCGAGATGTTTCTTACAATCGTTCGATGCAGACAGTGAAACGGCCAAATATGATGTAAAAACTGTTTCTCTCGCCTTCAACCGCTTAAAAATGCTATTTCTAAGCGAAATACGTGTGATTTGAGTGTTTTACAGCAACTTCCACGGAACATTAGCTGTACCGGCGAGGGCACCACGGAGGGCCCCCAAAACCTTGTATTCACTAAAATTCAGTGTATCTGATGATTCTATGCCCTAATCAATTGATTTCCATCGATACATCACGCAGAATATGTATCCGAGATGTTCTTACAAATCGTTCGTTTCAGACAGTGAAACGGCCAAATATGATGTTATAACTGTTTCTCTCGCCTTCAAAACGCTTAAAAATGCTATTTCTAAGCGAAATACGTGTGATTTGAGTGTTTTACAGTAACTTCCATGGAACTTTAGCTGTACCGGCGATGGGGGCAACCACGGAGGGGCCCCCAAAACCTTGTATTCACTAAAATTCAGTGTATCTGATGATTCTTTGCCCTAATCAATCGATTTCCATCGATACATCACGCAGAATATGTATCCGAGATGTTCTTACAAATCGTTCGATGCAGACAGTGAAACGGCCAAATATGATGTAAAAACTGTTTCTCTCGCCTTCAAACGCTTAAAAATGCTATTTCTAAGCAAAATACGTGTGATTTGAGTGTTTTTACAGCAACTTCCACGGAACTTTAGCTGTACCGGCGAGGGCACCACGGAGGGCCCCCAAAAACCTAGTATTCACTAAAATTCAGTGTATCTGATGATTCTATGCCCTAATCAATCGATTTCCATCGATACATCACGCAGAATATGTATCCGAGATGTTCTTACAAATCGTTCGTTTCAGACAGTGAAACGGCCAAATATGATGTAAAAACTGTTTCTCTCGCCTTCAAACGCTTAAAATTGCTATTTCTAAGCGAAATACGTGTGATTTGTGTGTTTACAGTAACTTCCACGGAACTTTAGCTGTACCGGCGAGGGCACCACGGACGGCCCCCCAAAACCTTGTATTCACTAAAATTCAGTGTATCTGATGATTCTAGGCCCTTAATCAATCGATTTCCATCGATACATCACGCAGAATATGTATCCGAGATGTTCTTACAAATCGTTCGTTTCAGACAGTTGAAACGGCCAAATATGATGAAAAACTGTTTCTCTCGCCTTCAAACGCTTAAAAATGCTATTTCTAAGCGAAATACGTGTGATTGAGTGTTTTACAGTAACTTCCACGGAACTTTAGCTGTACCGGCGAGGGAACCACGGAGGGCCCCCCAAAACCTTGTATTCACTAAAATTCAGTGTATCTGATGATTCTATGCCCTAATCAATCGATTTCCATCGATACATCACGCAGAATATGTATCCGAGATGTTCTTACAAATCGTTCGTTGCAGACAGTGAAACGGCCATATATGATGTAAAAACTGTTTCTCTCGCCTTCAAACGCTTAAAAATGCTATTTCTAAGCGAAATACGTGTGATTTGAGTGTTTTACAGCAACGTCCACGGAACTTTAGCTGTACCGGCGAGGGCACCACGGAGGGCCCCCCAAAACCTTATATTCACTAAAATTCAGTGTATCTGATGATTCTATGCCCTAATCAATCGATTTCCATCGATACATCACGCAGAATATGTATCCGAGATGTTCTTACAAATCGTTCGTTGCAGACAGTGAAACGGCCAATATGATGTAAAAACTGTTTCTCTCGCCTTCAAACGCTTAAAAATGCTATTTCTAAGCGAAATACGTGTGATTTGAGTGTTTTACAGTAACTTCCATGGAACTTTAGCTGTACCGGCGAGGGCACCACGGAGGGCCCCCAAAACCTTGTATTCACTAAAATTCAGTGTATCTGATGATTCTTTGCCCTAATCAATCGATTTCCATCGATACATCACGCAGAATATGTATCCGAGATGTTCTTACAAATCGTTCGATGCAGACAGTGAAACGGCCAAATATGATGTAAAAACTGTTTCTCTCGCCTTCAACCGCTTAAAAATGCTATTTCTAAGCGAAATACGTGTGATTTGAGTGTTTTACAGCAACTTCCACGGAACTATAGCTGTACCGGCGAGGGCACCACGGAGGGCCCCCAAAACCTTGTATTCACTAAAATTCAGTGTATCTGATGATTCTATGCCCTAATCAATTGATTTCCATCGATACATCACGCAGAATATGTATCCGAGATGTTCTTACAAATCGTTCGTTTCAGACAGTGAAACGGCCAAATATGATGTTATAAACTGTTTCTCTCGCCTTCAAACGCTTAAAAATGCTATTTCTAAGCGAAATACGTGTGATTTGAGTGTTTTACAGTAACTTCCACGGAACTTTAGCTGTACCGGCGAGGGGCACCACGGAGGACCCCCAAAACCTTGTATTCACTAAAATTCAGTGTATCTGATGATTCTATGCCCTAATCAATCGATTTCCATCGATACATCACGCAGAATATGTATCCGAGATGTTCTTACAAATCGTTCGTTTCAGACAGTGAAACGGCCAAATATGATGTAAAAACTGTTTCTCTCGCCTTCAAACGCTTAAAAATGCTATTTCTAAGCGAAATACGTGTGATTTGAGTGTTTTACAGTAACTTCCACGGAACTTTAGCTGTACCGGCGAGGGCACCACGGAGGGCCCCCAAAACCTTGTATTCACTAAAATTCAGTGTATCTGATGATTCTATGCCCTAATCAATCGATTTCCATCGATACATCACGCAGAATATGTATCCGAGATGTTCTTACAAATCGTTCGTTGCAGACAGTGAAACGGCCAAATATGATGTAAAAACTGTTTCTCTCGCCTTCAAACGCTTAAAAATGCTATTTCTAAGCGAAATACGTGTGATTTGAGTGTTTTATAGCAACTTCCACGAAACTTTAGCTGTACCGGCGAGGGCACCACGGAGGGCCTCCAAAACCTTGTATTCACTAAAATTCAGTGTATCTGATGATTCTATGCCCTAATCAATCGATTTCCATCGATACATCACGCAGAATATGTATCCGAGATGTTCTTTACAAATCGTTCGTTTCAGACAGTGAAACGGCCAAATATGATGTAAAAACTGTTTCTCTCGCCTTCAAACGCTTAAAATTGCTATTTCTAAGCGAAATACGTGTGATTTGAGTGTTTTACAGTAACTTCCACGGAACTTTAGCTGTACCGGCGAGGGCACCACGGAGGGCCCCCAAAACCTTGTATTCACTAAAATTCAGTGTATCTGATGATTCTATGCCCTAATCAATCGATTTCCATCGATACATCACGCAGAATATGTATCCGAGATGTTCTTACAAATCGTTCGTTTCAGACAGTGAAACGGCCAAATATGATGTTAAAACTGTTTCTCTCGCCTTCAAACGCTTAAAAATGCTATTTCTAAGCGAAATACGTGTGATTTGTGTGTTTTACAGTAACTTCCACGGAAATTTAGCTGTACCGGCGAGGGCACCACGGAGGGCCCCCAAAACCTTGTATTCACTAAAATTCAGTGTATCTGATGATTCTATGCCCTAATCAATCGATTTCCATCGATACATCACGCAGAATATGTATCCGAGATGTTCTTACAAATCGTTCGTTTCAGACAGTGAAACGGCCAAATATGATGAAAAACTGTTTCTCTCGCCTTCAAACGCTTAAAAATGCTATTTCTAAGCGAAATACGTGTGATTTGAGTGTTTTACAGTAACTTCCACGGAACTTTAGCTGTACCGGCGAGGGCACCACGGAGGGCCCCCCAAAACCTTGTATTCACTAAAATTTAGTGTATCTGATGATTCTATGCCCTAATCAATCGATTTCCATCGATACATCACGCAGAATATGTATCCGAGATGTTCTTACAAATCGTTCGTTGCAGACAGTGAAACGGCCAAATATGATGTAAAAACTGTTTCTCTCGCCTTCAAACGCTTAAAAATGCTATTTCTAAGCGAAATACGTGTTGTGATTTCAGTGTTTTACAGTAACTTCCACGGAACTTTAGCTGTACCGGCGAGGGCACCACGGAGGGCCCCCAAAACCTTGTATTCACTAAAATTCAGTGTATCTGATGATTCTATGCCCTAATCAATCGATTTCCATCGATACATCACGCAGAATATGTATCCGAGATGTTCTTACAAATCGTTCGTTTCAGACAGTGAAACGGCCAAATATGATGTAAAAACTGTTTCTCTCGCCTTCAAACGCTTAAAAATGCTATTTCAAAGCGAAATACGTGTGATTTGAGTGTTTTACAGCAACTTCCACGGAACTTTAGCTGTACCGGCGAGGGCACCACGGACGGCCCCCAAAACCTTGTATTCACTAAAATTCAGTGTATCTGATGATTCTATGCCCTAATCAATCGATTTCCATCGATACATCACGCAGAATATGTATCCGAGATGTTCTTACAAATCGTTCGTTTCAGACAGTGAAACGGCCAAATATGATGTTAAAACTGTTTCTCTCGCCTTCAAACGCTTAAAAATGCTATTTCTAAGCGAAATACGTGTGATTTGAGTGTTTACAGTAACTTCCACGGAACTTTAGCTGTACCGGCGAGGGCACCACGGAGGGCCCCCAAAACCTTGTATTCACTAAAATTCAGTGTATTTGATGATTCTATGCCCTAATCAATCGATTTCCATCGATACATCACGCAGAATATGTATCCGAGATGTTCTTACAAATCGTTCGTTTCAGACAGTGAAACGGCCAAATATGATGTAAAAACTGTTTCTCTCGCCTTCAAACGCTTAAAAATGCTATTTCTAAGCGAAATACGTGTGATTTGTGTGTTTTACAGTAACTTCCACGGAACTTTAGCTGTACCGGCGAGGGCACCACGGAGGGCCCCCAAAACCTTGTATTCACTAAAATTCAGTGTATCTGATGATTCTATGCCCTAATCAATCGATTTCCATCGATACATCACGCAGAATATGTATCCGAGATGTTCTTACAAATCGTTCGTTGCAGACAGTGAAACGGCCAAATATGATGTAAAAACTGTTTCTCTCGCCTTCAAACGCTTAAAAATGCTATTTCTAAGCGAAATACGTGTGATTTGAGTGTTTTACAGCAACTTCCACGGAACTTTAGCTGTACCGGCGAGGGCACCACGGAGGGCCCCCAAAACCTTATATTCACTAAAATTCAGTGTATCTGATGATTCTATGCCCTAATCAATCGATTTACATCGATACATCACGCAGAATATGTATCCGAGATGTTCTTACAAATCGTTCGTTGCAGACAGTGAAACGGCCAAATATGATGTAAAAACTGTTTCTCTCGCCTTCAAACGCTTAAAAATGCTATTTCTAAGCGAAATACGTGTGATTTGAGTGTTTTACAGTAACTTCCACGGAACTTTAGCTGTACCGGCGAGGGCACCACGGAGGGCCCCCAAAACCTTGTATTCACTAAAATTCAGTGTATCTGATGATTCTTTGCCCTAATCAATCGATTTCCATCGATACATCACGCAGAATATGTATCCGAGATGTTCTTACAAATCGTTCGATGCAGACAGTGAAACGGCCAAATATGATGTAAAAACTGTTTCTCTCGCCTTCAAACGCTTAAAAATGCTATTTCTAAGCGAAATACGTGTGATTTGAGTGTTTTACAGCAACTTCCACGGAACTTTAGCTGTACCGGCGAGGGCACCACGGAGGGCCCCCTAAACCTTGTATTCACTAAAATTCAGTGTGTCTGATGATTCTATGCCCTAATCAATTGATTTCCATCGATACATCACGCAGAATATGTATCCGAGATGTTCTTACAAATCGTTCGTTTCAGACAGTGAAACGGCCAAATATGATGTTAAAACTGTTTCTCTCGCCTTCAAACGCTTAAAAATGCTATTTCTAAGCGAAATACGTGTGATTTGAGTGTTTTACAGTAACTTCCACGGAACTTTAGCTGTACCGGCGAGGGCACCACGGAGGACCCCCAAAACCTTGTATTCACTAAAATTCAGTGTATCTGATGATTCTATGCCCTAATCAATCGATTTCCATCGATACATCACGCAGAATATGTATCCGAGATGTTCTTACAAATCGTTCGTTTCAGACAGTGAAACGGCCAAATATGATGTAAAAACTGTTTCTCTCGCCTTCAAACGCTTAAAAATGCTATTTCTAAGCGAAATACGTGTGATTTGAGTGTTTTACAGTAACTTCCAAGGAACTTTAGCTGTACCGGCGAGGGCACCACGGAGGGCCCCCAAAACCTTGTATTCACTAAAATTCAGTGTATCTGATGATTCTATGCCCTAATCAATCGATTTCCATCGATACATCACGCAGAATATGTATCCGAGATGTTCTTACAAATCGTTCGTTGCAGACAGTGAAACGGCCAAATATGATGTAAAAACTGTTTCTCTCGCCTTCAAACGCTTAAAAATGCTATTTCTAAGCGAAATACGTGTGATTTGTGTGTTTTACAGTAACTTCCAAGGAACTTTAGCTGTACCGGCGAGGGCACCACGGAGGGCCCCCAAAACCTTGTATTCACTAAAATTCAGTGTATCTGATGATTCTATGCCCTAATCAATCGATTTCCATCGATACATCACGCAGAATATGTATCCGAGATGTTCTTACAAATCGTTCGTTTCAGACAGTGAAACGGCCAAATATGATGAAAAACTGTTTCTCTCGCCTTCAAACGCTTAAAAATGCTATTTCTAAGCGAAATACGTGTGATTTGAGTGTTTTACAGTAACTTCCACGGAACTTTAGCTGTACCGGCGAGGGCACCACGGAGGGCCCCCAAAACCTTGTATTCACTAAAATTCAGTGTATCTGATGATTCTATGCCCTAATCAATCGATTTCCATCGATACATCACGCAGAATATGTATCCGAGATGTTCTTACAAATCGTTCGTTGCAGACAGTGAAACGGCCAAATATGATGTAAAAACTGTTTCTCTCGCCTTCAAACGCTTAAAAATGCTATTTCTAAGCGAAATACGTGTGATTTGAGTGTTTTACAGTAACTTCCACGGAACTTTAGCTGTACCGGCGAGGGCACCACGGAGGGCCCCCAAAACCTTGTATTCACTAAAATTCAGTGTATCTGATGATTCTATGCCCTAATCAATCGATTTCCATCGATACATCACGCAGAATATGTATCCGAGATGTTCTTACAAATCGTTCGTTTCAGACAGTGAAACGGCCAAATATGATGTAAAAACTGTTTCTCTCGCCTTCAAACGCTTAAAAATGCTATTTCTAAGCGAAATACGTGTGATTTGAGTGTTTTACAGCAACTTCCACGGAACTTTAGCTGTACCGGCGAGGGCACCACGGAGGGCCCCCAAAACCTTGTATTCACTAAAATTCAGTGTATCTGATGATTCTATGCCCTAATCAATCGATTTCCATCGATACATCACGCAGAATATGTATCCGAGATGTTCTTACAAATCGTTCGTTTCAGACAGTGAAACGGCCAAATATGATGTTAAAACTGTTTCTCTCGCCTTCAAACGCTTAAAAATGCTATTTCTAAGCGAAATATGTGATTTGAGTGTTTTACAGTAACTTCCACGGAACTTTAGCTGTACCGGCGAGGGCACCACGGAGGGCCCCCAAAACCTTGTATTCACTAAAATTCAGTGTATCTGATGATTCTTTGCCCTAATCAATCGATTTCCATCGATACATCACGCAGAATATGTATCCGAGATGTTCTTACAAATCGTTCGATGCAGACAGTGAAACGGCCAAATATGATGTAAAAACTGTTTCTCCTCGCCTTCAAACGCTTAAAAATGCTATTTCTAAGCGAAATACGTGTGATTTGAGTGTTTTACAGCAACTTCCACGGAACTTTAGCTGTACCGGCGAGGGCACCACGGAGGGCCCCCTAAACCTTGTATTCACTAAAATTCAGTGTGTCTGATGATTCTATGCCCTAATCAATTGATTTCCATCGATACATCACGCAGAATATGTATCCGAGATGTTCTTACAAATCGTTCGTTTCAGACAGTGAAACGGCCAAATATGATGTTAAAACTGTTTCTCTCGCCTTCAAACGCTTAAAAATGCTATTTCTAAGCGAAATACGTGTGATTTGAGTGTTTTACAGTAACTTCCACGGAACTTTAGCTGTACCGGCGAGGGCACCACGGAGGACCCCCAAAACCTTGTATTCACTAAAATTCAGTGTATCTGATGATTCTATGCCCTAATCAATCGATTTCCCATCGATACATCACGCAGAATATGTATCCGAGATGTTCTTACAAATCGTTCGTTTCAGACAGTGAAACGGCCAAATATGATGTAAAAACTGTTTCTCTCGCCTTCAAACGCTTAAAAATGCTATTTCTAAGCGAAATACGTGTGATTTGAGTGTTTTACAGTAACTTCCAAGGAACTTTAGCTGTACCGGCGAGGGCACCACGGAGGGCCCCCAAAACCTTGTATTCACTAAAATTCAGTGTATCTGATGATTCTATGCCCTAATCAATCGATTTCCATCGATACATCACGCAGAATATGTATCCGAGATGTTCTTACAAATCGTTCGTTGCAGACAGTGAAACGGCCAAATATGATGTAAAAACTGTTTCTCTCGCCTTCAAACGCTTAAAAATGCTATTTCTAAGCGAAATACGTGTGATTTGAGTGTTTTACAGCAACTTCCACGAATCTTTAGCTGTACCGGCGAGGGCACCGCTAAGGGCCTCCAAAACCTTGTATTCACTAAAATTCAGTGTATCTGATGATTCTATGCCCTAATCAATCGATTTCCATCGATACATCACGCAGAATATGTATCCGAGATGTTCTTACAAATCGTTCGTTTCAGACAGTGAAACGGCCAAATATGATGTAAAAACTGTTTCTCTCGCCTTCAAACACTTTAAAATGCTATTTCTAAGCGAAATACGTGTGATTTGAGTGTTTTACAGTAACTTCCACGGAACTTTAGCTGTACCGGCGAGGGCACCACGGAGGGCCCCCAAAACCTTGTATTCACTAAAATTCAGTGTATCTGATGATTCTATGCCTAATCAATCGATTTCCATCGATACATCACGCAGAATATGTATCCGAGATGTTCTTACAAATCGTTCGTTTCAGACAGTGAAACGGCCAAATATGATGTTAAAACTGTTTCTCTCGCCTTCAAACGCTTAAAAATGCTATTTCTAAGCGAAATACGTGTGATTTGGGTGTTTTACAGTAACTTCCACGGAACTTTAGCTGTACCGGCGAGGGCACCACGGAGGGCCCCCAAAACCTTGTATTCACTAAAATTCAGTGTATCTGATGATTCTATGCCCTAATCAATCGATTTCCATCGATACATCACGCAGAATATGTATCCGAGATGTTCTTACAAATCGTTCGTTGCAGACAGTGAAACGGCCAAATATGATGTAAAAACTGTTTCTCTCGCCTTCAAACGCTTAAAAATGCTATTTCTAAGCGAAATACGTGTGATTTGAGTGTTTTACAGCAACTTCCACGGAACTTTAGCTGTACCGGCGAGGGCACCACGGAGGGCCTCGAAAACCTTGTATTCACTAAAATTCAGTGTATCTGATGATTCTATGCCCTAATCAATCGATTTCCATCGATACATCACGCAGAATATGTATCCGAGATGTTCTTACAAATCGTTCGTTTCAGACAGTGAAACGGCCAAATATGATGTAAAAACTGTTTCTCTCGCCTTCAAACGCTTAAAAATGCTATTTCTAAGCGAAATACGTGTGATTTGTGTGTTTTACAGTAACTTCCAAGGAACTTTAGCTGTACCGGCGAGGGCACCACGGAGGGCCCCCAAAACCTTGTATTCACTAAAATTCAGTGTATCTGATGATTCTATGCCCTAATCAATCGATTTCCATCGATACATCACGCAGAATATGTATCCGAGATGTTCTTACAAATCGTTCGTTTCAGACAGTGAAACGGCCAAATATGATGAAAAACTGTTTCTCTCGCCTTCAAACGCTTAAAAATGCTATTTCTAAGAAATACGTGTGATTTGAGTGTTTTACAGTAACTTCCACGGAACTTTAGCTGTACCGGCGAGGGCACCACGGAGGGCCCCCAAAACCTTGTATTCACTAAAATTCAGTGTATCTGATGATTCTATGCCCTAATCAATCGATTTCCATCGATACATCACGCAGAATATGTATCCGAGATGTTCTTACAAATCGTTCGTTGCAGACAGTGAAACGGCCAAATATGATGTAAAAACTGTTTCTCTCGCCTTCAAACGCTTAAAAATGCTATTTCTAAGCGAAATACGTGTGATTTGAGTGTTTTACAGTAACTTCCACGGAACTTTAGCTGTACCGGCGAGGGCACCACGGAGGGCCCCCAAAACCTTGTATTCACTAAAATTCAGTGTATCTGATGATTCTATGCCCTAATCAATCGATTTCCATCGATACATCACGCAGAATATGTATCCGAGATGTTCTTACAAATCGTTCGTTTCAGACAGTGAAACGGCCAAATATGATGTAAAAACTGTTTCTCTCGCCTTCAAACGCTTAAAAATGCTATTTCTAAGCGAAATACGTGTGATTTGAGTGTTTTACAGCAACTTCCACGGAACTTTAGCTGTACCGGCGAGGGCACCACGGAGGGCCCCCAAAACCTTGTATTCACTAAAATTCAGTGTATCTGATGATTCTATGCCCTAATCAATCGATTTCCATCGATACATCACGCAGAATATGTATCCGAGATGTTCTTACAAATCGTTCGTTTCAGACAGTGAAACGGCCAAATATGATGTTAAAACTGTTTCTCTCGCCTTCAAACGCTTAAAAATGCTATTTCTAAGCGAAATACGTGTGATTTGAGTGTTTTACAGTAACTTCCACGGAACTTTAGCTGTACCGGCGAGGGCACCACGGAGGGCCCCCAAAACCTTGTATTCACTAAAATTCAGTGTATCTGATGATTCTTTGCCCTAATCAATCGATTTCCATCGATACATCACGCAGAATATGTATCCGAGATGTTCTTACAAATCGTTCGATGCAGACAGTGAAACGGCCAAATATGATGTAAAAACTGTTTCTCTCGCCTTCAAACGCTTAAAAAATGCTATTTCTAAGCGAAATACGTGTGATTTGAGTGTTTTACAGCAACTTCCACGGAACTTTAGCTGTACCGGCGAGGGCACCACGGAGGGCCCCCTAAACCTTGTATTCACTAAAATTCAGTGTGTCTGATGATTCTATGCCCTAATCAATTGATTTCCATCGATACATCACGCAGAATATGTATCCGAGATGTTCTTACAAATCGTTCGTTTCAGACAGTGAAACGGCCAAATATGATGTTAAAACTGTTTCTCTCGCCTTCAAACGCTTAAAAATGCTATTTCTAAGCGAAATACGTGGTGATTTGAGTGTTTTACAGTAACTTCCACGGAACTTTAGCTGTACCGGCGAGGGCACCACGGAGGACCCCCAAAACCTTGTATTCACTAAAATTCAGTGTATCTGATGATTCTATGCCCTAATCAATCGATTTCCATCGATACATCACGCAGAATATGTATCCGAGATGTTCTTACAAATCGTTCGTTTCAGACAGTGAAACGGCCAAATATGATGTAAAAACTGTTTCTCTCGCCTTCAAACGCTTAAAAATGCTATTTCTAAGCGAAATACGTGTGATTTGAGTGTTTTACAGTAACTTCCAAGGAACTTTAGCTGTACCGGCAAGGGCACCACGGAGGGCCCCCAAAACCTTGTATTCACTAAAATTCAGTGTATCTGATGATTCTATGCCCTAATCAATCGATTTCCATCGATACATCACGCAGAATATGTATCCGAGATGTTCTTACAAATCGTTCGTTGCAGACAGTGAAACGGCCAAATATGATGTAAAAACTGTTTCTCTCGCCTTCAAACGCTTAAAAATGCTATTTCTAAGCGAAATACGTGTGATTTGAGTGTTTTACAGCAACTTCCACGAATCTTTAGCTGTACCGGCGAGGGCACCGCTAAGGGCCTCCAAAACCTTGTATTCACTAAAATTCAGTGTATCTGATGATTCTATGCCCTAATCAATCGATTTCCATCGATACATCACGCAGAATATGTATCCGAGATGTTCTTACAAATCGTTCGTTTCAGACAGTGAAACGGCCAAATATGATGTAAAAACTGTTTCTCTCGCCTTCAAACACTTTAAAATGCTATTTCTAAGCGAAATACGTGTGATTTGAGTGTTTTACAGTAACTTCCACGGAACTTTAGCTGTACCGGCGAGGGCACCACGGAGGGCCCCCCAAAACCTTGTATTCACTAAAATTCAGTGTATCTGATGATTCTATGCCTAATCAATCGATTTCCATCGATACATCACGCAGAATATGTATCCGAGATGTTCTTACAAATCGTTCGTTTCAGACAGTGAAACGGCCAAATATGATGTTAAAACTGTTTCTCTCGCCTTCAAACGCTTAAAAATGCTATTTCTAAGCGAAATACGTGTGATTTGGGTGTTTTACAGTAACTTCCACGGAACTTTAGCTGTACCGGCGAGGGCACCACGGAGGGCCCCCAAAACCTTGTATTCACTAAAATTCAGTGTATCTGATGATTCTATGCCCTAATCAATCGATTTCCATCGATACATCACGCAGAATATGTATCCGAGATGTTCTTACAAATCGTTCGTTGCAGACAGTGAAACGGCCAAATATGATGTAAAAACTGTTTCTCTCGCCTTCAAACGCTTAAAAATGCTATTTCTAAGCGAAATACGTGTGATTTGAGTGTTTTACAGCAACTTCCACGGAACTTTAGCTGTACCGGCGAGGGCACCACGGAGGGCCTCGAAAACCTTGTATTCACTAAAATTCAGTGTATCTGATGATTCTAAGCCCTAATCAATCGATTTCCATCGATACATCACGCAGAATATGTATCCGAGATGTTCTTACAAATCGTTCGTTGCAGACAGTGAAACGGCCAAATATGATGTAAAAACTGTTTCTCTCGCCTTCAAACGCTTTAAAATGCTATTTCTAAGCGAAATACGTGTGATTTGAGTGTTTTACAGTAACTTCCACGGAACTTTAGCTGTACCGGCGAGGGCACCACGGAGGGCCCCCAAAACCTTGTATTCACTAAAATTCAGTGTATCTGATGATTCTATGCCCTAATCAATCGATTTCCATCGATACATCACGCAGAATATGTATCCGAGATGTTCTTACAAATCGTTCGTTTCAGACAGTGAAACGGCCAAATATGATGTTAAAACTGTTTCTCTCGCCTTCAAACGCTTAAAAATGCTATTTCTAAGCGAAATACGTGTGATTTGAGTGTTTTACAGTAACTTCCACGGAACTTTAGCTGTACCGGCGAGGGCACCACGGAGGGCCTCCAAAACCTTGTATTCACTAAAATTCAGTGTATCTGATGATTCTATGCCCTAATCAATCGATTTCCATCGATACATCACGCAGAATATGTATCCGAGATGTTCTTACAAATCGTTCGTTGCAGACAGTGAAACGGCCAAATATGATGTAAAAACTGTTTCTCTCGCCTTCAAACGCTTTAAAATGCTATTTCTAAGCGAAATACGTGTGATTTGAGTGTTTTACAGTAACTTCCACGGAACTTTAGCTGTACCGGCGAGGGCACCACGGAGGGCCCCCAAAACCTTGTATTCACTAAAATTCAGTGTATCTGATGATTCTATGCCCTAATCAATCGATTTCCATCGATACATCAGGCAGAATATGTATCCGAGATGTTCTTACAAATCGTTCGTTTCAGACAGTGAAACGGCCAAATATGATGTTAAAACTGTTTCTCTCGCCTTCAAACGCTTAAAAATGCTATTTATAAGCGAAATACGTGTGATTTGAGTGTTTTACAGTAACTTCCACGAAACTTTAGCTGTACCGGCGAGGGCACCACGGAGGGCCCCCAAAACCTTGTATTCACTAAAATTCAGTGTATCTGATGATTCTATGCCCTAATCAATCGATTTCCATCGATACATCACGCAGAATATGTATCCGAGATGTTCTTACAAATCGTTCGTTTCAGACAGTGAAACGGCCAAATATGATGTAAAAACTGTTTCTCTCGCCTTCAAACGCTTAAAAATGCTATTTCTAAGCGAAATACGTGTGATTTGAGTGTTTTACAGTAACTTCCACGGAACTTTAGCTGTACCGGCGAGGACACCACGGAGGGCCCCAAAACCTTGTATTCACTAAAATTCAGTGTATCTGATGATTCTATGCCCTAATCAATCGATTTCCATCGATACATCACGCAGAATATGTATCCGAGATGTTCTAACAAATCGTTCGTTTCAGACAGTGAAACGGCCAAATATGATGTAAAAACTGTTTCTCTCGCCTTCAAACGCTTAAAAATGCTATTTCTAAGCGAAATACGTGTGATTTGAGTGTTTTACAATAACTTCCACGGAACTTTAGCTTTACCGGCGAGGGCACCACGGAGGGCCCCCAAAACCTTGTATTCACTAAAATTCAGTGTATCTGATGATTCTATGCCCTAATCAATCGATTTCCATCGATACATCACGCAGAATATGTATCCGAGATGTTCTTACAAATCGTTCGTTTCAGACAGTGAAACGGCCAAATATGATGTAAAAACTGTTTCTCTCGCCTTCAAACGCTTAAAAATGCTATTTCTAAGCGAAATACGTGTGATTTGAGTGTTTTACAGTAACTAGATTCTATGCCCTAATCAATCGATTTCCATCGATACATCACGCAGAATATGTATCCGAGATGTTCTTACAAATCGTTCGTTTCAGACAGTGAAACGGCCAAATATGATGTTAAAACTGTTTCTCTCGCCTTCAAACGCTTAAAAATGCTATTTCTAAGCGAAATACGTGTGATTTGAGTGTTTTACAGTAACTTCCACGGAACTTTAGCTGTACCGGCGAGGGCACCACGGAGGGCCCCCAAAACCTTGTATTCACTAAAATTCAGTGTATCTGATGATTCTATGCCCTAATCAATCGATTTCCATCGATACATCACGCAGAATATGTATCCGAGATGTTCTTACAAATCGTTCGTTGCAGACAGTGAAACGGCCAAATATGATGTAAAAACTGTTTCTCTCGCCTTCAAACGCTTAAAAATGCTATTTCTAAGCGAAATACGTGTGATTTGAGTGTTTTACAGCAACTTCCACGAAACTTTAGCTGTACCGGCGAGGGCACCACTAAGGGCCTCCAAAACCTTGTATTCACTAAAATTCAGTGTATCTGATGATTCTATGCCCTAATCAATCGATTTCCATCGATACATCACGCAGAATATGTATCCGAGATGTTCTTACAAATCGTTCGTTTCAGACAGTGAAACGGCCAAATATGATGTAAAAACTGTTTCTCTCGCCTTCAAACGCTTAAAAATGCTATTTCTAAGCGAAATACGTGTGATTTGAGTGTTTTACAGTAACTTCCACGGAACTTTAGCTGTACCGGCGAGGGCACCACGGAGGGCCCCCAAAACCTTGTATTCACTAAAATTCAGTGTATCTGATGATTCTATGCCCTAATCAATCGATTTCCATCGATACATCACGCAGAATATGTATCCGAGATGTTCTTACAAATCGTTCGTTTCAGACAGTGAAACGGCCAAATATGATGTAAAAACTGTTTCTCTCGCCTTCAAACGCTTAAAAATGCTATTTCTAAGCGAAATACGTGTGATTTGTGTGTTTTACAGTAACTTCCACGGAACTTTAGCTGTACCGGCGAGGGCACCACGGAGGGCCCCCAAAACCTTGTATTCACTAAAATTCAGTGTATCTGATGATTCTATGCCCTAATCAATCGATTTCCATCGATATATCACGCAGAATATGTATCCGAGATGTTCTTACAAATCGTTCGTTTCAGACAGTGAAACGGCCAAATATGATGAAAAACTGTTTCTCTCGCCTTCAAACGCTTAAAAATGCTATTTCTAAGCGAAATACGTGTGATTTGAGTGTTTTACAGTAACTTCCACGGAACTTTAGCTGTACCGGCGAGGGCACCACGGAGGGCCCCCAAAACCTTGTATTCACTAAAATTCAGTGTATCTGATGATTCTATGCCCTAATCAATCGATTTCCATCGATACATCACGCAGAATATGTATCCGAGATGTTCTTACAAATCGTTCGTTGCAGACAGTGAAACGGCCAAATATGATGTAAAAACTGTTTCTCTCGCCTTCAAACGCTTTAAAATGCTATTTCTAAGCGAAATACGTGTGATTTGAGTGTTTTACAGTAACTTCCACGGAACTTTAGCTGTACCGGCGAGGGCACCACGGAGGGCCCCCAAAACCTTGTATTCACTAAAATTCAGTGTATCTGATGATTCTATGCCCTAATCAATCGATTTCCATCGATACATCACGCAGAATATGTATCCGAGATGTTCTTACAAATCGTTCGTTTCAGACAGTGAAACGGCCAAATATGATGTAAAAACTGTTTCTCTCGCCTTCAAACGCTTAAAAATGCTATTTCAAAGCGAAATACGTGTGATTTGAGTGTTTTACAGTAACTTCCACGGAACTTTAGCTGTACCGGCGAGGGCACCACGGAGGGCCCCCAAAACCTTGTATTCACTAAAATTCTGTGTATCTGATGATTCTTTGCCCTAATCAATCGATTTCCATCGATACATCACGCAGAATATGTATCCGAGATGTTCTTACAAATCGTTCGATGCAGACAGTGAAACGGCCAAATATGATGTAAAAACTGTTTCTCTCGCCTTCAAACGCTTAAAAATGCTATTTCTAAGCGAAATACGTGTGATTTGAGTGTTTTACAGCAACTTCCACGGAACTTTAGCTGTACCGGCGAGGGCACCACGGAGGGCCCCCTAAACCTTGTATTCACTAAAATTCAGTGTTTCTGATGATTCTATGCCCTAATCAATTGATTTCCATCGATACATCACGCAGAATATGTATCCGAGATGTTCTTACAAATCGTTCGTTTCAGACAGTGAAACGGCCAAATATGATGTTAAAACTGTTTCTCTCGCCTTCAAACGCTTAAAAATGCTATTTCTAAGCAAAATACGTGTAATTTGAGTGTTTTACAGTAACTTCCACGGAACTTTAGCTGTACCGGCGAGGGCACCACGGAGGACCCCCAAAACCTTGTATTCACTAAAATTCAGTGTATCTGATGATTCTATGCCCTAATCAATCGATTTCCATCGATACATCACGCAGAATATGTATCCGAGATGTTCTTACAAATCGTTCGTTTCAGACAGTGAAACGGCCAAATATGATGTAAAAACTGTTTCTCTCGCCTTCAAACGCTTAAAAATGCTATTTCTAAGCGAAATACGTGTGATTTGAGTGTTTTACAGTAACTTCCAAGGAACTTTAGCTGTACCGGCGAGGGCACCACGGAGGGCCTCCAAAACCTTGTATTCACTAAAATTCAGTGTATCTGATGATTCTATGCCCTAATCAATCGATTTCCATCGATACATCACGCAGAATATGTATCCGAGATGTTCTTACAAATCGTTCGTTGCAGACAGTGAAACGGCCAAATATGATGTAAAAACTGTTTCTCTCGCCTTCAAACGCTTAAAAATGCTATTTCTGAGCGAAATACGTGTGATTTGAGTGTTTTACAGCAACTTCCACGAAACTTTAGCTGTACCGGCGAGGGCACCACTAAGGGCCTCCAAAACCTTGTATTCACTAAAATTCAGTGTATCTGATGATTCTATGCCCTAATCAATCGATTTCCATCGATACATCACGCAGAATATGTATCCGAGATGTTCTTACAAATCGTTCGTTTCAGACAGTGAAACGGCCAAATATGATGTAAAAACTGTTTCTCTCGCCTTCAAACGCTTTAAAATGCTATTTCTAAGCGAAATACGTGTGATTTGAGTGTTTTACAGTAACTTCCACGGAACTTTAGCTGTACCGGCGAGGGCACCACGGAGGGCCCCCAAAACCTTGTATTCACTAAAATTCAGTGTATCTGATGATTCTATGCCTAATCAATCGATTTCCATCGATACATCACGCAGAATATGTATCCGAGATGTTCTTACAAATCGTTCGTTTCAGACAGTGAAACGGCCAAATATGATGTTAAAACTGTTTCTCTCGCCTTCAAACGCTTAAAAATGCTATTTCTAAGCGAAATACGTGTGATTTGGGTGTTTTACAGTAACTTCCACGAAACTTTAGCTGTACCGGCGAGGGCACCACGGAGGGCCCCCAAAACCTTGTATTCACTAAAATTCAGTATATCTGATGATTCTATGCCCTAATCAATCGATTTCCATCGATACATCACGCAGAATATGTATCCGAGATGTTCTTACAAATCGTTCGTTGCAGACAGTGAAACGGCCAAATATGATGTAAAAACTGTTTCTCTCGCCTTCAAACGCTTAAAAATGCTATTTCTAAGCGAAATACGTGTGATTTGAGTGTTTTACAGCAACTTCCACGGAACTTTAGCTGTACCGGCGAGGGCACCACGGAGGGCCTCGAAAACCTTGTATTCACTAAAATTCAGTGTATCTGATGATTCTAAGCCCTAATCAATCGATTTCCATCGATACATCACGCAGAATATGTATCCGAGATGTTCTTACAAATCGTTCGTTGCAGACAGTGAAACGGCCAAATATGATGTAAAAACTGTTTCTCTCGCCTTCAAACGCTTTAAAATGCTATTTCTAAGCGAAATACGTGTGATTTGAGTGTTTTACAGTAACTTCCACGGAACTTTAGCTGTACCGGCGAGGGCACCACGGAGGGCCCCCAAAACCTTGTATTCACTAAAATTCAGTGTATCTGATGATTCTATGCCCTAATCAATCGATTTCCATCGATACATCACGCAGAATATGTATCCGAGATGTTCTTACAAATCGTTCGTTTCAGACAGTGAAACGGCCAAATATGATGTTAAAACTGTTTCTCTCGCCTTCAAACGCTTAAAAATGCTATTTCTAAGCGAAATACGTGTGATTTGAGTGTTTTACAGTAACTTCCACGGAACTTTAGCTGTACCGGCGAGGGCACCACGGAGGGCCTCCAAAACCTTGTATTCACTAAAATTCAGTGTATCTGATGATTCTATGCCCTAATCAATCGATTTCCATCGATACATCACGCAGAATATGTATCCGAGATGTTCTTACAAATCGTTCGTTGCAGACAGTGAAACGGCCAAATATGATGTAAAAACTGTTTCTCTCGCCTTCAAACGCTTTAAAATGCTATTTCTAAGCGAAATACGTGTGATTTGAGTGTTTTACAGTAACTTCCACGGAACTTTAGCTGTACCGGCGAGGGCACCACGGAGGGCCCCCAAAACCTTGTATTCACTAAAATTCAGTGTATCTGATGATTCTATGCCCTAATCAATCGATTTCCATCGATACATCACGCAGAATATGTATCCGAGATGTTCTTACAAATCGTTCGTTTCAGACAGTGAAACGGCCAAATATGATGTAAAAACTGTTTCTCTCGCCTTCAAACGCTTTAAAATGCTATTTCTAAGCGAAATACGTGTGATTTGAGTGTTTTACAGTAACTTCCACGGAACTTTAGCTGTACCGGCGAGGGCACCACGGAGGGCCCCCAAAACCTTGTATTCACTAAAATTCAGTGTATCTGATGATTCTATGCCTAATCAATCGATTTCCATCGATACATCACGCAGAATATGTATCCGAGATGTTCTTACAAATCGTTCGTTTCAGACAGTGAAACGGCCAAATATGATGTTAAAACTGTTTCTCTCGCCATCAAACGCTTAAAAATGCTATTTCTAAGCGAAATACGTGTGATTTGGGTGTTTTACAGTAACTTCCACGAAACTTTAGCTGTACCGGCGAGGGCACCACGGAGGGCCCCCAAAACCTTGTATTCACTAAAATTCAGTATATCTGATGATTCTATGCCCTAATCAATCGATTTCCATCGATACATCACGCAGAATATGTATCCGAGATGTTCTTACAAATCGTTCGTTGCAGACAGTGAAACGGCCAAATATGATGTAAAAACTGTTTCTCTCGCCTTCAAACGCTTAAAAATGCTATTTCTAAGCGAAATACGTGTGATTTGAGTGTTTTACAGCAACTTCCACGGAACTTTAGCTGTACCGGCGAGGGCACCACGGAGGGCCTCGAAAACCTTGTATTCACTAAAATTCAGTGTATCTGATGATTCTAAGCCCTAATCAATCGATTTCCATCGATACATCACGCAGAATATGTATCCGAGATGTTCTTACAAATCGTTCGTTGCAGACAGTGAAACGGCCAAATATGATGTAAAAACTGTTTCTCTCGCCTTCAAACGCTTTAAAATGCTATTTCTAAGCGAAATACGTGTAATTTGAGTGTTTTACAGTAACTTCCACGGAACTTTAGCTGTACCGGCGAGGGCACCACGGAGGGCCCCCAAAACCTTGTATTCACTAAAATTCAGTGTATCTGATGATTCTATGCCCTAATCAATCGATTTCCATCGATACATCACGCAGAATATGTATCCGAGATGTTCTTACAAATCGTTCGTTTCAGACAGTGAAACGGCCAAATATGATGTTAAAACTGTTTCTCTCGCCTTCAAACGCTTAAAAATGCTATTTCTAAGCGAAATACGTGTGATTTGAGTGTTTTACAGTAACTTCCACGGAACTTTAGCTGTACCGGCGAGGGCACCACGGAGGGCCTCCAAAACCTTGTATTCACTAAAATTCAGTGTATCTGATGATTCTATGCCCTAATCAATCGATTTCCATCGATACATCACGCAGAATATGTATCCGAGATGTTCTTACAAATCGTTCGTTGCAGACAGTGAAACGGCCAAATATGATGTAAAAACTATTTCTCTCGCCTTCAAACGCTTTAAAATGCTATTTCTAAGCGAAATACGTGTGATTTGAGTGTTTTACAGTAACTTCCACGGAACTTTAGCCGTACCGGCGAGGGCACCACGGAGGGCCCCCAAAACCTTGTATTCACTAAAATTCAGTGTATCTGATGATTCTATGCCCTAATCAATCGATTTCCATCGATACATCACGCAGAATATGTATCCGAGATGTTCTTACAAATCGTTCGTTTCAGACAGTGAAACGGCCAAATATGATGTAAAAACTGTTTCTCTCGCCTTCAAACGCTTAAAAATGCTATTTCTAAGCGAAATACGTGTGATTTGAGTGTTTTACAGTAACTTCCACGGAACTTTAGCTGTACCGGCGAGGACACCACGGAGGGCCCCAAAACCTTGTATTCACTAAAATTCAGTGTATCTGATGATTCTATGCCCTAATCAATCGATTTCCATCGATACATCACGCAGAATATGTATCCGAGATGTTCTAACAAATCGTTCGTTTCAGACAGTGAAACGGCCAAATATGATGTAAAAACTGTTTCTCTCGCCTTCAAACGCTTAAAAATGCTATTTCTAAGCGAAATACGTGTGATTTGAGTGTTTTACAATAACTTCCACGGAACTTTAGCTGTACCGGCGAGGGCACCACGGAGGGCCCCCAAAACCTTGTATTCACTAAAATTCAGTGTATCTGATGATTCTATGCCCTAATCAATCGATTTCCATCGATACATCACGCAGAATATGTATCCGAGATGTTCTTACAAATCGTTCGTTTCAGACAGTGAAACGGCCAAATATGATGTAAAAACTGTTTCTCTCGCCTTCAAACGCTTAAAAATGCTATTTCTAAGCGAAATACGTGTGATTTGAGTGTTTTACAGTAACTAGATTCTATGCCCTAATCAATCGATTTCCATCGATACATCACGCAGAATATGTATCCGAGATGTTCTTACAAATCGTTCGTTTCAGACAGTGAAACGGCCAAATATGATGTTAAAACTGTTTCTCTCGCCTTCAAACGCTTAAAAATGCTATTTCTAAGCGAAATACGTGTGATTTGAGTGTTTTACAGTAACTTCCACGGAACTTTAGCTGTACCGGCGAGGGCACCACGGAGGGCCCCCAAAACCTTGTATTCACTAAAATTCAGTGTATCTGATGATTCTATGCCCTAATCAATCGATTTCCATCGATACATCACGCAGAATATGTATCCGAGATGTTCTTACAAATCGTTCGTTGCAGACAGTGAAACGGCCAAATATGATGTAAAAACTGTTTCTCTCGCCTTCAAACGCTTAAAAATGCTATTTCTAAGCGAAATACGTGTGATTTGAGTGTTTTACAGCAACTTCCACGAAACTTTAGCTGTACCGGCGAGGGCACCACTAAGGGCCTCCAAAACCTTGTATTCACTAAAATTCAGTGTATCTGATGATTCTATGCCCTAATCAATCGATTTCCATCGATACATCACGCAGAATATGTATCCGAGATGTTCTTACAAATCGTTCGTTTCAGACAGTGAAACGGCCAAATATGATGTAAAAACTGTTTCTCTCGCCTTCAAACGCTTAAAAATGCTATTTCTAAGCGAAATACGTGTGATTTGAGTGTTTTACAGTAACTTCCACGGAACTTTAGCTGTACCGGCGAGGGCACCACGGAGGGCCCCCAAAACCTTGTATTCACTAAAATTCAGTGTATCTGATGATTCTATGCCCTAATCAATCGATTTCCATCGATACATCACGCAGAATATGTATCCGAGATGTTCTTACAAATCGTTCGTTTCAGACAGTGAAACGGCCAAATATGATGTAAAAACTGTTTCTCTCGCCTTCAAACGCTTAAAAATGCTATTTCTAAGCGAAATACGTGTGATTTGTGTGTTTTACAGTAACTTCCACGGAACTTTAGCTGTACCGGCGAGGGCACCACGGAGGGCCCCCAAAACCTTGTATTCACTAAAATTCAGTGTATCTGATGATTCTATGCCCTAATCAATCGATTTCCATCGATACATCACGCAGAATATGTATCCGAGATGTTCTTACAAATCGTTCGTTTCAGACAGTGAAACGGCCAAATATGATGAAAAACTGTTTCTCTCGCCTTCAAACGCTTAAAAATGCTATTTCTATGCGACATACGTGTGATTTGAGTGTTTTACAGTAACTTCCACGGAACTTTAGCTGTACCGGCGAGGGCACCACGGAGGGCCCCCAAAACCTTGTATTCACTAAAATTCAGTGTATCTGATGATTCTATGCCCTAATCAATCGATTTCCATCGATACATCACGCAGAATATGTATCCGAGATGTTCTTACAAATCGTTCGTTGCAGACAGTGAAACGGCCAAATATGATGTAAAAACTGTTTCTCTCGCCTTCAAACGCTTTAAAATGCTATTTCTAAGCGAAATACGTGTGATTTGAGTGTTTTACAGTAACTTCCACGGAACTTTAGCTGTACCGGCGAGGGCACCACGGAGGGCCCCCAAAACCTTGTATTCACTAAAATTCAGTGTATCTGATGATTCTATGCCCTAATCAATTGATTTCCATCGATACATCAGGCAGAATATGTATCCGAGATGTTCTTACAAATCGTTCGTTTCAGACAGTGAAACGGCCAAATATGATGTTAAAACTGTTTCTCTCGCCTTCAAACGCTTAAAAATGCTATTTATAAGCGAAATACGTGTGATTTGAGTGTTTTACAGTAACTTCCACGAAACTTTAGCTGTACCGGCGAGGGCACCACGGAGGGCCCCCAAAACCTTGTATTCACTAAAATTCAGTGTATCTGATGATTCTATGCCCTAATCAATCGATTTCCATCGATACATCACGCAGAATATGTATCCGAGATGTTCTTACAAATCGTTCGTTTCAGACAGTGAAACGGCCAAATATGATGTAAAAACTGTTTCTCTCGCCTTCAAACGCTTAAAAATGCTATTTCTAAGCGAAATACGTGTGAGTTGAGTGTTTTACAGTAACTTCCACGGAACTTTAGCTGTACCGGAGAGGGCACCACGGAGGGCCCCAAAACCTTGTATTCACTAAAATTCAGTGTATCTGATGATTCTATGCCCTAATCAATCGATTTCCATCGATACATCACGCAGAATATGTATCCGAGATGTTCTAACAAATCGTTCGTTTCAGACAGTGAAACGGCCAAATATGATGTAAAAACTGTTTCTCTCGCCTTCAAACGCTTAAAAATGCTATTTCTAAGCGAAATACGTGTGATTTGAGTGTTTTACAATAACTTCCACGGAACTTTAGCTGTACCGGCGAGGGCACCACGGAGGGCCCCCAAAACCTTGTATTCACTAAAATTCAGTGTATCTGATGATTCTATGCCCTAATCAATCGATTTCCATCGATACATCACGCAGAATATGTATCCGAGATGTTCTTACAAATCGTTCGTTTCAGACAGTGAAACGGCCAAATATGATGTAAAAACTGTTTCTCTCGCCTTCAAACGCTTAAAAATGCTATTTCTAAGCGAAATACGTGTGATTTGAGTGTTTTACAGTAACTAGATTCTATGCCCTAATCAATCGATTTCCATCGATACATCACGCAGAATATGTATCCGAGATGTTCTTACAAATCGTTCGTTTCAGACAGTGAAACGGCCAAATATGATGTTAAAACTGTTTCTCTCGCCTTCAAACGCTTAAAAATGCTATTTCTAAGCGAAATACGTGTGATTTGAGTGTTTTACAGTAACTTCCACGGAACTTTAGCTGTACCGGCGAGGGCACCACGGAGGGCCCCCAAAACCTTGTATTCACTAAAATTCAGTGTATCTGATGATTCTATGCCCTAATCAATCGATTTCCATCGATACATCACGCAGAATATGTATCCGAGATGTTCTTACAAATCGTTCGTTGCAGACAGTGAAACGGCCAAATATGATGTAAAAACTGTTTCTCTCGCCTTCAAACGCTTAAAAATGCTATTTCTAAGCGAAATACGTGTGATTTGAGTGTTTTACAGCAACTTCCACGAAACTTTAGCTGTACCGGCGAGGGCACCACTAAGGGCCTCCAAAACCTTGTATTCACTAAAATTCAGTGTATCTGATGATTCTATGCCCTAATCAATCGATTTCCATCGATACATCACGCAGAATATGTATCCGAGATGTTCTTACAAATCGTTCGTTTCAGACAGTGAAACGGCCAAATATGATGTAAAAACTGTTTCTCTCGCCTTCAAACGCTTAAAAATGCTATTTCTAAGCGAAATACGTGTGATTTGAGTGTTTTACAGTAACTTCCACGGAACTTTAGCTGTACCGGCGAGGGCACCACGGAGGGCCCCCAAAACTTTGTATTCACTAAAATTCAGTGTATCTGATGATTCTATGCCCTAATCAATCGATTTCCATCGATACATCACGCAGAATATGTATCCGAGATGTTCTTACAAATCGTTCGTTTCAGACAGTGAAACGGCCAAATATGATGTAAAAACTGTTTCTCTCGCCTTCAAACGCTTAAAAATGCTATTTCTAAGCGAAATACGTGTGATTTGTGTGTTTTACAGTAACTTCCACGGAACTTTAGCTGTACCGGCGAGGGCACCACGGAGGGCCCCCAAAACCTTGTATTCACTAAAATTCAGTGTATCTGATGATTCTATGCCCTAATCAATCGATTTCCATCGATACATCACGCAGAATATGTATCCGAGATGTTCTTACAAATCGTTCGTTTCAGACAGTGAAACGGCCAAATATGATGAAAAACTGTTTCTCTCGCCTTCAAACGCTTAAAAATGCTATTTCTAAGCGAAATACGTGTGATTTGAGTGTTTTACAGTAACTTCCACGGAACTTTAGCTGTACCGGCGAGGGCACCACGGAGGGCCCCCAAAACCTTGTATTCACTAAAATTCAGTGTATCTGATGATTCTATGCCCTAATCAATCGATTTCCATCGATACATCACGCAGAATATGTATCCGAGATGTTCTTACAAATCGTTCGTTTCAGACAGTGAAACGGCCAAATATGATGTAAAAACTGTTTCTCTCGCCTTCAAACGCCTAAAAATGCTATTTCAAAGCGAAATACGTGTGATTTGAGTGTTTTACAGCAACTTCCACGGAACTTTAGCTGTACCGGCGAGGGCACCACGGAGGGCCCCCAAAACCTTGTATTCACTAAAATTCAGTGTATCTGATGATTCTATGCCCTAATCAATCGATTTCCATCGATACATCACGCAGAATATGTATCCGAGATGTTCTTACAAATCGTTCGTTTCAGACAGTGAAACGGCCAAATATGATGTAAAAACTGTTTCTCTCGCCTTCAAACGCTTTAAAATGCTATTTCTAAGCGAAATACGTGTGATTTGAGTGTTTTACAGCAACTTCCACGGAACTTTAGCTGTACCGGCGAGGGCACCACGGAGGGCCCCCTAAACCTTGTATTCACTAAAATTCAGTGTGTTTGATGATTCTATGCCCTAATCAATTGATTTCCATCGATACATCACGCAGAATATGTATCCGAGATGTTCTTACAAATCGTTCGATGCAGACAGTGAAACGGCCAAATATGATGTAAAAACTGTTTCTCTCGCCGTCAAACGCTTAAAAATGCTATTTCTAAGCGAAATACGTGTGATTTGAGTGTTTTACAGCAACTTCCACGGAACTTTAGCTGTACCGGCGAGGGCACCACGGAGGGCCCCCTAAACCTTGTATTCACTAAAATTCAGTGTGTTTGATGATTCTATGCCCTAATCAATTGATTTCCATCGATACATCACGCAGAATATGTATCCGAGATGTTCTTACAAATCGTTCGTTTCAGACAGTGAAACGGCCAAATATGATGTTAAAACTGTTTCTCTCGCCTTCAAACGCTTAAAAATGCTATTTCTAAGCGAAATACGTGTGATTTGAGTGTTTTACAGTAACTTCCACGGAACTTTAGCTGTACCGGCGAGGGCACCACGGAGGGCCCCCAAAACCTTGTATTCACTAAAATTCAGTGTATCTGATGATTCTATGCCTAATCAATCGATTTCCATCGATACATCACGCAGAATATGTATCCGAGATGTTCTTACAAATCGTTCGTTTCAGACAGTGAAACGGCCAAATATGATGTAAAAACTGTTTCTCTCGCCTTCAAACGCTTAAAAATGCTATTTCTAAGCGAAATACGTGTGATTTGAGTGTTTTACAGCAACTTCCACGGAACTTTAGCTGTACCGGCGAGGGCACCACGGAGGGCCTCGAAAACCTTGTATTCACTAAAATTCAGTGTATCTGATGATTCTAAGCCCTAATCAATCGATTTCCATCGATACATCACGCAGAATATGTATCCGAGATGTTCTTACAAATCGTTCGTTGCAGACAGTGAAACGGCCAAATATGATGTAAAAACTGTTTCTCTCGCCTTCAAACGCTTTAAAATGCTATTTCTAAGCGAAATACGTGTGATTTGAGTGTTTTACAGTAACTTCCACGGAACTTTAGCTGTACCGGCGAGGGCACCACGGAGGGCCCCCAAAACCTTGTATTCACTAAAATTCAGTGTATCTGATGATTCTATGCCCTAATCAATCGATTTCCATCGATACGTCACGCAGAATATGTATCCGAGATGTTCTTACAAATCGTTCGTTTCAGACAGTGAAACGGCCAAATATGATGTTAAAAACTGTTTCTCTCGCCTTCAAACGCTTAAAAATGCTATTTCTAAGCGAAATACGTGTGATTTGAGTGTTTTACAGTAACTTCCACGGAACTTTAGCTGTACCGGCGAGGGCACCACGGAGGGCCTCCAAAACCTTGTATTCACTAAAATTCAGTGTATCTGATGATTCTATGCCCTAATCAATCGATTTCCATCGATACATCACGCAGAATATGTATCCGAGATGTTCTTACAAATCGTTCGTTGCAGACAGTGAAACGGCCAAATATGATGTAAAAACTGTTTCTCTCGCCTTCAAACGCTTTAAAATGCTATTTCTAAGCGAAATACGTGTGATTTGAGTGTTTTACAGTAACTTCCACGGAACTTTAGCTGTACCGGCGAGGGCACCACGGAGGGCCCCCCAAAACCTTGTATTCACTAAAATTCAGTGTATCTGATGATTCTATGCCCTAATCAATCGATTTCCATCGATACATCAGGCAGAATATGTATCCGAGATGTTCTTACAAATCGTTCGTTTCAGACAGTGAAACGGCCAAATATGATGTTAAAACTGTTTCTCTCGCCTTCAAACGCTTAAAAATGCTATTTATAAGCGAAATACGTGTGATTTGAGTGTTTTACAGTAACTTCCACGAAACTTTAGCTGTACCGGCGAGGGCACCACGGAGGGCCCCCAAAACCTTGTATTCACTAAAATTCAGTGTATCTGATGATTCTATGCCCTAATCAATCGATTTCCATCGATACATCACGCAGAATATGTATCCGAGATGTTCTTACAAATCGTTCGTTTCAGACAGTGAAACGGCCAAATATGATGTAAAAACTGTTTCTCTCGCCTTCAAACGCTTAAAAATGCTATTTCTAAGCGAAATACGTGTGATTTGAGTGTTTTACAGTAACTTCCACGGAACTTTAGCTGTACCGGCGAGGGCACCACGGAGGGCCCCAAAACCTTGTATTCACTAAAATTCAGTGTATCTGATGATTCTATGCCCTAATCAATCGATTTCCATCGATACATCACGCAGAATATGTATCCGAGATGTTCTAACAAATCGTTCGTTTCAGACAGTGAAACGGCCAAATATGATGTTAAAACTGTTTCTCTCGCCTTCAAACGCTTAAAAATGCTATTTCTAAGCGAAATACGTGTGATTTGAGTGTTTTACAGTAACTTCCACGGAACTTTAGCTGTACCGGCGAGGGCACCACGGAGGGCCCCCAAAACCTTATATTCACTAAAATTCAGTGTATCTGATGATTCTATGCCCTAATCAATCGATTTCCATCGATACATCACGCAGAATATGTATCCGAGATGTTCTTACAAATCGTTCGTTTCAGACAGTGAAACGGCCAAATATTATGTAAAAACTGTTTCTCTCGCCTTCAAACGCTTAAAAATGCTATTTCTAAGCGAAATACGTGTGATTTGAGTGTTTTACAGTAACTTCCACGGAACTTTAGCTGTACCGGCGAGGGCACCACGGAGGGCCCCAAAACCTTGTATTCACTAAAATTCAGTGTATCTGATGATTCTATGCCCTAATCAATCGATTTCCATCGATACATCACGCAGAATATGTATCCGAGATGTTCTTACAAATCGTTCGTTTCAGACAGTGAAACGGCCAAATATGATGTAAAAACTGTTTCTCTCGCCTTCAAACGCTTAAAAATGCTATTTCTAAGCGAAATACGTGTGATTTGAGTGTTTTACAGTAACTTCCACGGAACTTTAGCTATACGGCGAGGGCACCACGGAGGGCTCCCAAAACCTTGTATTCACTAAAATTCAGTGTATCTGATGATTCTATGTCCTAATCAATCGATTTCCATCGATACATCACGCAGAATATGTATCCGAGATGTTCTTACAAATCGTTCGTTTCAGACAGTGAAACGGCCAAATATGATGTAAAAACTGTTTCTCTCGCCTTCAAACGCTTAAAAATGCTATTTCTAAGCGAAATACGTGTGATTTGAGTGTTTTACAGTAACTTCCACGGAACTTTAGCTGTACCGGCGAGGGCACCACGGAGGGCCCCCAAAACCTTGTATTCACTAAAATTCAGTGTATCTGATGATTCTATGCCCTAATCAATCGATTTCCATCGATACATCACGCAGAATATGTATCCGAGATGTTCTTACAAATCGTTCGTTTCAGACAGTGAAACGGCCAAATATGATGTTAAAACTGTTTCTCTCGCCTTCAAACGCTTAAAAATGCTATTTCTAAGCGAAATACTTGTGATTTGAGTGTTTTACAGTAACTTCCACGGAACTTTAGCTGTACCGGCGAGGGCACCATGGAGGGCCTCCAAAACCTTGTATTCACTAAAATTCAGTGTATCTGATGATTCTATGCCCTAATCAATCGATTTCCATCGATACATCACGCAGAATATGTATCCGAGATGTTCTTACAAATCGTTCGTTGCAGACAGTGAAACGGCCAAATATGATGTAAAAACTGTTTCTCTCGCCTTCAAACGCTTTAAAATGCTATTTCTAAGCGAAATACGTGTGATTTGAGTGTTTTACAGTAACTTCCACGGAACTTTAGCTGTACTAGCTGTACCGGCGAGGGCACCACGGAGGGCCCCCAAAACCTTGTATTCACTAAAATTCAGTGTATCTGATGATTCTATGCCTAATCAATCGATTTCCATCGATACATCAGGCAGAATATGTATCCGAGATGTTCTTACAAATCGTTCGTTTCAGACAGTGAAACGGCCAAATATGATGTTAAAACTGTTTCTCTCGCCTTCAAACGCTTAAAAATGCTATTTCTAAGCGAAATACGTGTGATTTGAGTGTTTTACAGTAACTTCCACGGAACTTTAGCTGTACCGGCGAGGGCACCACGGAGGGCCCCCAAAACCTTATATTCACTAAAATTCAGTGAATCTGATGATTCTATGCCTAATCAATCGATTTCCATCGATACATCACGCAGAATATGTATCCGAGATGTTCTTACAAATCGTTCGTTTCAGACAGTGAAACGGCAAATATTATGTAAAAACTGTTTCTCTCGCCTTCAAACGCTTAAAAATGCTATTTCTAAGCGAAATACGTGTGATTTGAGTGTTTTACAGTAACTTCCACGGAACTTTAGCTGTACCGGCGAGGGCACCACGGAGGGCCCCAAAACCTTGTATTCACTAAATTTCAGTGTATCTGATGATTCTATGCCCTAATCAATCGATTTCCATCGATACATCACGCAGAATATGTATCCGAGATGTTCTTACAAATCGTTCGTTTCAGACAGTGAAACGGCCAAATATGATGTAAAAACTGTTTCTCTCGCCTTCAAACGCTTAAAATGCTATTTCTAAGCGAAATACGTGTGATTTGAGTGTTTTACAGTAACTTCCACGGAACTTTAGCTATACCGGCGAGGGCACCACGGAGGGCTCCCAAAACCTTGTATTCACTAAAATTCAGTGTATCTGATGATTCTATGCCCTAATCAATCGATTTCCATCGATACATCACGCAGAATATGTATCCGAGATGTTCTTACAAATCGTTCGTTTCAGACAGTGAAACGGCCAATATGATGTAAAAACTGTTTCTCTCGCCTTCAAACGCTTAAAAATGCTATTTCTAAGCGAAATACGTGTGATTTGAGTGTTTTACAGTAACTAGATTCTATGCCCTAATCAATCGATTTCCATCGATACATCACGCAGAATATGTATCCGAGATGTTCTTACAAATCGTTCGTTTCAGACAGTGAAACGGCCAAATATGATGTTAAAACTGTTTCTCTCGCCTTCAAACGCTTAAAAATGCTATTTCTAAGCGAAATGCGTGTGATTTGAGTGTTTTACAGTAACTTCCACGGAACTTTAGCTGTACCGGCGAGGGCACCACGGAGGGCCCCCAAAACCTTGTATTCACTAAAATTCAGTGTATCTGATGATTCTATGCCCTAATCAATCGATTTCCATCGATACATCACGCAGAATATGTATCCGAGATGTTCTTACAAATCGTTCGTTTCAGACAGTGAAACGGCCAAATATGATGATAAAACTGTTTCTCTCGCCTTCAAACGCTTAAAAATGCTATTTCTAAGCGAAATACGTGTGATTTGAGTGTTTTACAGTAACTTCCACGGAACTTTAGCTGTACCGGCAAGGGCACCACGGAGGGCCCCCAAAACCTTGTATTCACTAAAATTCAGTGTATCTGATGATTCTATGCCCTAATCAATCGATTTCCATTGATACATCACGCAGAATATGTATCCGAGATGTTCTTACAAATCGTTCGTTTCAGACAGTGAAACGGCCAAATATGATGTAAAAACTGTTTCTCTCGCCTTCAAACGCTTAAAAATGCTATTTCTAAGCGAAATACGTGTGATTTGAGTGTTTTACAGTAACTTCCACGGAACTTTAGCTGTACCGGCGAGGGCACCACGGAGGGCCCCCAAAACCTTGTATTCACTAAAATTCAGTGTATCTGATGATTCTATGCCCTAATCAATCGATTTCCATCGATACATCACGCAGAATATGTATCCGAGATGTTCTTACAAATCGTTCGTTGCAGACAGTGAAACGGCCAAATATGATGTAAAAACTGTTTCTCTCGCCTTCAAACGCTTAAAAATGCTATTTCTAAGCGAAATACGTGTGATTTGGGTGTTTTACAGTAACTTCCACGGAACTTTAGCTGTACCGGCAAGGGCACCACGGAGGGCCCCCAAAACCTTGGATTCACTAAAATTCAGTGTATCTGATGATTCTATGCCCTAATCAATCGATTTCCATCGATACATCACGCAGAATATGTATCCGAGATGTTCTTACAAATCGTTCGTTTCAGACAGTGAAACGGCCAAATATGATGTAAAAACTGTTTCTCTCGCCTTCAAATGCTTAAAAATGCTATTTCTAAGCGAAATACGTGTGATTTGAGTGTTTTACAGTAACTTCCACGGAACTTTAGCTGTACCGGCGAGGGCACCACGGAGGGCCCCCAAAACCTTGTATTCACTAAAATTCAGTGTATCTGATGATTCTATGCCCTAATCAATCGATTTCCATCGATACATCACGCAGAATATGTATCCGAGATGTTCTTACAAATCGTTCGTTGCAGACAGTGAAACGGCCAAATATGATGTAAAAACTGTTTCTTTCGCCTTCAAACGCTTAAAAATGCTATTTCTAAGCGAAATACGTGTGATTTGAGTGTTTTACAGCAACTTCCACGGAACTTTAGCTGTACCGGCGAGGGCACCACGGAGGGCCCCCAAAACCTTGTATTCACTAAAATTCAGTGTATCTGATGATTCTATGCCCTAATCAATCGATTTCCATCGATACATCACGCAGAATATGTATCCGAGATGTTCTTACAAATCGTTCGTTTCAGACAGTGAAACGGCCAAATATGATGTAAAAACTGTTTCTCTCGCCTTCAAACGCTTAAAAATGCTATTTCTAAGCGAAATACGTGTGATTTGAGTGTTTTACAGTAACTAGATTCTATGCCCTAATCAATCGATTTCCATCGATACATCACGCAGAATATGTATCCGAGATGTTCTTACAAATCGTTCGTTTCAGACAGTGAAACGGCCAAATATGATGTTAAAACTGTTTCTCTCGCCTTCAAACGCTTAAAAATGCTATTTCTAAGCGAAATACGTGTGATTTGAGTGTTTTACAGTAACTTCCACGGAACTTTAGCTGTACCGGCGAGGGCACCACGGAGGGCCCCCAAAACCTTGTATTCACTAAAATTCAGTGTATCTGATGATTCTATGCCCTAATCAATCGATTTCCATCGATACATCACGCAGAATATGTATCCGAGATGTTCTTACAAATCGTTCGTTTCAGACAGTGAAACGGCCAAATATGATGTTAAAACTGTTTCTCTCGCCTTCAAACGCTTAAAAATGCTATTTCTAAGCGAAATACTTGTGATTTGAGTGTTTTACAGTAACTTCCACGGAACTTTAGCTGTACCGGCGAGGGCACCACGGAGGGCCTCCAAAACCTTGTATTCACTAAAATTCAGTGTATCTGATGATTCTATGCCCTAATCAATCGATTTCCATCGATACATCACGCAGAATATGTATCCGAGATGTTCTTACAAATCGTTCGTTTCAGACAGTGAAACGGCCAAATATGATGTTAAAACTGTTTCTCTCGCCTTCAAACGCTTAAAAATGCTATTTCTAAGCGAAATACGTGTGATTTGAGTGTTTTACAGTAACTTCCACGGAACTTTAGCTGTACCGGCAAGGGCACCACGGAGGGCCCCCAAAACCTTGTATTCACTAAAATTCAGTGTATCTGATGATTCTATGCCCTAATCAATCGATTTCCATTGATACATCACGCAGAATATGTATCCGAGATGTTCTTACAAATCGTTCGTTTCACACAGTGAAACGGCCAAATATGATGTAAAAACTGTTTCTCTCGCCTTCAAACGCTTAAAAATGCTATTTCTAAGCGAAATACGTGTGATTTGAGTGTTTTACAGTAACTTCCACGGAACTTTAGCTGTACCGGCGAGGGCACCACGGAGGGCCCCCAAAACCTTGTATTCACTAAAATTCAGTGTATCTGATGATTCTATGCCCTAATCAATCGATTTCCATCGATACATCACGCAGAATATGTATCCGAGATGTTCTTACAAATCGTTCGTTGCAGACAGTGAAACGGCCAAATATGATGTAAAAACTGTTTCTCTCGCCTTCAAACGCTTAAAAATGCTATTTCTAAGCGAAATACGTGTGATTTGAGTGTTTTACAGTAACTTCCACGGAACTTTAGCTGTACCGGCAAGGGCACCACGGAGGGCCCCCAAAACCTTGGATTCACTAAAATTCAGTGTATCTGATGATTCTATGCCCTAATCAATCGATTTCCATCGATACATCACGCAGAATATGTATCCGAGATGTTCTTACAAATCGTTCGTTTCAGACAGTGAAACGGCCAAATATGATGTAAAAACTGTTTCTCTCGCCTTCAAACGCTTAAAAATGCTATTTCTAAGCGAAATACGTGTGATTTGAGTGTTTTACAGTAACTTCCACGGAACTTTAGCTGTACCGGCGAGGGCACCACGGAGGGCCTCCAAAACCTTGTATTCACTAAAATTCAGTGTATCTGATGATTCTATGCCCTAATCAATCGATTTCCATCGATACATCACGCAGAATATGTATCCGAGATGTTCTTACAAATCGTTCGTTTCAGACAGTGAAACGGCGAAATATGATGTAAAAACTGTTTCTCTCGCCTTCAAACGCTTAAAAATGCTATTTCTAAGCGAAATACGTGTGATATGAGTGTTTTACAGCAACTTCCACAAAACTTTAGCTGTACCGGCGAGGGCACCACGGAGGGCCCCCAAAACCTTGTATTCACTAAAATTCAGTGTATCTGATGATTCTATGCCCTAATCAATCGATTTCCATCGATACATCACGCAGAATATGTATCCGAGATGTTCTTACAAATCGTTCGTTTCAGACAGTGAAACGGCCAAATATGATGTTAAAACTGTTTCTCTCGCCTTCAAACGCTTAAAAATGCTATTTCTAAGCGAAATACGTGTGATTTGAGTGTTTTACAGTAACTTCCACGGAACTTTAGCTGTACCGGCGAGGGCACCACGGAGGGCCTCCAAAACCTTGTATTCACTAAAATTCAGTGTATCTGATGATTCTATGCCCTAATCAATCGATTTCCATCGATACATCACGCAGAATATGTATCCGAGATGTTCTTACAAATCGTTCGTTGCAGACAGTGAAACGGCCAAATATGATGTAAAAACTGTTTCTCTCGCCTTCAAACGCTTTAAAATACTATTTCTAAGCGAAATACGTGTGATTTGAGTGTTTTACAGTAACTTCCACGGAACTTTAGCTGTACCGGCGAGGGCACCACGGAGGGCCCCCAAAACCTTGTATTCACTAAAATTCAGTGTATCTGATGATTCTATGCCCTAATCAATCGATTTCCATCGATACATCAGGCAGAATATGTATCCGAGATGTTCTTACAAATCGTTCGTTTCAGACAGTGAAACGGCCAAATATGATGTTAAAACTGTTTCTCTCGCCTTCAAACGCTTAAAAATGCTATTTATAAGCGAAATACGTGTGATTTGAGTGTTTTACAGTAACTTCCACGAAACTTTAGCTGTACCGGCGAGGGCACCACGGAGGGCCCCCCAAAACCTTGTATTCACTAAAATTCAGTGTATCTGATGATTCTATGCCCTAATCAATCGATTTCCATCGATACATCACGCAGAATATGTATCCGAGATGTTCTTACAAATCGTTCGTTTCAGCAGTGAAACGGCCAAATATGATGTAAAAACTGTTTCTCTCGCCTTCAAACGCTTAAAAATGCTATTTCTAAGCGAAATACGTGTGATTTGAGTGTTTTACAGTAACTTCCACGGAACTTTAGCTGTACCGGCGAGGGCACCACGGAGGGCCCCAAAACCTTGTATTCACTAAAATTCAGTGTATCTGCTGATTCTATGCCCTAATCAATCGATTTCCATCGATACATCACGCAGAATATGTATCCGAGATGTTCTAACAAATCGTTCGTTTCAGACAGTGAAACGGCCAAATATGATGTAAAAACTGTTTCTCTCGCCTTCAAACGCTTAAAAATGCTATTTCTAAGCGAAATACGTGTGATTTGAGTGTTTTACAATAACTTCCACGGAACTTTAGCTGTACCGGCGAGGGCACCACGGAGGGCCCCCAAAACCTTGTATTCACTAAAATTCAGTGTATCTGATGATTCTATGCCCTAATCAATCGATTTCCATCGATACATCACGCAGAATATGTATCCGAGATGTTCTTACAAATCGTTCGTTTCAGACAGTGAAACGGCCAAATATGATGTAAAAACTGTTTCTCTCGCCTTCAAACGCTTAAAAATGCTATTTCTAAGCGAAATACGTGTGATTTGAGTGTTTTACAGTAACTAGATTCTATGCCCTAATCAATCGATTTCCATCGATACATCACGCAGAATATGTATCCGAGATGTTCTTACAAATCGTTCGTTGCAGACAGTGAAACGGCCAAATATGATGTAAAAACTGTTTCTCTCGCCTTCAAACGCTTAAAAATGCTATTTCTAAGCGAAATACGTGTGATTTGAGTGTTTTACAGTAACTTCCACGGAACTTTAGCTGTACCGGCGAGGGCACCACGGAGGGCCCCCAAAACCTTGTATTCACTAAAATTCAGTGTATCTGATGATTCTATGCCCTAATCAATCGATTTCCATCGATACATCACGCAGAATATGTATCCGAGATGTTCTTACAAATCGTTCGTTTCAGACAGTGAAACGGCCAAATATGATGTAAAAACTGTTTCTCTCGCCTTCAAACGCTTAAAAATGCTATTTCTAAGCGAAATACGTGTGATTTGAGTGTTTTACAGTAACTTCCACGAAACTTTAGCTGTACCGGCGAGGGCACCACGGAGGGCCCCCAAAACCTTGTATTCACTAAAATTCAGTGTATCTGATGATTCTATGCCCTAATCAATCGATTTCCATCGATACATCACGCAGAATATGTATCCGAGATGTTCTTACAAATCGTTCGTTGCAGACAGTGAAACGGCCAAATATGATGTAAAAACTGTTTCTCTCGCCTTCAAACGCTTAAAAATGCTATTTCTAAGCGAAATACGTGTGATTTGAATGTTTTACAGCAACTTCCACGGAACTTTAGCTGTACCGGCGAGGGCACCACGGAGGGCCCCCAAAACCTTGTATTCACTAAAATTTAGTGTATCTGATGATTCTATGCCCTAATCAATCGATTTCCATCGATACATCACGCAGAATATGTATCCGAGATGGTCTTACAAATCGTTCGTTTCAGACAGTGAAACGGCCAAATATGATGTAAAAACTGTTTCTCTCGCCTTCAAACGCTTAAAAATGCTATTTCTAAGCGAAATACGTGTGATTTGAGTGTTTTACAGCAACTTCCTCGGAACTTTAGCTGTACCGGCGAGGGCACCACGGAGGGCCCCCAAAACCTTGTATTCACTAAAATTCAGTGTATCTGATGATTCTATGCCCTAATCAATCGATTTCCATCGATACATCACGCAGAATATGTATCCGAGATGTTCTTACAAATCGTTCGTTGCAGACAGTGAAACGGCCAAATATAATAATAATAATAATATTTATTTCGTTTTAAGGTTCACAGCCTTATACAAAAGAGAGAGAGAAAAATATTATTTACAATAAAAAAAGAAAAATATATATCCAGTATATAGGTTAAACTATACATATATACACACATAGAAATATATTAATAATTAATACCCGCTAATACATGCATTAAACAAATAAGAAATTTATAATAATAATATGTTTTGTGCAATACAAAACTAGGAGGAAAGTACTTGCAATACAGTAAAGTTATTCACATTAAAGTTTATTGTTAAGGGTATATGATTTTACTCATTTATACAAAAGCTTCTTAAGGTCAGACTTTTAACTGTGTAATAGAAAATATTATTTACTTTCTTATGATTGAGGTTTCCGAGCAAAATACAAATCTTTGGATTATCACAGTCAGAAGGTATATGTTGCGTTATAAATATGTCTCTGTAAGGTTTGTAAATTGGGCACTGAAAAAAGAAATGCTCTACACTTTCTTCTAAATTAAGATTGCATATAGAGCAGTTTACTGTAGTATCCCAATAGTATCTTATATTATTTACTGTTACAGAGAAAATTTTCTTATATGCTAAACGTAGATTTGCCAATAGTCTAACTTTTGGCATAGAGATATTTACAGTCAAATAGTTTTCAATACCAACCTCTTTCTTTATTTCTTTATAATAATCATTATAGTTACTGTTTTTTAAGCGGTCCATGTCCATATTGGAAGAGGATTCTTTAAATAATGTTGCAATGACACTGATTTTAGTTTTCGTTATATTACTTTGCCAATATTCAGAAAGATTATATAAAGTAAAAAGAGCTCTTAATTGGGAGTACCAGTTGTATTCTACTCTATTGATGTTAACACCATCTAAGTGCATTAGTCGGTCAAGAATTTTTTTAGGAAACCTAGTATTTTCCATATTACTGACTTTTAAATACCAGTTTAAACTTCGCTTAACAATTTGAAAAATAGTATGATAAGTTCCTGTCTCTATTCTCAGCATAAAACCCGGTGTAGATCGAGAACATCTTAAAATTGATTTTATAAATTTTGTTTGACATTTTTCAAGATCATTCACATAGCGTAGACCGCAAATTTCCGAGCCGTAAAGTAAGGTACCTTTGATAATTGACTGAAGAAGAATATTTTTCTCATTCCATGTTTGAGATTTACCCTTTGCTAATATACAATTGACTTTTGAGGTAGCTAACGCAGCCTTTTTCTCTGCACATAAGGTATTTTCATGGAACCTTCCCGATGAGGAGAAAACAATGCCAAGATAACAGAAATTTGGGACTACTTCTATATTACAATTTTTATACCTGAAAGTAGGCATGGCTGGTTTTCGACCACGAAAGAAGGGCAAGATTTTCGTTTTTGTTGTGTTTACAGTTAGGTCGTTTTTGTCGCAATATTGGGATAACAGATTTAATTTTTGTTGAAGCGAGACAGGAGAATCGCTTAAAATCGCGATATCATCCGCGTAGGCTAACATTAAAATATTAGTGTGCGCATCTACATCTATTCCCCTTTGTTTGTTGGTTCTTAAAAATTCCTCTAAGTCATTAATGTAGATTGCGAATAAGATAGGGCTTAGAATTTCTCCTTGTAAGACACCCTCATGAAGAGGAATGGGGTCATTATCATAGTGACTGTATTTACAGTTTATAAAAATGTTAACATTGCTATATAGGTTTTGGATAATTCTTATAAATTTCGAGCTGATACCAATATCATAAAGTTTTTGCCAAAGTTTGGCGTGGTTAATCGTATCAAAAGCTCGTTTAAAGTCTATGAATAGCGAATACATTTTGCCTTTTTTTAGTCTTAGTTGAAAATGCGCTAGAGACATTAGACAGAAAATATTATCCATCGTACCTCTCCCCGATCTAAACCCGGATTGATTTTCTGTCAACAAATTATTATTTTCTAACCATGTTTTCAGTCTATTGTATAGAATCTGGGTAAAAATTTTACATAAATTATTCACGAGGGCAATCCCGCGATAATTTTCTGGTAAATTTGGATCTCCTTTTTTAAAAAGCATATTAATTTTTATTTTCGACCAATCATTAGGTACGCATTCATTACATAAAATGTTATTAAAGAAATTGAGAATATAATGAGTCCAGTTCTCAGGGAGATTTTTGTAGAAGTCGTAATTTAAATCATCACAGCCTGCTGCTTTATTATTTTTGAAGTTATTTATACTTAACTGTAATTCATCCAGACTAATACTACCATCTAAATGAGGGTGAAGGCAATCACTGTATCTACTGTTTGTGAGTAATACTTTGCTTGTATTTAATGAGCTATAATACTGTTGCCATTCTTCAATTGGTATATTATGAAAAACTGATTTTTTAAAAGATAGTTTATTTATTGTTTGCCAAAATTCAATATTGTTTTTAGTGTCGGCTAAAGACTTTCTAATGTTAATTTCGTAACTTTTTTTATAAAATTCTAATTTATTTTTATACAATTTTTTACTTTGCAGGTATGACTCTAAATTTTGTTTGCAAGGATTTTTTTTATATTTTCTCAGATTCTTTGTTGCTTGAATTTTGAATTGCTTGCATTCCGAATTAAACCAGACTTTAGATTCGATACTACTGATAATATCAATACTATTTTTTTGAGAATCGATTTTTTGGACTACTAACATATTTGACTTGCTTGCACATTCTTTTATAGCATATAAAAGATTTTTATATAAGTCATCTGCGCTGTTCGAGTTGAAGTAAATTCGTTCATGTTGCATCATTAAGGTATTAAATTGATTAGAATTAAAATTATTACATTTAAATTTTACTATGTAATTAATTTTGCTTTGTGCATGTTCATTGTTATTGTAAGGACAGATACCTCCCCAATTCGTTTTTGCATTGTGAAATTGTAAATTGATTATGCTATGACCAGTATTGCACAAAGTAGGATAAATCTCTAGCATGGAAATATCATCCGCAAATCTAAAGTTCGACCATGCAAGGTCAATTGTACTGTGGCCCATGTGGTTTATAAAAGTACTATTACCTGGTATATCACCCCTGGTCCTCCCATTAAGAAGAAAAAAACCAGAACTTTCCATTATTTCAGTTAAATTTCTGCCTCTTACGTCTATTTTGTTATTCAGTGAATATCTCTCTTCCAAGATGTTAGGATTAGCAAAAAAATTATTTATTTCTATTTGATTAAGATTACCGACTTTTGAATTAAAATCACCTAGTAATATTATCCTTGCATGACTATGTGTTAGGGCTACTGATTCAATCATTTCGGAAACTAATTTTAAGTAAGAATTATCTAGGTTTGGGCTATTGTAGAAACAACCGATTATTAAGAAAATACTATTAATGCTTACCTCTGCAACAATCCACAGATTTGATATATCCAAAATTTTAATGTCCTTACATGTACTATTTTTAAACATAAGCATAATTCCTCCACTTGCACGGCCTTTTTGTTTATCCTTAGTTGCAAAACTGTAGATAATATTATCGGTGTAACATTTAAGAAATTCAGGAAAAGCGACAATCGGCCACTGGCACCACGTTTCACATAAGCAGATTATTTCCGCCTTAAGAAGCTTTTGAATAGTGTCATTGTCTAGATTAAACAAATTTTTGATACCTGAAATATTCCAGAAACAAATATTACGATCAATATTTACTGTATTACGGTTACTTAAATTTAATATGGGAGAATTTGGGGTTTCGTTGTCCTCTGATGTCCTGTCATTTCTTCGGTGGGATTGGCGTTGAATTCCGAAAGGGATACTGGGTGCCCTTTGAAGCCGTAGCAGTAGAGTCCGTCTCTGTCGCCTCGTTATCCGCAGATATGAAGGTTGAATCGTTGGTAAGGTTGTTAGATTCGTCGTCGCCTAGATTTATGACTCCTGAAGGCCGTAGCTGTTTCCTGGGTTGCCGGGGTGTGTTAGGAGAATCATCGGACTTCAATTGTTTCCTTTCTCGTTTTTTGACATCTTTGTTGTCGTGAACATCACTTATAATGACTAGCCGATTGCGGACAATTTTAGAAAGGATACCATTATCACGATGGTTCTTCTTGATTTCAAGCAACTTCTTCATTTCCTCTAATTGTAGCTGAGTCAAATCTTCATTTACATAAATTTCAGAGCCTCTTAAACTTTTTCTATTAAAGAATAATTGATTTCTTATTTTAACTGTGGTAAAAGTTACAAGGATTCTTCTACTGTCACTATCTTTATTATCAATTAATCTGAGATTATCAATATTTTCTGCAGTAAGTGTTAGGTTAAAGTACGTTTGAGCGATTGAAAAAATAATCGTATGTAGTTCTTGAATCGATTTACCTTTCACATCCAAACCAGAAAATATTAAATTTCTTTTCTTCAGTTGCAATTCCATGTTATTTATTAATTTTTGTTGCTTGTTTAGCTCAGACTGCATTTTTTCATATTTTTGCTCTAGTTCTTCGTTCTTCATTTTAAGTGAGTTAATATCAACTTTTACATTTTGAATATCATCCAGCTTCATTTCGATTGTATCAAGCTTGTCTAACCGAGCCAAAATCGAATTTAGTTTTTCAAACGCTTAAAAATGCTATTTCTAAGCGAAATACGTGTGTTTTCAGTGTTTTACAGCAACTTCCACGGAACTTTAGCTGTACCGGCGAGGGCACCACGGAGGGCCTCGAAAACCTTGTATTCACTAAAATTCAGTGTATCTGATGATTCTATGCCCTAATCAATCGATTTCCATCGATACATCACGCAGAATATGTATCCGAGATGTTCTTACAAATCGTTCGTTTCAGACAGTGAAACGGCCAAATATGATGTTAAAACTGTTTCTCTCGCCTTCAAACGCTTAAAAATGCTATTTCTAAGCGAAATACGTGTGATTTGAGTGTTTTACAGTAACTTCCACGGAACTTTAGCTGTACCGGCGAGGGCACCACGGAGGGCCCCCAAAACCTTGTATTCACTAAAATTCAGTGTATCTGATGATTCTATGCCCTAATCAATCGATTTCCATCGATACATCACGCAGAATATGTATCCGAGATGTTCTTACAAATCGTTCGTTTCAGACAGTGAAACGGCCAAATATGATGTAAAAACTGTTTCTCTCGCCTTCAAACGCTTAAAAATGCTATTTCTAAGCGAAATACGTGTGATTTGAGTGTTTTACAGTAACTTCCACGGAACTTTAGCTGTACCGGCGAGGGCACCACGGAGGGCCCCCAAAACCTTGTATTCACTAAAATTCAGTGTATCTGATGATTCTATGCCCTAATCAATCGATTTCCATCGATACATCACGCAGAATATGTATCCGAGATGTTCTTACAAATCGTTCGTTTCAGACAGTGAAACGGCCAAATATGATGTAAAAACTGTTTCTCTCGCCTTCAAACGCTTAAAAATGCTATTTCTAAGCGAAATACGTGTGATTTGAGTGTTTTACAGCAACTTCCACGGAACTTTAGTTGTACCGGCGAGGGCACCACGGAGGGCCCCCAAAACCTTGTATTCACTAAAATTCAGTGTATCTGATGATTCTATGCCCTAATCAATCGATTTCCATCGATACATCACGCAGAATATGTATCCGAGATGTTCTTACAAATCGTTCGTTTCAGACAGTGAAACGGCCAAATATGATGTAAAAACTGTTTCTCTCGCCTTCAAACGCTTAAAAATGCTATTTCTAAGCGAAATACGTGTGATTTGAGTGTTTTACAGTAACTTCCACGGAACTTTAGCTGTACCGGCGAGGGCACCACGGAGGGCCCCCAAAACCTTGTATTCACTAAATTTCAGTGTATCTGATGATTCTATGCCCTAATCAATCGATTTCCATCGCTACATCACGCAGAATATGTATCCGAGATGTTCTTACAAATCGTTCGTTTCAGACAGTGAAACGGCCAAATATGATGTTAAAACTGTTTCTCTCGCCTTCAAACGCTTAAAAATGCTATTTCTAAGCGAAATACGTGTGATTTGAGTGTTTTACAGTAACTTCCACGGAACTTTAGCTGTACCGGCGAGGGCACCACGGAGGGCCCCCAAAACCTTGTATTCACTAAAATTCAGTGTATCTGATGATTCTATGCCCTAATCAATCGATTTCCATCGATACATCACGCAGAATATGTATCCGAGATGTTCTTACAAATCGTTCGTTTCAGACAGTGAAACGGCCAAATATGATGTAAAAACTGTTTCTCTCGCCTTCAAACGCTTAAAAATGCTATTTCTAAGCGAAATACGTGTGATTTGAGTGTTTTACAGTAACTTCCACGGAACTTTAGCTGTACCGGCGAGGGCACCACGGAGGGCCCCCAAAACCTCGTATTCACTAAAATTCAGTGTATCTGATGATTCTATGCCCTAATCAATCGATTTCCATCGATACATCACGCAGAATATGTATCCGAGATGTTCTTACAAATCGTTCGTTGCAGACAGTGAAACGGCCAAATATGATGTAAAAACTGTTTCTCTCGCCTTCAAACGCTTAAAAATGGTATTTCTAAGCGAAATACGTGTGATTTGAGTGTTTTACAGTAACTTCCACGGAACTTTAGCTGTACCGGCGAGGGCACCACGGAGGGCCCCCAAAACCTTGTATTCACTAAAATTCAGTGTATCTGATGATTCTATGCCCTAATCAATCGATTTCCATCGATACATCACGCAGAATATGTATCCGAGATGTTCTTACAAATCGTTCGGTGCAGACAGTGAAACGGCCAAATATGATGTAAAAACTGTTTCTCTCGCCTTCAAACGCTTAAAAATGCTATTTCTAAGCGAAATACGTGTGATTTGAGTATTTTACAGCAACTTCCACGGAACTTTAGCTGTACCGGCGAGGGCACCACGGAGGGCCCCCAAAACCTTGTATTCACTAAAATTCAGTGTATCTGATGATTCTATGCCCTAATCAATCGATTTCCATCGATACATCACGCAGAATATGTATCCGAGATGTTCTTACAAATCGTTCGTTGCAGACAGTGAAACGGCCAAATATGATGTAAAAACTGTTTCTCTCGCCTTCAAACGCTTAAAAATGCTATTTCTAAGCGAAATACGTGTGATTTGAGTGTTTTACAGTAACTTCCACGGAACTTTAGCTGTACCGGCGAGGGCACCACGGAGGGCCCCCAAAACCTTGTATTCACTAAAATTCAGTGTATCTGATGATTCTATGCCCTAATCAATCGATTTCCATCGATACATCACGCAGAATATGTATCCGAGATGTTCTTACAAATCGTTCGTTGCAGACAGTGAAACGGCCAAATATGATGTAAAAACTGTTTCTCTCGCCTTCAAACGCTTAAAAATGCTATTTCTAAGCGAAATACGTGTGATTTGAGTGTTTTACAGTAACTTCCACGGAACTTTAGCTGTACCGGCGAGGGCACCACGGAGGGCCCCCAAAACCTTGTATTCACTAAAATTCAGTGTATCTGATGATTCTATGCCCTAATCAATCGATTTCCATCGATACATCACGCAGAATATGTATCCGAGATGTTCTTACAAATCGTTCGTTGCAGACAGTGAAACGGCCAAATATGATGTAAAAACTGCTTCTCTCGCCTTCAAACGCTTAAAAATGCTATTTCTAAGCGAAATACGTGTGATTTGAGTGTTTTACAGCAACTTCCACGGAACTTTAGCTGTACCGGCGAGGGCACCACGGAGGGCCTCCAAAACCTTGTATTCACTAAAATTCAGTGTATCTGATGATTCTATGCCCTAATCAATCGATTTCCATCGATACATCACGCAGAATATGTATCCGAGATGGTCTTACAAATCGTTCGTTTCAGACAGTGAAACGGCCAAATATGATGTAAAAACTGTTTCTCTCGCCTTCAAACGCTTAAAAATGCTATTTCTAAGCGAAATACGTGTGATTTGAGTGTTTTACAGTATCTTCCACGGAACTTTAGCTGTACCGGTGAGGGCACCACGGAGGGCCCCCAAAACCTTGTATTCACTAAAATTCAGTGTATCTGATGATTCTATGCCCTAATCAATCGATTTCCATCGATACATCACGCAGAATATGTATCCGAGATGTTCTTACAAATCGTTCGTTTCAGACAGTGAAACGGCCAAATATGATGTAAAAACTGTTTCTCTCGCCTTCAAACGCTTAAAAATGCTATTTCTAAGCGAAATACGTGTGATTTGAGTGTTTTACAGTAACTTCCACGGAACTTTAGCTGTACCGGCGAGGGCACCACGGAGGGCCCCCAAAACCTTGTATTCACTAAAATTCAGTGTATCTGATGATTCTATGCCCTAATCAATCGATTTCCATCGATACATCACGCAGAATATGTATCCGAGATGTTCTTACAAATCGTTCGTTGCAGACAGTGAAACGGCCAAATATGATGTAAAAACTGTTTCTCTCGCCTTCAAACGCTTAAAAATGCTATTTCTAAGCGAAATACGTGTGATTTGAGTGTTTTACAGCAACTTCCACGGAACTTTAGCTGTACCGGCGAGGGCACCACGGAGGGCCCCCAAAACCTTGTATTCACTAAAATTCAGTGTATCTGATGATTCTATGCCCTAATCAATCGATTTCCATCGATACATCACGCAGAATATGTATCCGAGATGGTCTTACAAATCGTTCGTTTCAGACAGTGAAACGGCCAAATATGATGTAAAAACTGTTTCTCTCGCCTTCAAACGCTTAAAAATGCTATTTCTAAGCGAAATACGTGTGATTTGAGTGTTTTACAGTAACTTCCACGGAACTTTAGCTGTACCGGCGAGGGCACCACGGAGGGCCCCCAAAACCTTGTATTCACTAAAATTCAGTGTATCTGATGATTCTATGCCCTAATCAATCGATTTCCATCGATACATCACGCAGAATATGTATCCGAGATGTTCTTACAAATCGTTCGTTGCAGACAGTGAAACGGCCAAATATGATGTAAAAACTGTTTCTCTCGCCTTCAAACGCTTAAAAATGCTATTTCTAAGCGAAATACGTGTGATTTGAGTGTTTTACAGCAACTTCCACGGAACTTTAGCTGTACCGGCGAGGGCACCACGGAGGGCCCCTAAAACCTTGAATTCACTAAAATTCAGTGTATCTGATGATTCTATGCCCTAATCAATCGATTTCCATCGATACATCACGCAGAATATGTATCCGAGATGTTCTTACAAATCGTTCGTTTCAGACAGTGAAACGGCCAAATATGATGTAAAAACTGTTTCTCTCGCCTTCAAACGCTTAAAAATGCTATTTCTAAGCGAAATACGTGTGATTTGAGTGTTTTACAGTAACTTCCACGGAACTTTAGCTGTACCGGCGAGGGCACCACGGAGGGCCCCCAAAACCTTGTATTCACTAAAATTCAGTGTATCTGATGATTCTATGCCCTAATCAATCGATTTCCATCGATACATCACGCAGAATATGTATCCGAGATGTTCTTACAAATCGTTCGTTTCAGACAGTGAAACAGCCAAATATGATGTAAAAACTGTTTCTCTCGCCTTCAAACGCTTAAAAATGCTATTTCTAAGCGAAATACGTGTGATTTGAGTGTTTTACAGTAACTTCCACGGAACTTTAGCTGTACCGGCGAGGGCACCACGGAGGGCCCCCAAAACCTTGTATTCACTAAAATTCAGTGTATCTGATGATTCTATGCCCTAATCAATCGATTTCCATCGATACATCACGCAGAATATGTATCCGAGATGTTCTTACAAATCGTTCGTTTCAGACAGTGAAACGGCCAAATATGATGTAAAAACTGTTTCTCTCGCCTTCAAACGCTTAAAAATGCTATTTCTAAGCGAAATACGTGTGATTTGAGTGTTTTACAGTAACTTCCACGGAACTTTAGCTGTACCGGCGAGGGCACCACGGAGGGCCCCCAAAACCTTGTATTCACTAAAATTCAGTGTATCTGATGATTCTATGCCCTAATCAATCGATTTCCATCGATACATCACGCAGGATATGTATCCGAGATGTTCTTACAAATCGTTCGTTGCAGACAGTGAAACGGCCAAATATGATGTAAAAACTGTTTCTCTCGCCTTCAAACGCTTAAAAATGCTATTTCTAAGCGAAATACGTGTGATTTGAGTGTTTTACAGCAACTTCCACGGAACTTTAGCTGTACCGGCGAGGGCACCACGGAGGGCCCCCAAAACCTTGTATTCACTAAAATTCAGTGTATCTGATGATTCTATGCCCTAATCAATCGATTTCCATCGATACATCACGCAGAATATGTATCCGAGATGTTCTTACAAATCGTTCGTTTCAGACAGTGAAACGGCCAAATATGATGTAAAAACTGTCTCTCTCGCCTTCAAACGCTTAAAAATGCTATTTCTAAGCGAAATACGTGTGATTTGAGTGTTTTACAGTAACTTCCACGGAACTTTAGCTGTACCGGCGAGGGCACCACGGAGGGCCCCCAAAACCTTGTATTCACTAAAATTCAGTGTATCTGATGATTCTATGCCCTAATCAATCGATATCCATCGATACATCACGCAGAATATGTATCCGAGATGTTCTTACAAATCGTTCGTTGCAGACAGTGAAACGGCCAAATATGATGTAAAAACTGTTTCTCTCGCCTTCAAACGCTAAAAAATGCTATTTCTAAGCGAAATACGTGTGATTTGAGTGTTTTACAGCAACTTCCACGGAACTTTAGCTGTACCGGCGAGGGCACCACGGAGGGCCTCCAAAACCTTGTATTCACTAAAATTCAGTGTATCTGATGATTCTATGCCCTAATCAATCGATTTCCATCGATACATCACGCAGAATATGTATCCGAGATGTTCTTACAAATCGTTCGTTTCAGACAGTGAAACGGCCAAATATGATGTAAAAACTGTTTCTCTCGCCTTCAAACGCTTAAAAATGCTATTTCTAAGCGAAATACGTGTGATTTGAGTGTTTTACAGTAACTTCCACGGAACTTTAGCTGTACCGGCGAGGGCACCACGGAGGGCCCCCAAAACCTTGTATTCACTAAAATTCAGTGTATCTGATGATTCTATGCCCTAATCAATCGATTTCCATCGATACATCACGCAGAATATGTATCCGAGATGTTCTTACAAATCGTTCGTTGCAGACAGTGAAACGGCCAAATATGATGTAAAAACTGTTTCTCTCGCCTTCAAACGCTTAAAAATGCTATTTCTAAGCGAAATACGTGTGATTTGAGTGTTTTACAGCAACTTCCACGGAACTTTAGCTGTACCGGCGAGGGCACCACGGAGGGCCCCCAAAACCTTGTATTCACTAAAATTCAGTGTATCTGATGATTCTATGCCCTGATCAATCGATTTCCATCGATACATCACGCAGAATATGTATCCGAGATGTTCTTACAAATCGTTCGTTTCAGACAGTGAAACGGCCAAATATGATGTAAAAACTGTTTCTCTCGCCTTCAAACGCTTAAAAATGCTATTTCTAAGCGAAATACGTGTGATTTGAGTGTTTTACAGTAACTTCCACGGAACTTTAGCTGTACCGGCGAGGGCACCACGGAGGGCCCCCAAAACCTTGTATTCACTAAAATTCAGTGTATCTGATGATTCTATGCCCTAATCAATCGATTTCCATCGATACATCACGCAGAATATGTATCCGAGATGTTCTTACAAATCGTTCGTTGCAGACAGTGAAACGGCCAAATATGATGTAAAAACTGTTTCTCTCGCCTTCAAACGCTTAAAAATGCTATTTCTAAGCGAAATACGTGTGATTTGAGTGTTTTACAGCAACTTCTACGGAACTTTAGCTGTACCGGCGAGGGCACCACGGAGGGCCCCCAAAACCTTGTATTCACTAAAATTCAGTGTATCTGATGATTCTATGCCCTAATCAATCGATTTCCATCGATACATCACGCAGAATATGTATCCGAGATGTTCTTACAAATCGTTCGTTTCAGACAGTGAAACGGCCAAATATGATGTTAAAACTGTTTCTCTCGCCTTCAAACGCGTAAAAATGCTATTTCTAAGCGAAATACGTGTGATTTGAGTGTTTTACAGTAACTTCCACGGAACTTTAGCTGTACCGGCGAGGGCACCACGGAGGGCCCCCAAAACCTTGTATTCACTAAAATTCAGTGTATCTGATGATTCTATGCCCTAATAAATCGATTTCCATCGATACATCACGCAGAATATGTATCCGAGATGTTCTTACAAATCGTTCGTTGCAGACAGTGAAACGGCCAAATATGATGTAAAAACTGTTTCTCTCGCCTTCAAACGCTTAAAAATGCTATTTCTAAGCGAAATACGTGTGATTTGAGTGTTTTACAGCAACTTCCACGGAACTTTAGCTGTACCGGCGAGGGCACCACGGAGGGCCCCCAAAACCTTGTATTCACTAAAATTCAGTGTATCTGATGATTCTATGCCCTAATCAATCGATTTCCATCGATACATCACGCAGAATATGTATCCGAGCTGTTCTTACAAATCGTTCGTTTCAGACAGTGAAACGGCCAAATATGATGTAAAAACTGTTTCTCTCGCCTTCAAACGCTTAAAAATGCTATTTCTAAGCGAAATACGTGTGATTTGAGTGTTTTACAGCAACTTCCACGGAACTTTAGCTGTACCGGCGAGGGCACCACGGAGGGCCTCCAAAACCTTGTATTCACTAAAATTCAGTGTATCTGATGATTCTATGCCCTAATCAATCGATTTCCATCGATACATCACGCAGAATATGCATCCGAGATGTTCTTACAAATCGTTCGTTGCAGACAGTGAAACGGCCAAATATGATGTAAAAACTGTTTCTTTTGCCTTCAAACGCTTAAAAATGCTATTTCTAAGCGAAATACGTGTGATTTGAGTGTTTTACAGCAACTTCCACGGAACTTTAGCTGTACCGGCGAGGGCACCACGGAGGGCCCCCAAAACCTTGTATTCACTAAAATTCAGTGTATCTGATGATTCTATGCCCTAATCAATCGATTTCCATCGATACATCACGCAGAATATGTATCCGAGATGTTCTTACAAATCGTTCGTTGCAGACAGTGAAACGGCCAAATATGATGTAAAAACTGTTTCTCTCGCCTTCAAACGCTTAAAAATGCTATTTCTAAGCGAAATACGTGTGATTTGAGTGTTTTACAGTAACTTCCACGGAACTTTAGCTGTACCGGCGAGGGCACCACGGAGGGCCTCCAAAACCTTGTATTCACTAAAATTCAGTGTATCTGATGATTCTATGCCCTAATCAATCGATTTCCATCGATACATCACGCAGAATATGTATCCGAGATGTTCCAAAACGTTCGTTGCAGACAGTGAAACGGCCAAATATGATGTAGAAACTGTTTCTCTCGCCTTCAAACGTTTAAAAATGCTATTTCTAAGCGAAATACGTGTGATTTGAGTGTTTTACAGTAACTTCCACGGAACTTTAGCTGTACCGGCGAGGGCACCACGGAGGGCCCCCAAAACCTTGTATTCACTAAAATTCAGTGTATCTGATGATTCTATGCCCTAATCAATCGATTTCCATCGATACATCACGCAGAATATGTATCCGAGCTGTTCTTACAAATCGTTCGTTTCAGACAGTGAAACGGCCAAATATGATGTAAAAACTGTTTCTCTCGCCTTCAAACGCTTAAAAATGCTATTTCTAAGCGAAATACGTGTGATTTGAGTGTTTTACAGCAACTTCCACGGAACTTTAGCTGTACCGGCGAGGGCACCACGGAGGGCCTCCAAAACCTTGTATTCACTAAAATTCAGTGTATCTGATGATTCTATGCCCTAATCAATCGATTTCCATCGATACATCACGCAGAATATGCATCCGAGATGTTCTTACAAATCGTTCGTTGCAGACAGTGAAACGGCCAAATATGATGTAAAAACTGTTTCTTTTGCCTTCAAACGCTTAAAAATGCTATTTCTAAGCGAAATACGTGTGATTTGAGTGTTTTACAGCAACTTCCACGGAACTTTAGCTGTACCGGCGAGGGCACCACGGAGGGCCCCCAAAACCTTGTATTCACTAAAATTCAGTGTATCTGATGATTCTATGCCCTAATCAATCGATTTCCATCGATACATCACGCAGAATATGTATCCGAGATGTTCTTACAAATCGTTCGTTGCAGACAGTGAAACGGCCAAATATGATGTAAAAACTGTTTCTCTCGCCTTCAAACGCTTAAAAATGCTATTTCTAAGCGAAATACGTGTGATTTGAGTGTTTTACAGTAACTTCCACGGAACTTTAGCTGTACCGGCGAGGGCACCACGGAGGGCCTCCAAAACCTTGTATTCACTAAAATTCAGTGTATCTGATGATTCTATGCCCTAATCAATCGATTTCCATCGATACATCACGCAGAATATGTATCCGAGATGTTCCAAAACGTTCGTTGCAGACAGTGAAACGGCCAAATATGATGTAGAAACTGTTTCTCTCGCCTTCAAACGTTTAAAAATGCTATTTCTAAGCGAAATACGTGTGATTTGAGTGTTTTACAGTAACTTCCACGGAACTTTAGCTGTACCGGCGAGGGCACCACGGAGGGCCCCCAAAACCTTGTATTCACTAAAATTCAGTGTATCTGATGATTCTATGCGATGATTCTATGCCCTAATCAATCGATTTCCATCGATAACATCACGCAGAATATGTATCCGAGATGTTCTTACAAATCGTTCGTTGCAGACAGTGAAACGGCCAAATATGATGTTAAAACTGTTTCTCTCGCCTTCAAACGCTTAAAAAATGCTATTTCTAAGCGAAATACGTGTGATTTGAGTGTTTTACAGTAACTTCCACGGAACTTTAGCTGTACCGGCGAGGGCACCACGGAGGGCCGCCAAAACCTTGTATTCACTAAAATTCAGTGTATCTGATGATTCTATGCCCTAATCAATCGATTTCCATCGATACATCACGCAGAATATGTATCCGAGATGTTCTTACAAATCGTCGTTGCAGACAGTGAAACGGCCAAATATGATGTAAAAAACTGTTTCTCTCGCCTTCAAACGCTTAAAAATGCTATTTCTAAGCGAAATACGTGTGATTTGAGTGTTTTACAGCAACTTCCACGGAACTTTAGCTGTACCGGCGAGGGCACCACGGAGGGCCCCCAAAACCTTGAATTCACTAAAATTCAGTGTATCTGATGATTCTATGCCCTAATCAATCGATTTCCATCGATACATCACGCAGAATATGTATCCGAGATGTTCTTACAAATCGTTCGTTTCAGACAGTGAAACGGCCAAATATGATGTTAAAACTGTTTCTCTCGCCTTCAAACGCTTTAAAAATGCTATTTCTAAGCGAAATACGTGTGATTTGAGTGTTTTACAGTAACTTCCACGGAACTTTAGCTGTACCGGCGAGGGCACCACGGAGGGCCCCCAAAACCTTGTATTCACTAAAATTCAGTGTATCTGATGATTCTATGCCCTAATCAATCGATTTCCATCGATACATCACGCAGAATATGTATCCGAGATGTTCTTACAAATCGTTCGTTGCAGACAGTGAAACGGCCAAATATGATGTAAAAACTGTTTCTCTCGCCTTCAAACGCTAAAAAATGCTATTTCTAAGCGAAATACGTGTGTTTGAGTGTTTTACAGCAACTTCCACGGAACTTTAGCTGTACCGGCGAGGGCACCACGGAGGGCCTCCAAAACCTTGTATTCACTAAAATTCAGTGTAATCTGATGATTCTATGCCCTAATCAATCGATTTCCATCGATACATCACGCAGAATATGTATCCGAGATGTTCTTACAAATCGTTCGTTTCAGACAGTGAAACGGCCAAATATGATGTAAAAACTGTTTCTCTCGCCTTCAAACGCTTAAAAATGCTATTTCTAAGCGAAATACGTGTGATTTGAGTGTTTTACAGTAACTTCCACGGAACTTTAGCTGTACCGGCGAGGGCACCACGGAGGGCCCCCAAAACCTTGTATTCACTAAAATTCAGTGTATCTGATGATTCTATGCCCTAATCAATCGATTTCCATCGATACATCACGCAGGATATGTATCCGAGATGTTCTTACAAATCGTTCGTTGCAGACAGTGAAACGGCCAAATATGATGTAAAAACTGTTTCTCTCGCCTTCAAACGCTTAAAAATGCTATTTCTAAGCGAAATACGTGTGATTTGAGTGTTTTTACAGCAACTTCCACGGAACTTTAGCTGTACCGGCGAGGGCACCACGGAGGGCCCCCAAAACCTTGTATTCACTAAAATTCAGTGTATCTGATGATTCTATGCCCTAATCAATCGATTTCCATCGATACATCACGCAGAATATGTATCCGAGATGTTCTTACAAATCGTTCGTTTCAGACAGTGAAACGGCCAAATATGATGTAAAAACTGTCTCTCTCGCCTTCAAACGCTTAAAAATGCTATTTCTAAGCGAAATACGTGTGATTTGAGTGTTTTACAGTAACTTCCACGGAACTTTAGCTGTACCGGCGAGGGCACCACGGAGGGCCCCCAAAACCTTGTATTCACTAAAATTCAGTGTATCTGATGATTCTATGCCCTAATCAATCGATATCCATCGATACATCACGCAGAATATGTATCCGAGATGTTCTTACAAATCGTTCGTTGCAGACAGTGAAACGGCCAAATATGATGTAAAAACTGTTTCTCTCGCCTTCAAACGCTAAAAAATGCTATTTCTAAGCGAAATACGTGGTGATTTGAGTGTTTTACAGCAACTTCCACGGAACTTTAGCTGTACCGGCGAGGGCACCACGGAGGGCCTCCAAAACCTTGTATTCACTAAAATTCAGTGTATCTGATGATTCTATGCCCTAATCAATCGATTTCCATCGATACATCACGCAGAATATGTATCCGAGATGTTCTTACAAATCGTTCGTTTCAGACAGTGAAACGGCCAAATATGATGTAAAAACTGTTTCTCTCGCCTTCAAACGCTTAAAAATGCTATTTCTAAGCGAAATACGTGTGATTTGAGTGTTTTACAGTAACTTCCACGGAACTTTAGCTGTACCGGCGAGGGCACCACGGAGGGCCCCCAAAACCTTGTATTCACTAAAATTCAGTGTATCTGATGATTCTATGCCCTAATCAATCGATTTCCATCGATACATCACGCAGAATATGTATCCGAGATGTTCTTACAAATCGTTCGGTTGCAGACAGTGAAACGGCCAAATATGATGTAAAAACTGTTTCTCTCGCCTTCAAACGCTTAAAAATGCTATTTCTAAGCGAAATACGTGTGATTTGAGTGTTTTACAGCAACTTCCACGGAACTTTAGCTGTACCGGCGAGGGCACCACGGAGGGCCCCCAAAACCTTGTATTCACTAAAATTCAGTGTATCTGATGATTCTATGCCCTGATCAATCGATTTCCATCGATACATCACGCAGAATATGTATCCGAGATGTTCTTACAAATCGTTCGTTTCAGACAGTGAAACGGCCAAATATGATGTAAAAACTGTTTCTCTCGCCTTCAAACGCTTAAAAATGCTATTTCTAAGCGAAATACGTGTGATTTGAGTGTTTTACAGTAACTTCCACGGAACTTTAGCTGTACCGGCGAGGGCACCACGGAGGGCCCCCAAAACCTTGTATTCACTAAAATTCAGTGTATCTGATGATTCTATGCCCTAATCAATCGATTTCCATCGATACATCACGCAGAATATGTATCCGAGATGTTCTTACAAATCGTTCGTTGCAGACAGTGAAACGGCCCAAATATGATGTAAAAACTGTTTCTCTCGCCTTCAAACGCTTAAAAATGCTATTTCTAAGCGAAATACGTGTGATTTGAGTGTTTTACAGCAACTTCTACGGAACTTTAGCTGTACCGGCGAGGGCACCACGGAGGGCCCCCAAAACCTTGTATTCACTAAAATTCAGTGTATCTGATGATTCTATGCCCTAATCAATCGATTTCCATCGATACATCACGCAGAATATGTATCCGAGATGTTCTTACAAATCGTTCGTTTCAGACAGTGAAACGGCCAAATATGATGTTAAAAACTGTTTTCTCTCGCCTTCAAACGCGTAAAAATGCTATTTCTAAGCGAAATACGTGTGATTTGAGTGTTTTACAGTAACTTCCACGGAACTTTAGCTGTACCGGCGAGGGCACCACGGAGGGCCCCCAAAACCTTGTATTCACTAAAATCCAGTGTATCTGATGATTCTATGCCCTAATCAATCGATTTCCATCGATACATCACGCAGAATATGTATCCGAGATGTTCTTACAAATCGTTCGTTGCAGACAGTGAAACGGCCAAATATGATGTAAAAACTGTTTCTCTCGCCTTCAAACGCTTAAAAATGCTATTTCTAAGCGAAATACGTGTGATTTGAGTGTTTTACAGCAACTTCCACGGAACTTTAGCTGTACCGGCGAGGGCACCACGGAGGGCCCCCCAAAACCTTGTATTCACTAAAATTCAGTGTATCTGATGATTCTATGCCCTAATCAATCGATTTCCATCGATACATCACGCAGAATATGTATCCGAGCTGTTCTTACAAATCGTTCGTTTCAGACAGTGAAACGGCCAAATATGATGTAAAAACTGTTTCTCTCGCCTTCAAACGCTTAAAAATGCTATTTCTAAGCGAAATACGTGTGATTTGAGTGTTTTACAGCAACTTCCACGGAACTTTAGCTGTACCGGCGAGGGGCACCACGGAGGGCCTCCAAAACCTTGTATTCACTAAAATTCAGTGTATCTGATGATTCTATGCCCTAATCAATCGATTTCCATCGATACATCACGCAGAATATGCATCCGAGATGTTCTTACAAATCGTTCGTTGCAGACAGTGAAACGGCCAAATATGATGTAAAAACTGTTTCTTTTGCCTTCAAACGCTTAAAAATGCTATTTCTAAGCGAAATACGTGTGATTTGAGTGTTTTACAGCAACTTCCACGGAACTTTAGCTGTACCGGCGAGGGCACCACGGAGGGCCCCCAAAACCTTGTATTCACTAAAATTCAGTGTATCTGATGATTCTATGCCCTAATCAATCGATTTCCATCGATACATCACGCAGAATATGTATCCGAGATGTTCTTACAAATCGTTCGTTGCAGACAGTGAAACGGCCAAATATGATGTAAAAAACTGTTTCTCTCGCCTTCAAACGCTTAAAAATGCTATTTCTAAGCGAAATACGTGTGATTTGAGTGTTTTACAGTAACTTCCACGGAACTTTAGCTGTACCGGCGAGGGCACCACGGAGGGCCTCCAAAACCTTGTATTCACTAAAATTCAGTGTATCTGATGATTCTATGCCCTAATCAATCGATTTCCATCGATACATCACGCAGAATATGTATCCGAGATGTTCCAAAACGTTCGTTGCAGACAGTGAAACGGCCAAATATGATGTAGAAACTGTTTCTCTCGCCTTCAAACGTTTAAAAATGCTATTTCTAAGCGAAATACGTGTGATTTGAGTGTTTTACAGTAACTTCCACGGAACTTTAGCTGTACCGGCGAGGGCACCACGGAGGGCCCCCAAAACCTTGTATTCACTAAAATTCAGTGTATCTGATGATTCTATGCCCTAATCAATCGATTTCCATCGATACATCACGCAGAATATGTATCCGAGATGTTCTTACAAATCGTTCGTTGCAGACAGTGAAACGGCCAAATATGATGTTAAAACTGTTTCTCTCGCCTTCAAACGCTTAAAAATGCTATTTCTAAGCGAAATACGTGTGATTTGAGTGTTTTACAGTAACTTCCACGGAACTTTAGCTGTACCGGCGAGGGCACCACGGAGGGCCCCCAAAACCTTGTATTCACTAAAATTCAGTGTATCTGATGATTCTATGCCCTAATCAATCGATATCCATCGATACATCACGCAGAATATGTATCCGACATGTTCTTACAAAACGTTCGTTGCAGACAGTGAAACGGCCAAATATGATGTAAAAACTGATTCTCTCGCCTTCAAACGTTAAAAAATGCTATTTCTAAGCGAAATACGTGTGTTTTGAGTGTTTTACAGTAACTTCCACGGAAGTTTAGCTGTACCGGCGAGGGCACCACGGAGGGCCCCCAAAACCTTGTATTCACTAAAATTCAGTGTATCTGATGATTCTATGCCCTAATCAATCGATTTCCATCGATACATCACGCAGAATATGTATCCGAGATGTTCTTACAAATCGTTCGTTTCAGACAGTGAAACGGCCAAATATGATGTTAAAACTGTTTCTCTCGCCTTCAAACGCTTAAAAATGCTATTTCTAAGCGAAATACGTGTGATTTGAGTGTTTTTGTTGTAAAATGTTGAAAACCACCCAGAAAGATGCACACAAGAACAAGATACACAGGAAACACAACACAGAATTAAGAACAAGAACGTACAAAATTATTTATTTAAACTGAATACAGAACGAAAGCTACAACGAACACTGAACTGACAAGATGTACACAATAACAAACAATTTATTTATTTATGACACGTTTTTTTATATTTACTGTTTTAAAGCAAACTATGATTTGAATTACTTTAAACAAACTTGATCCAATTACATATTTACAACACTCCCACTTAATTAGATCGAGATTAAGTTTAATCGTTGCTTTAAAACATTAAATCTTTCTCTTTGCAAATTCTTGGTTAAAAAATCTGCTAACTGTTCTCGCGATGGAACATAGTTCAATTTGATGCAACCATTTTGAACTTCATCTTTAATGAAGTTCCATTTATTATCGATGTGCTTGGTTCGGCGGTGATTCTCTGTCGAATTGATGAACTGAATTGCCCCCTGGTTGTCGATGAACAATTCGACTTCGCATTCTTGGCCATTTATCGACGATAATAACCGCCGTAACCACTTTACCTCTTGTACCGCCGAAGCTGCAGCAATATATTCACTTTCGAGGGTTGAAAGTGCGTTGCATTCTTGCTTCTTTGATGCCCAAGAAATAGGGCCATTACACATTAACATGATGTACCCGCTCGTCGATTTGCGATCATCCTGATCGCCGGCCCAATCAGCATCAGAATAAACCTGCAAAATAGAAGTCTTTTGCTTGCTGTAAATAATACCTTCTTTGAATGTCCCTTTTAAATAGCGAATGATATATTTAGCTGCTTCCCAATGCTGATTTCCTGGATTTGCTTTAAATCGGCTCAATAGGTTAACTGCATAGGCGACGTCTGGACGTGTCACGTTTGCTAAAAACTGTAATGAGCCCAGTAGCTCATTGTAGGGCTTCGCCGCCATTTTTGCTTTTTCTTCTTTATCTTCTGGACACATGCTGCTGGAGTATTTAACTGTCGGATTTAGCGGTACATTTGCAGGTTTGGCATTTATCAGTCCAAATTTTTCTACCAATTTTTCAATATAGTTTGCCTGATAAATCTTCACCGTTCCCTTGTCCCTATCTCTTTCAATTTCGAAACCAACATAATATCTTGGCTCGTTTATTTTCACTTCAAAATTAGTCTTCAGCTCATTCATAAAATTTTCTAATACCTTTTCTGAGGTACTTAGTACAAGACCGTCATCTACGTACAATGCTAAATAAAGTCTCTCACCTTCTTTGTTGCCTACGTAGATGTAATTATCCGCTGGGGATCTCTCAAGCTCATATCTCCGAAGGAACTCATCAAATTTGTCATTCCAACACTTCGGTGATTGCTTCAGTCCATACAAACTTTTGACTAACTTTACAATTCTTTTTTCTTTCGGCCACGGACCTTCTGGTAATTCTATCCAAATATCTTCTTTTAACTCCCCATGAAGAAATGCTGTTTTTACGTCGAACTGCATCATTTCCAGATTTTCGGCAGCTGCTTTCGCCAAAAATGCTCGTACGCTTTCGTAGCGCACAACTGGAGCGTAGGTTTCTTCATAGTCGATTCCAGCTCGTTGCGTAAAACCTCTGGCCACCAGTCTTGCTTTGTACCGATTTTCTTCACCTGGCGTCTGCTTCACTTTGAATACCCATTTGCAGTCAATGGGTCTTCGGTCCGTTGGTTTTCCTTCTATCTTCCATGTCGAGTTCTTTTCATGGGCTTTAATTTCTTCATTTATGGCCTTCTCCCACTGCTCGGCATGGGGCCCATTCTTTGCTTCGGCGTAAGTCATTGGTTCTACAACAGAAACATATGCATGCGGCTGTGGAACATACCTGTCTGGTTTCTTCAGCAAATTTCGCTTTCGCAGATTCACCGGTTCTTCACGTGTAACTTGTTTTGGTTTCGCTGTTTCACCAGAACTTTTCTCTGACTCGCCTGTCTGGATAATTTTACCTGGTACCTCATTTTCATTGTTATTTACTTCAATAACTGATGTTGTCTTCGAAAATTTGAAATTTCCTTCTTCGTGACTAAATGTCACTGTTGCAGCAACTTCTACTCTTCGTTTTGTTGGATTATAAGCAAGAAAGTTGTTACTACCTTGATAACCGACGAATAATCTCTTCTCGGCCTTCTTATCCCATTTCTTACGCTTGATTTTTGGTATATTGACGTAACAAACTGTACCAAACACTTCTAACTTCGACAAGTCGGGCTTCTTGTTGAACCAGAACTCAAACGGTGTCTTATTACCACCTTTCGACGTACAGATCATGTTCCTCAAATACGCTGCTGTCTTCACGGCTTCGCCCCAGAGAATCTTCGGCAATTCTTTTCCATATAACATTGATCTGGCAGTTTCTGTCAAAGTACGGATTTCTCGTTCTGCTTTACCATTCTGCTCAGGATTATATGGCGCTGTCAATTCTAATACAATTCCATCCTTGGCCAAAGCATTCTTTAATTTCTGATTGACATATTCTGTACCGTTGTCACACTTGACAACTTTGACGTTCCTTCTGAACTGTGTTCGAATGTACGCGCAGTATTCAAGTACTCTGTTGACAGCTTCTTCTTTGTTTCTTAAAATATGAACAATTCTGTACTCACTTGCATCATCCTTCAGCACCATAAACCATCTTGCTCCATTGTAAGTTGGTTCATGAGGACCACTTAAATCTGTATGAACAATGTCACCTACCTCTACATTTCTGGGTACAGCCGATGGGAAAGATCTTCTTGTTTGTTTCCCGTACTTACAGGCTTCACAATCGAATTCTTCAACGTTATCAAGCTCAATACCTGTCATAGACTCGTTCTTGACCATTCTTCGCAGCGTTGATGCACTCGCATGACCCATCTTTTCATGAAGAAGTCGCAGTGATGTTACCTCTGTTGTACAGGCATTACATGGTATCTTTGACCGAAATTTCATTCTGTATAAACTTCCGTCCCACATACCTTGTGCACTGATCTGACCATTGTACATTACCTTAATTTTGTCTTTGGTTGTGATCACTTCATGTCCGTGTCTTGCTGCAGCATTAAATGCAAATAAGTTACCTTTTAAACTGGGCACCCATCGTACTTCCTCCATAATGACCTCCTTCCAACTCCCACTGAGCCAGACCTCTACTTTAACCTTACCAATTCCCTTTGATAAGATCTTGTTGTCATCTGCTAATTTGATGGATTCGCCGCCTCTGCTTTCGTCAAGCTCGAAGAACAAGCTTCGATCGTTGGCCATGTGAAAGCTTGCTCCACTATCTGCAATCCATTTAGACCACTCACCTGTACAATCTCTTGATTGACATAAGAAAGTTGACGCATCTGTCACTTTCCGATTTTTCTTCAACTTAAAACAATTAGCTTTAAAATGACCAGTTTTTCCACACGAAAAACATACCTGTGTACATTCTGACCTGATATGCCCAGGCTTACCACACAAGAAACAAACTTGTTTCTTCTTTTTCTGATTCTTCATTGAATCTTTCTGTTGCTTTCCTTTATTGCCTTTAGCAACAAATACTGATCCGCTTTCGTTCTCCTGTTCTCGTTCGTTGGCTCTCAAAAGACCCCGCCACAGTGCTTCAAGAGTCTTCTCTTCTTCCTTCTTATTATCCCAGGTGACCTTATAGAATTTGTACGTCTCTGGTACCCCACGTAACACCTGTGCTGAAGCATATTTATCAGTAATTGTCTCACCTGCAGCTTTGAGCTTCGTAATCTTGTTTCTAGCATCTTTCACATATTCTTCCATGGACATGTCACCCATTGTTAAATTCTGAACAGCGTCGATTAATGATCCAATGGTTTCTCCAGTATGATCATCACACTTACTAGCAATTTTGGCCCACATATCAGCCGAATTGACGCAGTCTATCAAATCAATCGCAATATCTGTGTCCACTGTATCGCCGATGATTGACATTGCGTACGCGTCTGCCTCTTCCCATCTTTTTACTTCCTCTAGCGTTCCATTTCCAGTTCCATTTACAACTGGCTTTTCTTCTTCTCCAGTGACAATCTTTATAGCGCCCCTTACACGTAAATGGTTCTGAATTTGAAATTTCCAGAGCCTGTAGTTGTTTGGCCCCGTTAGAGTTACAATTCGGGTAGTTGGTCCAAACGACGCCATAATTTACTTTATATTATGCGCAGTGGAAGTGTGCTGGGCCCATAACCTGTTGTAAAATGTTGAAAACCACCCAGAAAGATGCACACAAGAACAAGATACACAGGAAACACAACACAGAATTAAGAACAAGAACGTACAAAATTATTTATTTAAACTGAACACAGAACGAAAGCTACAACGAACACTGAACTGACAAGATGTACACAATAACAAACAATTTATTTATTTATGACACGTTTTTTTATATTTACTGTTTTAAAGCAAACTATGATTTGAATTACTTTAAACAAACTTGATCCAATTACATATTTACAACAGTTTTACAGCAACTTCCACGGAACTTTAGCTGTACCGGCGAGGGCACCACGGAGGGCCTCGAAAACCTTGTATTCACTAAAATTCAGTGTATCTGATGATTGTATGCCCTAATCAATCGATTTCCATCGATACATCACGCAGAATATGTATCCGAGATGTTCTTACAAATCGTTCGTTTCAGACAGTGAAACGGCCAAATATGTTGTTAAAACTGTTTCTCTCGTCTTCAAACGCTTAAAAATGCTATTTCTAAGCGAAATACGTGTGATTGGAGTGTTTTACAGTAACTTCCACGGAACTTTAGCTGTACCGGCGAGGGCACCACGGAGGGCCCCCAAAACCTTGTATTCACTAAAATTCAGTGTATCTGATGATTCTATGCCCTAATCAATCGATTTCCATCGATACATCACGCAGAATATGTATCCGAGATGTTCTTACAAATCGTTCGTTTCAGACAGTGAAACGGCCAAATATGATGTTAAAACTGTTTCTCTCGCCTTCAAACGCTTAAAAATGCTATTTCTAAGCGAAATACGTGTGATTTGAGTGTTTTACAGTAACTTCCACGGAACTTTAGCTGTACCGGCGAGGGCACCACGGAGGGCCCCCAAAAATTTGTATTCACTAAAATTCAGTGTATCTGATGATTCTATGCCCTAATCAATCGATTTCCATCGATACATCACGCAGAATATGTATCCGAGATGTTCTTACAAATCGTTCGTTTCAGACAGTGAAACGGCCAAATATGTTGTAAAAACTGATTCTCTCGCCTTCAAACGCTTAAAAATGCTATTTCTAAGCGAAATACGTGTGATTTGAGTGTTTTACAGTAACTTCCACGGAACTTTAGCTGTACCGGCGAGGGCACCACGGAGGGCCCCCAAAACCTTGTATTCACTAAAATTCAGTGTATCTGATGATTCTATGCCCTAATCAATCGATTTCCATCGATACATCACGCAGAATATGTATCCGAGATGTTCTTACAAATCGTTCTTTGCTGACAGTGAAACGGCCAAATATGATGTAAAAACTGTTTCTCTCGCCTTCAAACGCTTAAAAATGCTATTTCTAAGCGAAATACGTGTGATTTGAGTGTTTTACAGCAACTTCCACGGAACTTTAGCTGTACCGGCGAGGGCACCACGGAGGGCCTCCAAAAACTTGTATTCACTAAAATTCAGTGTATCTGATGATTCTATGCCCTAATCAATCGATTTCCATCGATACATCACGCAGAATATGTATCCGAGATGTTCTTACAAATCGTTCGTTGCAGACAGTGAAACGGCCAAATATGATGTAAAAACTGTTTCTCTCGCCTTCAAACGCTTAAAAATGCTATTTCTAAGCGAAATACGTGTGATTTGAGTGTTTTACAGCAACTTCCACGGAACTTTAGCTGTACCGGCGAGGGCACCACGGAGGGCCTCCAAAACCTTGTATTCACTAAAATTCAGTGTATCTGATGATTCTATGCCCTAATCAATCGATTTCCATCGATACATCACTCAGAATATGTATCCGAGATGTTCTTACAAATCGTTCGTTGCAGACAGTGAAACGGCCAAATATGATGTAAAAACTGTTTCTCTCGCCTTCAAACGCTTAAAAATGCTATTTCTAAGCGAAATACGTGTGATTTGAGTGTTTTACAGTAACTTCCACGAAACTTTAGCTGTACCGGCGAGGGCACCACGGAGGGCCCCCAAAACCTTGTATTCACTAAAATTCAGTGTATCTGATGATTCTATGCCCTAATCAATCGATTTCCATCGATACATCACGCAGAATATGTATCCGAGATGTTCTTACAAATCGTTCGTTTCAGACAGTGAAACGGCCAAATATGATGTAAAAACTGTTTCTCTCGCCTTTAAACGCTTAAAAATGCTATTTCTAAGCGAAATACGTGTGATTTGAGTGTTTTAGAGCAACTTCCACGGAACTTTAGCTGTACCGGCGAGGGCACCACGGAGGGCCTCCAAAACCTTGTATTCACTAAAATTCAGTGTATCTGATGATTCTATGCCCTAATCAATCGATTTCCATCGATACATCACGCAGAATATGTATCCGAGATGTTCTTACAAATCGTTCGTTGCAGACAGTGAAACGGCCAAATATGATGTAAAAACTGTTTCTCTCGCCTTCAAACGCTTTAAAATGCTATTTCTAAGCGAAATACGTGTGATTTGAGTGTTTTACAGTAACTTCCACGGAACTTTAGCTGTACCGGCGAGGGCACCACGGAGGGCCCCCAAAACCTTGTATTCACTAAAATTCAGTGTATCTGATGATTCTATGCCCTAATCAATCGATTTCCATCGATACATCACGCAGAATATGTATCCGAGATGTTCTTACAAATCGTTCGTTTCAGACAGTGAAACGGCCAAATATGATGTAAAAACTGTTTCTCTCGCCTTCAAACGCTTAAAAATGCTATTTCTAAGCGAAATACGTGTGATTTGAGTGTTTTACAGTAACTTCCACGAAACTTTAGCTGTACCGGCGAGGGCACCACGGAGGGCCCCCAAAACCTTGTATTCACTAAAATTCAGTGTATCTGATGATTCTATGCCCTAATCAATCGATTTCCATCGATACATCACGCAGAATATGTATCCGAGATGTTCTTACAAATCGTTCGTTTCAGACAGTGAATCGGCCAAATATGATGTAAAAACTGTTTCTCTCGCCTTCAAACGCTTAAAAATGCTATTTCTAAGCGAAATACGTGTGATTTGAGTGTTTTACAGTAACTTCCACGGAACTTTAGCTGTACCGGCGAGGGCACCACGGAGGGCCCCCAAAACCTTGTATTCACTAAAATTCAGTGTATCTGATGATTCTATGCCCTAATCAATCGATTTCCATCGATACATCACGCAGAATATGTATCCGAGATGTTCTTACAAATCGTTCTTTGCAGACAGTGAAACGGCCAAATATGATGTAAAAACTGTTTCTCTCGCCTTCAAACGCTTAAAAATGCTATTTCTAAGCGAAATACGTGTGATTTGAGTGTTTTACAGCAACTTCCACGGAACTTTAGCTGTACCGGCGAGGGCACCACGGAGGGCCTCCAAAACCTTGTATTCACTAAAATTCAGTGTATCTGATGATTCTATGCCCTAATCAATCGATTTCCATCGATACATCACGCAGAATATGTATCCGAGATGTTCTTACAAATCGTTCGTTGCAGACAGTGAAACGGCCAAATATGATGTAAAAACTGTTTCTCTCGCCTTCAAACGCTTAAAAATGCTATTTCTAAGCGAAATACGTGTGATTTGAGTGTTTTACAGCAACTTCCACGGAACTTTAGCTGTACCGGCGAGGGCACCACGGAGGGCCTCCAAAACCTTGTATTCACTAAAATTCAGTGTATCTGATGATTCTATGCCCTAATCAATCGATTTCCATCGATACATCACGCAGAATATGTATCCGAGATGTTCTTACAAATCGTTCGTTGCAGACAGTGAAACGGCCAAATATGATGTAAAAACTGTTTCTCTCGCCTTCAAACGCTTAAAAATGCTATTTCTAAGCGAAATACGTGTGATTTGAGTGTTTTACAGCAACTTCCACGGAACTTTAGCTGTACCGGCGAGGGCACCACGGAGGGCCTCCAAAACCTTGTATTCACTAAAATTCAGTGTATCTGATGATTCTATGCCCTAATCAATCGATTTCCATCGATACATCACGCAGAATATGTATCCGAGATGTTCTTACAAATCGTTCGTTGCAGACAGTGAAACGGCCAAATATGATGTAAAAACTGTTTCTCTCGCCTTTAAACGCTTAAAAATGCTATTTCTAAGCGAAATACGTGTGATTTGAGTGTTTTACAGCAACTTCCACGGAACTTTAGCTGTACCGGCGAGGGCACCACGGAGGGCCTCCAAAACCTTGTATTCACTAAAATTCAGTGTATCTGATGATTCTATGCCCTAATCAATCGATTTCCATCGATACATCACGCAGAATATGTATCCGAGATGTTCTTACAAATCGTTCGTTGCAGACAGTGAAACGGCCAAATATGATGTAAAAACTGTTTCTCTCGCCTTCAAACGCTTTAAAATGCTATTTCTAAGCGAAATACGTGTGATTTGAGTGTTTTACAGTAACTTCCACGGAACTTTAGCTGTACCGGCGAGGGCACCACGGAGGGCCCCCAAAACCTTGTATTCACTAAAATTCAGTGTATCTGATGATTCTATGCCCTAATCAATCGATTTCCATCGATACATCACGCAGAATATGTATCCGAGATGTTCTTACAAATCGTTCGTTTCAGACAGTGAAACGGCCAAATATGATGTAAAAACTGTTTCTCTCGCCTTCAAACGCTTAAAAATGCTATTTCTAAGCGAAATACGTGTGATTTGAGTGTTTTACAGTAACTTCCACGAAACTTTAGCTGTACCGGCGAGGGCACCACGGAGGGCCCCCAAAACCTTGTATTCACTAAAATTCAGTGTATCTGATGATTCTATGCCCTAATCAATCGATTTCCATCGATACATCACGCAGAATATGTATCCGAGATGTTCTTACAAATCGTTCGTTTCAGACAGTGAAACGGCCAAATATGATGTAAAAACTGTTTCTCTCGCCTTCAAACGCTTAAAAATGCTATTTCTAAGCGAAATACGTGTGATTTGAGTGTTTTACAGTAACTTCCACGGAACTTTAGCTGCACCGGCGAGGGCACCACGGAGGGCCCCCATAACCTTGTATTCACTAAAATTCAGTGTATCTGATGATTCTATGCCCTAATCAATCGATTTCCATCGATACATCACGCAGAATATGTATCCGAGATGTTCTTACAAATCGTTCGTTTCAGACAGTGAAACGGCCAAATATGATGTTAAAACTGTTTCTCTCGCCTTCAAACGCTTAAAAATGCTATTTCTAAGCGAAATACGTGTGATTTGAGTGTTTTACAGTAACTTCCACGGAACTTTAGCTGTACCGGCGAGGGCACCACGGAGGGCCCCCAAAACCTTGTATTCACTAAAATTCAGTGTATCTGATGATTCTATGCCCTAATCAATCGATTTCCATCGATACATCACGCAGAATATGTATCCGAGATGTTCTTACAAATCGTTCGTTTCAGACAGTGAAACGGCCAAATATGATGTTAAAACTGTTTCTCTCGCCTTCAAACGCTTAAAAATGCTATTTCTAAGCGAAATACGTGTGATTTGAGTGTTTTACAGCAACTTCCACGGAACTTTAGCTGTACCGGCGAGGGCACCACGGAGGGCCCCCAAAACCTTGTATTCACTAAAATTCAGTGTATCTGATGATTCTATGCCCTAATCAATCGATTTCCATCGATACATCACGCAGAATATGTATCCGAGATGTTCTTACAAATCGTTCGTTGCAGACAGTGAAACGGCCAAATATGATGTAAAAACTGTTTCTCTCGCCTTCAAACGCTTAAAAATGCTATTTCTAAGCGAAATACGTGTGATTTGAGTGTTTTACAGCAACTTCCACGGAACTTTAGCTGTACCGGCGAGGGCACCACGGAGGGCCTCCAAAATCTTGTATTCACTAAAATTCAGTGTATCTGATGATTCTATGCCCTAATCAATCGATTTCCATCGATACATCACGCAGAATATGTATCCGAGATGTTCTTACAAATCGTTCGTTGCAGACAGTGAAACGGCCAAATATGATGTAAAAACTGTTTCTCTCGCCTTCAAACGCTTAAAAATGCTATTTCTAAGCGAAATACGTGTGATTTGAGTGTTTTACAGCAACTTCCACGGAACTTTAGCTGTACCGGCGAGGGCACCACGGAGGGCCTCCAAAACCTTGTATTCACTAAAATTCAGTGTATCTGATGATTCTATGCCCTAATCAATCGATTTCCATCGATACATCACGCAGAATATGTATCCGAGATGTTCTTACAAATCGTTCGTTGCAGACAGTGAAACGGCCAAATATGATGTAAAAACTGTTTCTCTCGCCTTTAAACGCTTAAAAATGCTATTTCTAAGCGAAATACGTGTGATTTGAGTGTTTTACAGCAACTTCCACGGAACTTTAGCTGTACCGGCGAGGGCACCACGGAGGGCCTCCAAAACCTTGTATTCACTAAAATTCAGTGTATCTGATGATTCTATGCCCTAATCAATCGATTTCCATCGACACATCACGCAGAATATGTATCCGAGATGTTCTTACAAATCGTTCGTTGCAGACAGTGAAACGGCCAAATATGATGTAAAAACTGTTTCTCTCGCCTTCAAACGCTTAAAAATGCTATTTCTAAGCGAAATACGTGTGATTTGAGTGTTTTACAGCAAATTCCACGGAACTTTAGCTGTACCGGCGAGGGCACCACGGAGGGCCTCCAAAACCTTGTATTCACTAAAATTCAGTGTATCTGATGATTCTATGCCCTAATCAATCGATTTCCATCGATACATCACGCAGAATATGTATCCGAGATGTTCTTACAAATCGTTCGTTTCAGACAGTGAAACGGCCAAATATGATGTAAAAACTGTTTCTCTCGCCTTCAAACGCTTAAAAATGCTATTTCTAAGCGAAATACGTGTGATTTGAGTGTTTTACAGTAACTTCCACGGAACTTTAGCTGTACCGGCGAGGGCACCACGGAGGGCCCCCAAAACCTTGTATTCACTAAAATTCAGTGTATCTGATGATTCTATGCCCTAATCAATCGATTTCCATCGATACATCACGCAGAATATGTATCCGAGCTGTTCTTACAAATCGTTCTTTGCAGACAGTGAAACGGCCAAATATGATGTAAAAACTGTTTCTCTCGCCTTCAAACGCTTAAAAATGCTATTTCTAAGCGAAATACGTGTGATTTGAGTGTTTTACAGCAACTTCCACGGAACTTTAGCTGTACCGGCGAGGGCACCACGGAGGGCCTCCAAAACCTTGTATTCACTAAAATTCAGTGTATCTGATGATTCTATGCCCTAATCAATCGATTTCCATCGATACATCACGCAGAATATGTATCCGAGATGTTCTTACAAATCGTTCGTTGCAGACAGTGAAACGGCCAAATATGATGTAAAAACTGTTTCTCTCGCCTTCAAACGCTTAAAAATGCTATTTCTAAGCGAAATACGTGTGATTTGAGTGTTTTACAGCAACTTCCACGGAACTTTAGCTGTACCGGCGAGGGCACCACGGAGGGCCTCCAAAACCTTGTATTCACTAAAATTCAGTGTATCTGATGATTCTATGCCCTAATCAATCGATTTCCATCGATACATCACGCAGAATATGTATCCGAGATGTTCTTACAAATCGTTCGTTGCAGACAGTGAAACGGCCAAATATGATGTAAAAACTGTTTCTCTCGCCTTCAAACGCTTAAAAATGCTATTTCTAAGCGAAATACGTGTGATTTGAGTGTTTTACAGCAACTTCCACGGAACTTTAGCTGTACCGGCGAGGGCACCACGGAGGGCCTCCAAAACCTTGTATTCACTAAAATTCAGTGTATCTGATGATTCTATGCCCTAATCAATCGATTTCCATCGATACATCACGCAGAATATGTATCCGAGATGTTCTTACAAATCGTTCGTTGCAGACAGTGAAACGGCCAAATATGATGTAAAAACTGTTTCTCTCGCCTTTAAACGCTTAAAAATGCTATTTCTAAGCGAAATACGTGTGATTTGAGTGTTTTACAGCAACTTCCACGGAACTTTAGCTGTACCGGCGAGGGCACCACGGAGGGCCTCCAAAACCTTGTATTCACTAAAATTCAGTGTATCTGATGATTCTATGCCCTAATCAATCGATTTCCATCGATACATCACGCAGAATATGTATCCGAGATGTTCTTACAAATCGTTCGTTGCAGACAGTGAAACGGCCAAATATGATGTAAAAACTGTTTCTCTCGCCTTCAAACGCTTTAAAATGCTATTTCTAAGCGAAATACGTGTGATTTGAGTGTTTTACAGTAACTTCCACGGAACTTTAGCTGTACCGGCGAGGGCACCACGGAGGGCCCCCAAAACCTTGTATTCACTAAAATTCAGTGTATCTGATGATTCTATGCCCTAATCAATCGATTTCCATCGATACATCACGCAGAATATGTATCCGAGATGTTCTTACAAATCGTTCGTTTCAGACAGTGAAACGGCCAAATATGATGTAAAAACTGTTTCTCTCGCCTTCAAACGCTTAAAAATGCTATTTCTAAGCGAAATACGTGTGATTTGAGTGTTTTACAGTAACTTCCACGAAACTTTAGCTGTACCGGCGAGGGCACCACGGAGGGCCCCCAAAACCTTGTATTCACTAAAATTCAGTGTATCTGATGATTCTATGCCCTAATCAATCGATTTCCATCGATACATCACGCAGAATATGTATCCGAGATGTTCTTACAAATCGTTCGTTTCAGACAGTGAAACGGCCAAATATGATGTAAAAACTGTTTCTCTCGCCTTCAAACGCTTAAAAATGCTATTTCTAAGCGAAATACGTGTGATTTGAGTGTTTTACAGTAACTTCCACGGAACTTTAGCTGTACCGGCGAGGGCACCACGGAGGGCCCCCATAACCTTGTATTCACTAAAATTCAGTGTATCTGATGATTCTATGCCCTAATCAATCGATTTCCATCGATACATCACGCAGAATATGTATCCGAGATGTTCTTACAAATCGTTCGTTTCAGACAGTGAAACGGCCAAATATGATGTTAAAACTGTTTCTCTCGCCTTCAAACGCTTAAAAATGCTATTTCTAAGCGAAATACGTGTGATTTGAGTGTTTTACAGTAACTTCCACGAAACTTTAGCTGTACCGGCGAGGGCACCACGGAGGGCCCCCAAAACCTTGTATTCACTAAAATTCAGTGTATCTGATGATTCTATGCCCTAATCAATCGATTTCCATCGATACATCACGCAGAATATGTATCCGAGATGTTCTTACAAATCGTTCGTTTCAGACAGTGAAACGGCCAAATATGATGTTAAAACTGTTTCTCTCGCCTTCAAACGCTTAAAAATGCTATTTCTAAGCGAAATACGTGTGATTTGAGTGTTTTACAGCAACTTCCACGGAACTTTAGCTGTACCGGCGAGGGCACCACGGAGGGCCCCCCAAAACCTTGTATTCACTAAAATTCAGTGTATCTGATGATTCTATGCCCTAATCAATCGATTTCCATCGATACATCACGCAGAATATGTATCCGAGATGTTCTTACAAATCGTTCGTTGCAGACAGTGAAACGGCCAAATATGATGTAAAAACTGTTTCTCTCGGCTTCAAACGCTTAAAAATGCTATTTCTAAGCGAAATACGTGTGATTTGAGTGTTTTACAGCAACTTCCACGGAACTTTAGCTGTACCGGCGAGGGCACCACGGAGGGCCCCCAAAACCTTGTATTCACTAAAATTCAGTGTATCTGATGATTCTATGCCCTAATCAATCGATTTCCATCGATACATCACGCAGAATATGTATCCGAGATGTTCTTACAAATCGTTCGTTGCAGACAGTGAAACGGCCAAATATGATGTAAAAACTGTTTCTCTCGCCTTCAAACGCTTAAAAATGCTATTTCTAAGCGAAATACGTGTGATTTGAGTGTTGTACAGCAACTTCCACGGAACTTTAGCTGTACCGGCGAGGGCACCACGGAGGGCCTCCAAAACCTTGTATTCACTAAAATTCAGTGTATCTGATGATTCTATGCCCTAATCAATCGATTTCCATCGATACATCACGCAGAATATGTATCCGAGATGTTCTTACAAATCGTTCGTTGCAGACAGTGAAACGGCCAAATATGATGTAAAAACTGTTTCTCTCGCCTTTAAACGCTTAAAAATGCTATTTCTAAGCGAAATACGTGTGATTTGAGTGTTTTACAGCAACTTCCACGGAACTTTAGCTGTACCGGCGAGGGCACCACGGAGGGCCTCGAAAACCTTGTATTCACTAAAATTCAGTGTATCTGATGATTCTATGCCCTAATCAATCGATTTCCATCGATACATCACGCAGAATATGTATCCGAGATGTTCTTACAAATCGTTCGTTGCAGACAGTGAAACGGCCAAATATGATGTAAAAACTGTTTCTCTCGCCTTCAAACGCTTTAAAATGCTATTTCTAAGCGAAATACGTGTGATTTGAGTGTTTTACAGTAACTTCCACGGAACTTTAGCTGTACCGGCGAGGGCACCACGCAGGGCCCCCAAAACCTTGTATTCACTAAAATTCAGTGTATCTGATGATTCTATGCCCTAATCAATCGATTTCCATCGATACATCACGCAGAATATGTATCCGAGATGTTCTTACAAATCGTTCGTTTCAGGCAGTGAAACGGCCAAATATGATGTAAAAACTGTTTCTCTCGCCTTCAAACGCTTAAAAATGCTATTTCTAAGCGAAATACGTGTGATTTGAGTGTTTTACAGTAACTTCCACGAAACTTTAGCTGTACCGGCGAGGGCACCACGGAGGGCCCCCAAAACCTTGTATTCACTAAAATTCAGTGTATCTGATGATTCTATACCCTAATCAATCGATTTCCATCGATACATCACGCAGAATATGTATCCGAGATGTTCTTACAAATCGTTCGTTTCAGACAGTGAAACGGCCAAATATGATGTAAAAACTGTTTCTCTCGCCTTCAAACGCTTAAAAATGCTATTTCTAAGCGAAATACGTGTGATTTGAGTGTTTTACAGTAACTTCCACGGAACTTTAGCTGTACCGGCGAGGGCACCACGGAGGGCCCCCATAACCTTGTATTCACTAAAATTCAGTGTATCTGATGATTCTATGCCCTAATCAATCGATTTCCATCGATACATCACGCAGAATATGTATCCGAGATGTTCTTACAAATCGTTCGTTTCAGACAGTGAAACGGCCAAATATGATGTTAAAACTGTTTCTCTCGCCTTCAAACGCTTAAAAATGCTATTTCTAAGCGAAATACGTGTGATTTGAGTGTTTTACAGTAACTTCCACGGAACTTTAGCTGTACCGGCGAGGGCACCACGGAGGGCCCCCAAAACCTTGTATTCACTAAAATTCAGTGTATCTGATGATTCTATGCCCTAATCAATCGATTTCCATCGATACATCACGCAGAATATGTATCCGAGATGTTCTTACAAATCGTTCGTTTCAGACAGTGAAACGGCCAAATATGATGTTAAAACTGTTTCTCTCGCCTTCAAACGCTTAAAAATGCTATTTCTAAGCGAAATACGTGTGATTTGAGTGTTTTACAGCAACTTCCACGGAACTTTAGCTGTACCGGCGAGGGCACCACGGAGGGCCCCCAAAACCTTGTATTCACTAAAATTCAGTGTATCTGATGATTCTATGCCCTAATCAATCGATTTCCATCGATACATCACGCAGAATATGTATCCGAGATGTTCTTACAAATCGTTCGTTGCAGACAGTGAAACGGCCAAATATGATGTTAAAACTGTTTCTCTCGCCTTCAAACGCTTAAAAATGCTATTTCTAAGCGAAATACGTGTGATTTGAGTGTTTTACAGTAACTTCCACGGAACTTTAGCTGTACCGGCGAGGGCACCACGGAGGGCCCCCAAAACCTTGTATTCACTAAAATTCAGTGTATCTGATGATTCTATGCCCTAATCAATCGATTTCCATCGATACATCACGCAGAATATGTATCCGAGATGTTCTTACAAATCGTTCGTTTCAGGCAGTGAAACGGCCAAATATGATGTAAAAACTGTTTCTCTCGCCTTCAAACGCTTAAAAATGCTATTTCTAAGCGAAATACGTGTGATTTGAGTGTTTTACAGTAACTTCCACGAAACTTTAGCTGTACCGGCGAGGGCACCACGGAGGGCCCCCAAAACCTTGTATTCACTAAAATTCAGTGTATCTGATGATTCTATACCCTAATCAATCGATTTCCATCGATACATCACGCAGAATATGTATCCGAGATGTTCTTACAAATCGTTCGTTTCAGACAGTGAAACGGCCAAATATGATGTAAAAACTGTTTCTCTCGCCTTCAAACGCTTAAAAATGCTATTTCTAAGCGAAATACGTGTGATTTGAGTGTTTTACAGTAACTTCCACGGAACTTTAGCTGTACCGGCGAGGGCACCACGGAGGGCCCCCATAACCTTGTATTCACTAAAATTCAGTGTATCTGATGATTCTATGCCCTAATCAATCGATTTCCATCGATACATCACGCAGAATATGTATCCGAGATGTTCTTACAAATCGTTCGTTTCAGACAGTGAAACGGCCAAATATGATGTTAAAACTGTTTCTCTCGCCTTCAAACGCTTAAAAATGCTATTTCTAAGCGAAATACGTGTGATTTGAGTGTTTTACAGTAACTTCCACGGAACTTTAGCTGTACCGGCGAGGGCACCACGGAGGGCCCCCAAAACCTTGTATTCACTAAAATTCAGTGTATCTGATGATTCTATGCCCTAATCAATCGATTTCCATCGATACATCACGCAGAATATGTATCCGAGATGTTCTTACAAATCGTTCGTTTCAGACAGTGAAACGGCCAAATATGATGTTAAAACTGTTTCTCTCGCCTTCAAACGCTTAAAAATGCTATTTCTAAGCGAAATACGTGTGATTTGAGTGTTTTACAGCAACTTCCACGGAACTTTAGCTGTACCGGCGAGGGCACCACGGAGGGCCCCCAAAACCTTGTATTCACTAAAATTCAGTGTATCTGATGATTCTATGCCCTAATCAATCGATTTCCATCGATACATCACGCAGAATATGTATCCGAGATGTTCTTACAAATCGTTCGTTGCAGACAGTGAAACGGCCAAATATGATGTTAAAACTGTTTCTCTCGCCTTCAAACGCTTAAAAATGCTATTTCTAAGCGAAATACGTGTGATTTGAGTGTTTTACAGTAACTTCCACGGAACTTTAGCTGTACCGGCGAGGGCACCACGGAGGGCCCCCAAAACCTTGTATTCACTAAAATTCAGTGTATCTGATGATTCTATGCCCTAATCAATCGATTTCCATCGATACATCACGCAGAATATGTATCCGAGATGTTCTTACAAATCGTTCGTTGCAGACAGTGAAACGGCCAAATATGATGTTAAAACTGTTTCTCTCGCCTTCAAACGCTTAAAAATGCTATTTCTAAGCGAAATACGTGTGATTTGAGTGTTTTACAGTAACTTCCACGGAACTTTAGCTGTACCGGCGAGGGCATCACGGAGGGCCCCCAAAACCTTGTATTCACTAAAATTCAGTGTATCTGATGATTCTATGCCCTAATCAATCGATTTCCATCGATACATCACGCAGAATATGTATCCGAGATGTTCTTACAAATCGTTCGTTTCAGACAGTGAAACGGCCAAATATGATGTAAAAACTGTTTCTCTCGTCTTCAAACGCTTAAAAATGCTATTTCTAAGCGAAATACGTGTGATTTGAGTGTTTTACAGTAACTTCCACGGAACTTTAGCTGTACCGGCGAGGGCACCACGGAGGGCCCCCATAACCTTGTATTCACTAAAATTCAGTGTATCTGATGATTCTATGCCCTAATCAATCGATTTCCATCGATACATCACGCAGAATATGTATCCGAGATGTTCTTACAAATCGTTCTTTGCAGACAGTGAAACGGCCAAATATGATGTAAAAACTGATTCTCTCGCCTTCAAACGTTTAAAAATGCTATTTCTAAGCGAAATACGTGTGTTTTGAGTGTTTTACAGTAACTTCCACGGAACTTTAGCTGTACCGGCGAGGGCACCACGGAGGGCCCCCAAAACCTTGTATTCACTAAAATTCAGTGTATCTGATGATTCTATGCCCTAATCAATCGATTTCCATCGATACATCACGCAGAATATGTATCCGAGATGTTCTTACAAATCGTTCGTTGCAGAGAGTGAAACGGCCAAATATGATGTAAAAACTGTTTTTCTCGCCTTCAAACGCTTTAAAATGCTATTTCTAAGCGAAATACGTGTGATTTGAGTGTTTTACAGTAACTTCCACGGAACTTTAGCTGTACCGGCGAGGGCACCACGGACGGCCCCCAAAACCTTGTATTCACTAAAATTCAGTGTATCTGATGATTCTATGCCCTAATCAATCGATTTCCATCGATACATCACGCAGAATATGTATCCGAGATGTTCTTACAAATCGTTCGTTTCAGACAGTGAAACGGCCAAATATGATGTTAAAACTGTTTCTCTCGCCTTCAAACGCTTAAAAATGCTATTTCTAAGCGAAATACGTGTGATTTGAGTGTTTTACAACAACTTCCACGGAACTTTAGCTGTACCGGCGAGGGCACCACGGAGGGCCTCGAAAACCTTGTATTCACTAAAATTCAGTGTATCTGATGATTGTATGCCCTAATCAATCGATTTCCATCGATACATCACGCAGAATATGTATCCGAGATGTTCTTACAAATCGTTCGTTGCAGACAGTGAAACGGCCAAATATGATGTAAAAACTGTTTCTCTCGCCTTCAAACGCTTAAAAATGCTATTTCTAAGCGAAATACGTGTGATTTGAGTGTTTTACAGTAACTTCCACGGAACTTTAGCTGTACCGGCGAGGGCACCACGGAGGGCCCCCAAAACCTTGTATTCACTAAAATTCAGTGTATCTGATGATTCTATGCCCTAATCAATCGATTTCCATCGATACATCACGCAGAATATGTATCCGAGATGTTCTTACAAATCGTTCGTTTCAGACAGTGAAACGGCCAAATATGTTGTTAAAACTGTTTCTCTCGTCTTCAAACGCTTAAAAATGCTATTTCTAAGCGAAATACGTGTGATTTGAGTGTTTTACAGTAACTTCCACGGAACTTTAGCTGTACCGGCGAGGGCACCACGGAGGGCCCCCAAAACCTTGTATTCACTAAAATTCAGTGTATCTGATGATTCTATGCCCTAATCAATCGATTTCCATCGATACATCACGCAGAATATGTATCCGAGATGTTCTTACAAATCGTTCGTTTCAGACAGTGAAACGGCCAAATATGATGTTAAAACTGTTTCTCTCGCCTTCAAACGCTTAAAAATGCTATTTCTAAGCGAAATACGTGTGATTTGAGTGTTTTACAGTAACTTCCACGGAACTTTAGCTGTACCGGCGAGGGCACCACGGAGGGCCCCCAAAACCTTGTATTCACTAAAATTCAGTGTATCTGATGATTCTATGCCCTAATCAATCGATTTCCATCGATACATCACGCAGAATATGTATCCGAGATGTTCTTACAAATCGTTCGTTTCAGACAGTGAAACGGCCAAATATGATGTAAAAACTGATTCTCTCGCCTTCAAACGCTTAAAAATGTTATTTCTAAGCGAAATACGTGTGATTTGAGTGTTTTACAGTAACTTCCACGGAACTTTAGCTGTACCGGCGAGGGCACCACGGAGGGCCCCCAAAACCTTGTACTCACTAAAATTCAGTGTATCTGATGATTCTATGCCCTAATCAATCGATTTCCATCGATACATCACGAAGAATATGTATCCGAGATGTTCTTACAAATCGTTCTTTGCAGACAGTGAAACGGCCAAATATGATGTAAAAACTGTTTCTCTCGCCTTCAAACGCTTAAAAATGCTATTTCTAAGCGAAATACGTGTGATTTGAGTGTTTTACAGCAACTTCCACGGAACTTTAGCTGTACCGGCGAGGGCACCACGGAGGGCCTCCAAAACCTTGTATTCACTAAAATTCAGTGTATCTGATGATTCTATGCCCTAATCAATCGATTTCCATCGATACATCACGCAGAATATGTATCCGAGATGTTCTTACAAATCGTTCGTTGCAGACAGTGAAACGGCCAAATATGATGTAAAAACTGTTTCTCTCGCCTTCAAACGCTTAAAAATGCTATTTCTAAGCGAAATACGTGTGATTTGAGTGTTTTACAGCAACTTCCACGGAACTTTAGCTGTACCGGCGAGGGCACCACGGAGGGCCTCCAAAACCTTGTATTCACTAAAATTCAGTGTATCTGATGATTCTATGCCCTAATCAATCGATTTCCATCGATACATCACGCAGAATATGTATCCGAGATGTTCTTACAAATCGTTCGTTGCAGACAGTGAAACGGCCAAATATGATGTAAAAACTGTTTCTCTCGCCTTCAAACGCTTAAAAATGCTATTTCTAAGCGAAATACGTGTGATTTGAGTGTTTTACAGCAACTTCCACGGAACTTTAGCTGTACCGGCGAGGGCACCACGGAGGGCCTCCAAAACCTTGTATTCACTAAAATTCAGTGTATCTGATGATTCTATGCCCTAATCAATCGATTTCCATCGATACATCACGCAGAATATGTATCCGAGATGTTCTTACAAAACGTTCGTTGCAGACAGTGAAACGGCCAAATATGATGTAAAAACTGTTTCTCTCGCCTTCAAACGCTTAAAAATGCTATTTCTAAGCGAAATACGTGTGATTTGAGTGTTTTACAGCAACTTCCACGGAACTTTAGCTGTACCGGCGAGGGCACCACGGAGGGCCTCCAAAACCTTGTATTCACTAAAATTCAGTGTATCTGATGATTCTATGCCCTAATCAATCGATTTCCATCGATACATCACGCAGAATATGTATCCGAGATGTTCTTACAAATCGTTCGTTGCAGACAGTGAAACGGCCAAATATGATGTAAAAACTGTTTCTCTCGCCTTCAAACGCTTTAAAATGCTATTTCTAAGCGAAATACGTGTGATTTGAGTGTTTTACAGTAACTTCCACGGAACTTTAGCTGTACCGGCGAGGGCACCACGGAGGGCCCCCAAAACCTTGTATTCACTAAAATTCAGTGTATCTGATGATTCTATGCCCTAATCAATCGATTTCCATCGATACATCACGCAGAATATGTATCCGAGATGTTCTTACAAATCGTTCGTTTCAGACAGTGAAACGGCCAAATATGATGTAAAAACTGTTTCTCTCGCCTTCAAACGCTTAAAAATGCTATTTCTAAGCGAAATACGTGTGATTTGAGTGTTTTACAGTAACTTCCACGGAACTTTAGCTGTACCGGCGAGGGCACCACGGAGGGCCCCCAAAACCTTGTATTCACTAAAATTCAGTGTATCTGATGATTCTATGCCCTAATCAATCGATTTCCATCGATACATCACGCAGAATATGTATCCGAGATGTTCTTACAAATCGTTCGTTTCAGACAGTGAAACGGCCAAATATGATGTAAAAACTGTTTCTCTCGCCTTCAAACGCTTAAAAATGCTATTTCTAAGCGAAATACGTGTGATTTGAGTGTTTTACAGTAACTTCCACGGAACTTTAGCTGTACCGGCGAGGGCACCACGGAGGGCCCCCATAACCTTGTATTCACTAAAATTCAGTGTATCTGATGATTCTATGCCCTAATCAATCGATTTCCATCGATACATCACGCAGAATATGTATCCGAGATGTTCTTACAAATCGTTCGTTTCAGACAGTGAAACGGCCAAATATGATGTAAAAACTGTTTCTCTCGCCTTCAAACGCTTAAAAATGCTATTTCTAAGCGAAATACGTGTGATTTGAGTGTTTTACAGTAACTTCCACGGAACTTTAGCTGTACCGGCGAGGGCACCACGGAGGGCCCCCAAAACCTTGTATTCACTAAAATTCAGTGTATCTGATGATTCTATGCCCTAATCAATCGATTTCCATCGATACATCACGCAGAATATGTATCCGAGATGTTCTTACAAATCGTTCGTTTCAGACAGTGAAACGGCCAAATATGATGTTAAAACTGTTTCTCTCGCCTTCAAACGCTTAAAAATGCTATTTCTAAGCGAAATACGTGTGATTTGAGTGTTTTACAGCAACTTCCACGGAACTTTAGCTGTACCGGCGAGGGCACCACGGAGGGCCTCGAAAACCTTGTATTCACTAAAATTCAGTGTATCTGATGATTCTATGCCCTAATCAATCGATTTCCATCGATACATCACGCAGAATATGTATCCGAGATGTTCTTACAAATCGTTCGTTGCAGACAGTGAAACGGCCAAATATGATGTAAAAACTGTTTCTCTCGCCTTCAAACGCTTAAAAATGCTATTTCTAAGCGAAATACGTGTGATTTGAGTGTTTTACAGTAACTTCCACGGAACTTTAGCTGTACCGGCGAGGGCACCACGGAGGGCCCCCAAAACCTTGTATTCACTAAAATTCAGTGTATCTGATGATTCTATGCCCTAATCAATCGATTTCCATCGATACATCACGCAGAATATGTATCCGAGATGTTCTTACAAATCGTTCGTTTCAGACAGTGAAACGGCTAAATATGATGTTAAAACTGTTTCTCTCGCCTTCAAACGCTTAAAAATACTATTTCTAAGCGAAATACGTGTGATTTGAGTGTTTTACAGTAACTTCCACGGAACTTTAGCTGTACCGGCGAGGGCACCACGGAGGGCCCCCAAAACCTTGTATTCACTAAAATTCAGTGTATCTGATGATTCTATGTCCTAATCAATCGATTTCCATCGATACATCACGCAGAATATGTATCCGAGATGTTCTTACAAATCGTTCGTTGCAGACAGTGAAACGGCCAAATATGATGTAAAAACTGTTTCTCTCGCCTTCAAACGCTTAAAAATGCTATTTCTAAGCGAAATACGTGTGATTTGAGTGTTTTACAGCAACTTCCACGGAACTTTAGCTGTACCGGCGAGGGCACCACGGAGGGCCTCCAAAACCTTGTATTCACTAAAATTCAGTGTATCTGATGATTCTATGCCCTAATCAATCGATTTCCATCGATACATCACGCAGAATATGTATCCGAGATGTTCTTACAAAACGTTCGTTGCAGACAGTGAAACGGCCAAATATGATGTAAAAACTGTTTCTCTCGCCTTCAAACGCTTAAAAATGCTATTTCTAAGCGAAATACGTGTGATTTGAGTGTTTTACAGCAACTTCCACGGAACTTTAGCTGTACCGGCGAGGGCACCACGGAGGGCCTCCAAAACCTTGTATTCACTAAAATTCAGTGTATCTGATGATTCTATGCCCTAATCAATCGATTTCCATCGATACATCACGCAGAATATGTATCCGAGATGTTCTTACAAATCGTTCGTTGCAGACAGTGAAACGGCCAAATATGATGTAAAAACTGTTTCTCTCGCCTTCAAACGCTTTAAAATGCTATTTCTAAGCGAAATACGTGTGATTTGAGTGTTTTACAGTAACTTCCACGGAACTTTAGCTGTACCGGCGAAGGCACCACGGAGGGCCCCCAAAACCTTGTATTCACTAAAATTCAGTGTATCTGATGATTCTATGCCCTAATCAATCGATTTCCATCGATACATCACGCAGAATATGTATCCGAGATGTTCTTACAAATCGTTCGTTTCAGACAGTGAAACGGCCAAATATGATGTAAAAACTGTTTCTCTCGCCTTCAAACGCTTAAAAATGCTATTTCTAAGCGAAATACGTGTGATTTGAGTGTTTTACAGTAACTTCCACGGAACTTTAGCTGTACCGGCGAGGGCACCACGGAGGGCCCCCAAAACCTTGTATTCACTAAAATTCAGTGTATCTGATGATTCTATGCCCTAATCAATCGATTTCCATCGATACATCACGCAGAATATGTATCCGAGATGTTCTTACAAATCGTTCGTTTCAGACAGTGAAACGGCCAAATATGATGTAAAAACTGTTTCTCTCGCCTTCAAACGCTTAAAAATGCTATTTCTAAGCGAAATACGTGTGATTTGAGTGTTTTACAGTAACTTCCACGGAACTTTAGCTGTACCGGCGAGGGCACCACGGAGGGCCCCCATAACCTTGTATTCACTAAAATTCAGTGTATCTGATGATTCTATGCCCTAATCAATCGATTTCCATCGATACATCACGCAGAATATGTATCCGAGATGTTCTTACAAATCGTTCGTTTCAGACAGTGAAACGGCCAAATATGATGTAAAAACTGTTTCTCTCGCCTTCAAACGCTTAAAAATGCTATTTCTAAGCGAAATACGTGTGATTTGAGTGTTTTACAGTAACTTCCACGGAACTTTAGCTGTACCGGCGAGGGCACCACGGAGGGCCCCCAAAACCTTGTATTCACTAAAATTCAGTGTATCTGATGATTCTATGCCCTAATCAATCGATTTCCATCGATACATCACGCAGAATATGTATCCGAGATGTTCTTACAAATCGTTCGTTTCAGACAGTGAAACGGCCAAATATGATGTTAAAACTGTTTCTCTCGCCTTCAAACGCTTAAAAATGCTATTTCTAAGCGAAATACGTGTGATTTGAGTGTTTTACAGCAACTTCCACGGAACTTTAGCTGTACCGGCGAGGGCACCACGGAGGGCCTCGAAAACCTTGTATTCACTAAAATTCAGTGTATTTGATGATTCTATGCCCTAATCAATCGATTTCCATCGATACATCACGCAGAATATGTATCCGAGATGTTCTTACAAATCGTTCGTTGCAGACAGTGAAACGGCCAAATATGATGTAAAAACTGTTTCTCTCGCCTTCAAACGCTTAAAAATGCTATTTCTAAGCGAAATACGTGTGATTTGAGTGTTTTACAGTAACTTCCACGGAACTTTAGCTGTACCGGCGAGGGCACCACGGAGGGCCCCCAAAACCTTGTATTCACTAAAATTCAGTGTATCTGATGATTCTATGCCCTAATCAATCGATTTCCATCGATACATCACGCAGAATATGTATCCGAGATGTTCTTACAAATCGTTCGTTTCAGACAGTGAAACGGCTAAATATGATGTTAAAACTGTTTCTCTCGCCTTCAAACGCTTAAAAATACTATTTCTAAGCGAAATACGTGTGATTTGAGTGTTTTACAGTAACTTCCACGGAACTTTAGCTGTACCGGCGAGGGCACCACGGAGGGCTCCCAAAACCTTGTATTCACTAAAATTCAGTGTATCTGATGATTCTATGTCCTAATCAATCGATTTCCATCGATACATCACGCAGAATATGTATCCGAGATGTTCTTACAAATCGTTCGTTGCAGACAGTGAAACGGCCAAATATGATGTAAAAACTGTTTCTCTCGCCTTCAAACGCTTTAAAATGCTATTTCTAAGCGAAATACGTGTGATTTGAGTGTTTTACAGTAACTACCACGGAACTTTAGCTGTACCGGCGAGGGCACCACGGAGGGCCCCCAAAACCTTGTATTCACTAAAATTAAGTGTATCTGATGATTCTATGCCCTAATCAATCGATTTCCATCGATACATCACGCAGAATATGTATCCGAGATGTACTTACAAATCGTTCGTTTCAGACAGTGAAACGGCCAAATATGATGTAAAAACTGTTTCTCTCGCCTTCAAACGCTTAAAAATGCTATTTCTAAGCGAAATACGTGTGATTTGAGTGTTTTACAGTAACTTCCACGGAACTTTAGCTGTACCGGCGAGGGCACCACGGAGGGCCCCCAAAACCTTGTATTCACTAAAATTCAGTGTATCTGATGATTCTATGCCCTAATCAATCGATTTCCAACGATACATCACGCAGAATATGTATCCGAGATGTTCTTACAAATCGTTCGTTTCAGACAGTGAAACGGCCAAATATGATGTAAAAACTGTTTCTCTCGCCTTCAAACGCTTAAAAATGCTATTTCTAAGCGAAATACGTGTGATTTGAGTGTTTTACAGTAACTTCCACGGAACTTTAGCTGTACCGGCGAGGGCACCACGGAGGGCCCCCATAACCTTGTATTCACTAAAATTCAGTGTATCTGATGATTCTATGCCCTAATCAATCGATTTCCATCGATACATCACGCAGAATATGTATCCGAGATGTTCTTACAAATCGTTCGTTTCAGACAGTGAAACGGCCAAATATGATGTTAAAACTGTTTCTCTCGCCTTCAAACGCTTAAAAATGCTATTTCTAAGCGAAATACGTGTGATTTGAGTGTTTTACAGTAACTTCCACGGAACTTTAGCTGTACCGGCGAGGGCACCACGGAGGGCCTCGAAAACCTTGTATTCACTAAAATTCAGTGTATCTGATGATTGTATGCCCTAATCAATCGATTTCCATCGATATATCACGCAGAATATGTATCCGAGATGTTCTTACAAATCGTTCGTTTCAGACAGTGAAACGGCCAAATATGATGTTAAAACTGTTTCTCTCGCCTTCAAACGCTTAAAAATGCTATTTCTAAGCGAAATACGTGTGATTTGAGTGTTTTACAGTAACTTCCACGGAACTTTAGCTGTACCGGCGAGGGCACCACGGAGGGCCCCCAAAACCTTGTATTCACTAAAATTCAGTGTATCTGATGATTCTATGCCCTAATCAATCGATTTCCATCGATACATCACGCAGAATATGTATCCGAGATGTTCTTACAAATCGTTCGTTTCAGACAGTGAAACGGCCAAATATGATGTAAAAACTGTTTCTCTCGCCTTCAAACGCTTAAAAATGCTATTTCTAAGCGAAATACGTGTGATTTGAGTGTTTTACAGCAACTTCCACGGAACTTTAGCTGTACCGGCGAGGGCACCACGGAGGGCCTCCAAAACCTTGTATTCACTAAAATTCAGTGTATCTGATGATTCTATGCCCTAATCAATCGATTTCCATCGATACATCACGCAGAATATGTATCCGAGATGTTCTTACAAATCGTTCGTTGCAGACAGTGAAACGGCCAAATATGATGTAAAAACTGTTTCTCTCGCCTTCAAACGCTTAAAAATGCTATTTCTAAGCGAAATACGTGTGATTTGAGTGTTTTACAGCAACTTCCACGGAACTTTAGCTGTACCGGCGAGGGCACCACGGAGGGCCTCCAAAACCTTGTATTCACTAAAATTCAGTGTATCTGATGATTCTATGCCCTAATCAATCGATTTCCATCGATACATCACGCAGAATATGTATCCGAGATGTTCTTACAAATCGTTCGTTGCAGACAGTGAAACGGCCAAATATGATGTAAAAACTGTTTCTCTCGCCTTCAAACGCTTAAAAATGCTATTTCTAAGCGAAATACGTGTGATTTGAGTGTTTTACAGCAACTTCCACGGAACTTTAGCTGTACCGGCGAGGGCACCACGGAGGGCCTCCAAAACCTTGTATTCACTAAAATTCAGTGTATCTAATGATTCTATGCCCTAATCAATCGATTTCCATCGATACATCACGCAGAATACGTATCCGAGATGTTCTTACAAATCGTTCGTTGCAGACAGTGAAACGGCCAAATATGATGTAAAAACTGTTTCTCTCGCCTTCAAACGCTTAAAAATGCTATTTCTAAGCGAAATACGTGTGATTTGAGTGTTTTACAGCAACTTCCACGGAACTTTAGCTGTACCGGCGAGGGCACCACGGAGGGCCTCCAAAACCTTGTATTCACTAAAATTCAGTGTATCTGATGATTCTATGCCCTAATCAATCGATTTCCATCGATACATCACGCAGAATATGTATCCGAGATGTTCTTACAAATCGTTCGTTTCAGACAGTGAAACGGCCAAATATGATGTAAAAACTGTTTCTCTCGCCTTCAAACGCTTAAAAATGCTATTTCTAAGCGAAATACGTGTGATTTGAGTGTTTTACAGTAACATCCACGGAACTTTAGCTGTACCGGCGAGGGCACCACGGAGGGCCCTCAAAACCTTGTATTCACTAAAATTCAGTGTATCTGATGATTCTATGCCCTAATCAATCGATTTCCATCGATACATCACGCAGAATATGTATCCGAGATGTTCTTACAAATCGTTCGTTTCAGACAGTGAAACGGCCAAATATGATGTTAAAACTGTTTCTCTCGCCTTCAAACGCTTAAAAATGCTATTTCTAAGCGAAATACGTGTGATATGAGTGTTTTACAGTAACTTCCACGGAACTTTAGCTGTACCGGCGAGGGCACCATGGAGGGCCCCCAAAACCTTGTATTCACTAAAATTCAGTGTATCTGATGATTCTATGCCCTAATCAATCGATTTCCATCGATACATCACGCAGAATATGTATCCGAGATGTTCTTACAAATCGTTCGTTGCAGACAGTGAAACGGCCAAATATGATGTAAAAACTGTTTCTCTCGCCTTCAAACGCTTAAAAATGCTATTTCTAAGCGAAATACGTGTGATTTGAGTGTTTTACAGCAACTTCCACGGAACTTTAGCTGTACCGGCGAGGGCACCACGGAGGGCCTCGAAAACCTTGTATTCACTAAAATTCAGTGTATCTGATGATTCTATGCCCTAATCAATCGATTTCCATCGATACATCACGCAGAATATGTATCCGAGATGTTCTTACAAATCGTTCGTTGCAGACAGTGAAACGGCCAAATATGATGTAAAAACTGTTTCTCTCGCCTTCAAACGCTTTAAAATGCTATTTCTAAGCGAAATACGTGTGATTTGAGTGTTTTACAGTAACTTCCACGGAACTTTAGCTGTACCGGCGAGGGCACCACGGAGGGCCCCCAAAACCTTGTATTCACTAAAATTCAGTGTATCTGATGATTCTATGCCCTAATCAATCGATTTCCATCGATACATCACGCAGAATATGTATCCGAGATGTTCTTACAAATCGTTCGTTTCAGACAGTGAAACGGCCAAATATGATGTAAAAACTGTTTCTCTCGCCTTCAAACGCTTAAAAATGCTATTTCTAAGCGAAATACGTGTGATTTGAGTGTTTTACAGCAACTTCCACGGAACTTTAGCTGTACCGGCGAGGGCACCACGGAGGGCCTCCAAAACCTTGTATTCACTAAAATTCAGTGTATCTGATGATTCTATGCCCTAATCAATCGATTTCCATCGATACATCACGCAGAATATGTATCCGAGATGTTCTTACAAATCGTTCGTTGCAGACAGTGAAACGGCCAAATATGATGTAAAAACTGTTTCTCTCGCCTTCAAACGCTTAAAAATGCTATTTCTAAGCGAAATACGTGTGATTTGAGTGTTTTACAGCAACTTCCACGGAACTTTAGCTGTACCGGCGAGGGCACCACGGAGGGCCTCCAAAACCTTGTATTCACTAAAATTCAGTGTATCTGATGATTCTATGCCCTAATCAATCGATTTCCATCGATACATCACGCAGAATATGTATCCGAGATGTTCTTACAAATCGTTCGTTGCAGACAGTGAAACGGCCAAATATGATGTAAAAACTGTTTCTCTCGCCTTCAAACGCTTAAAAATGCTATTTCTAAGCGAAATACGTGTGATTTGAGTGTTTTACAGCAACTTCCACGGAACTTTAGCTGTACCGGCGAGGGCACCACGGAGGGCCTCCAAAACCTTGTATTCACTAAAATTCAGTGTATCTAATGATTCTATGCCCTAATCAATCGATTTCCATCGATACATCACGCAGAATACGTATCCGAGATGTTCTTACAAATCGTTCGTTGCAGACAGTGAAACGGCCAAATATGATGTAAAAACTGTTTCTCTCGCCTTCAAACGCTTAAAAATGCTATTTCTAAGCGAAATACGTGTGATTTGAGTGTTTTACAGCAACTTCCACGGAACTTTAGCTGTACCGGCGAGGGCACCACGGAGGGCCTCCAAAACCTTGTATTCACTAAAATTCAGTGTATCTGATGATTCTATGCCCTAATCAATCGATTTCCATCGATACATCACGCAGAATATGTATCCGAGATGTTCTTACAAATCGTTCGTTTCAGACAGTGAAACGGCCAAATATGATGTAAAAACTGTTTCTCTCGCCTTCAAACGCTTAAAAATGCTATTTCTAAGCGAAATACGTGTGATTTGAGTGTTTTACAGTAACATCCACGGAACTTTAGCTGTACCGGCGAGGGCACCACGGAGGGCCCTCAAAACCTTGTATTCACTAAAATTCAGTGTATCTGATGATTCTATGCCCTAATCAATCGATTTCCATCGATACATCACGCAGAATATGTATCCGAGATGTTCTTACAAATCGTTCGTTTCAGACAGTGAAACGGCCAAATATGATGTTAAAACTGTTTCTCTCGCCTTCAAACGCTTAAAAATGCTATTTCTAAGCGAAATACGTGTGATATGAGTGTTTTACAGTAACTTCCACGGAACTTTAGCTGTACCGGCGAGGGCACCATGGAGGGCCCCCAAAACCTTGTATTCACTAAAATTCAGTGTATCTGATGATTCTATGCCCTAATCAATCGATTTCCATCGATACATCACGCAGAATATGTATCCGAGATGTTCTTACAAATCGTTCGTTGCAGACAGTGAAACGGCCAAATATGATGTAAAAACTGTTTCTCTCGCCTTCAAACGCTTAAAAATGCTATTTCTAAGCGAAATACGTGTGATTTGAGTGTTTTACAGCAACTTCCACGGAACTTTAGCTGTACCGGCGAGGGCACCACGGAGGGCCTCGAAAACCTTGTATTCACTAAAATTCAGTGTATCTGATGATTCTATGCCCTAATCAATCGATTTCCATCGATACATCACGCAGAATATGTATCCGAGATGTTCTTACAAATCGTTCGTTGCAGACAGTGAAACGGCCAAATATGATGTAAAAACTGTTTCTCTCGCCTTCAAACGCTTTAAAATGCTATTTCTAAGCGAAATACGTGTGATTTGAGTGTTTTACAGTAACTTCCACGGAACTTTAGCTGTACCGGCGAGGGCACCACGGAGGGCCCCAAAACCTTGTATTCTCTAAAATTCAGTGTATCTGATGATTCTATGCCCTAATCAATCGATTTCCATCGATACATCACGCAGAATATGTATCCGAGATGTTCTTACAAATCGTTCGTTTCAGACAGTGAAACGGCCAAATATGATGTTAAAACTGTTTCTCTCGCCTTCAAACGCTTAAAAATGCTATTTCTAAGCGAAATACGTGTGATTTGAGTGTTTTACAGTAACTTCCACGGAACTTTAGCTGTACCGGCGAGGGCACCACGGAGGGCCCCCAAAACCTTGTATTCACTAAAATTCAGTGTATCTGATGATTCTATGCCCTAATCAATCGATTTCCATCGATACATCACGCAGAATATGTATCCGAGATGTTCTTACAAATCGTTCGTTTCAGACAGTGAAACGGCCAAATATGATGTAAAAACTGTTTCTCTCGCCTTCAAACGCTTAAAAATGCTATTTCTAAGCGAAATACGTGTGATTTGAGTGTTTTACAGTAACTTCCACGGAACTTTAGCTGTACCGGCGAGGGCACCACGGAGGGCCTCCAAAACCTTGTATTCACTAAAATTCAGTGTATCTGATGATTCTATGCTCTAATCAATCGATTTCCATCGATACATCACGCAGAATATGTATCCGAGATGTTCTTACAAATCGTTCGTTGCAGACAGTGAAACGGCCAAATATGATGTAAAAACTGTTTCTCTCGCCTTCAAACGCTTAAAAATGCTATTTCTAAGCGAAATACGTGTGATTTGAGTGTTTTACAGTAACTTCCACGGAACTTTAGCTGTACCGGCGAGGGCACCACGGAGGGCCCCCAAAACCTTGTATTCACTAAAATTCAGTGTATCTGATGATTCTATGCCCTAATCAATCGATTTCCATCGATACATCACGCAGAATATGTATCCGAGATGTTCTTACAAATCGTTCGTTGCAGACAGTGAAACGGCCAAATATGATGTAAAAACTGTTTCTCTCGCCTTCAAACGCTTAAAAATGCTATTTCTAAGCGAAATACGTGTGACTTGAGTGTTTTACAGCAACTTCCACGGAACTTTAGCTGTACCGGCGAGGGCACCACGGAGGGCCTCGAAAACCTTGTATTCACTAAAATTCAGTGTATCTGATGATTCTATGCCCTAATCAATCGATTTCCATCGATACATCACGCAGAATATGTATCCGAGATGTTCTTACAAATCGTTCGTTGCAGACAGTGAAACGGCCAAATATGATGTAAAAACTGTTTCTCTCGCCTTCAAACGCTTTAAAATGCTATTTCTAAGCGAAATACGTGTGATTTGAGTGTTTTACAGTAACTTCCACGGAACTTTAGCTGTACCGGCGAGGGCACCACGGAGGGCCCCCAAAACCTTGTATTCACTAAAATTCAGTGTATCTGATGAATCTATGCCCTAATCAATCGATTTCCATCGATACATCACGCAGAATATGTATCCGAGATGTTCTTACAAATCGTTCGTTTCAGACAGTGAAACGGCCAAATATGATGTTAAAACTGTTTCTCTCGCCTTCAAACGCTTAAAAATGCTATTTCTAAGCGAAATACGTGTGATTTGAGTGTTTTACAGTAACTTCCACGGAACTTTAGCTGTACCGGCGAGGGCACCACGGAGGGCCCCCAAAACCTTGTATTCACTAAAATTCAGTGTATCTGATGATTCTATGCCCTAATCAATCGATTTCCATCGATACATCACGCAGAATATGTATCCGAGATGTTCTTACAAATCGTTCGTTTCAGACAGTGAAACGGCCAAATATGATGTAAAAACTGTTTCTCTCGCCTTCAAACGCTTAAAAATGCTATTTCTAAGCGAAATACGTGTGATTTGAGTGTTTTACAGTAACTTCCACGGAACTTTAGCTGTACCGGCGAGGGCACCACGGAGGGCCCCCAAAACCTTCTATTCACTAAAATTCAGTGTATCTGATGATTCTATGCCCTAATCAATCGATTTCCATCGATACATCACGCAGAATATGTATCCGAGATGTTCTTACAAATCGTTCGGTTCAGACAGTGAAACGGCCAAATATGATGTTAAAACTGTTTCTCTCGCCTTCAAACGCTTAAAAATGCTATTTCTAAGCGAAATACGTGTGATTTGAGTGTTTTACAGTAACTTCCACGGAACTTTAGCTGTACCGGCGAGGGCACCACGGAGGGCCCCCAAAACCTTGTATTCACTAAAATTCAGTGTATCTGATGATTCTATGCCCTAATCAATCGATTTCCATCGATACATCACGCAGAATATGTATCCGAGATGTTCTTACAAATCGTTCGTTTCAGACAGTGAAACGGCCAAATATGATGTAAAAACTGTTTCTCTCGCCTTCAAACGCTTAAAAATGCTATTTCTAAGCGAAATACGTGTGATTTGAGTGTTTTACAGTAACTTCCACGGAACTTTAGCTGTACCGGCGAGGGCACCACGGAGGGCCCCCAAAACCTTGTATTCACTAAAATTCAGTGTATCTGATGATTCTATGCCCTAATCAATCGATTTCCATCGATACATCACGCAGAATATGTATCCGAGATGTTCTTACAAATCGTTCGTTTCAGACAGTGAAACGGCCAAATATGATGTAAAAACTGTTTCTCTCGCCTTCAAACGCTTAAAAATGCTATTTCTAAGCGAAATACGTGTGATTTGAGTGTTTTACAGCAACTTCCACGGAACTTTAGCTGTACCGGCGAGGGCACCACGGAGGGCCTCGAAAACCTTGTATTCACTAAAATTCAGTGTATCTGATGATTCTATGCCCTAATCAATCGATTTCCATCGATACATCACGCAGAATATGTATCCGAGATGTTCTTACAAATCGTTCGTTGCAGACAGTGAAACGGCCAAATATGATGTAAAAACTGTTTCTCTCGCCTTCAAACGCTTAAAAATGCTATTTCTAAGCGAAATACATGTGATTTGAGTGTTTTACAGTAACTTCCACGGAACTTTAGCTGTACCGGCGAGGGCACCACGGAGGGCCCCCAAAACCTTGTATTCACTAAAATTCAGTGTATCTGATGATTCTATGCCCTAATCAATCGATTTCCATCGATACATCACGCAGAATATGTATCCGAGATGTTCTTACAAATCGTTCGTTTCAGACAGTGAAACGGCCAAATATGATGTTAAAACTGTTTCTCTCGCCTTCAAACGCTTAAAAATGCTATTTCTAAGCGAAATACGTGTGATTTGAGTGTTTTACAGTAACTTCCACGGAACTTTAGCTGTACCGGCGAGGGCACCACGGAGGGCCCCCAAAACCTTGTATTCACTAAAATTCAGTGTATCTGATGATTCTATGCCCTAATCAATCGATTTCCATCGATACATCACGCAGAATATGTATCCGAGATGTTCTTACAAATCGTTCGTTTCAGACAGTGAAACGGCCAAATATGATGTAAAAACTGTTTCTCTCGCCTTCAAACGCTTAAAAATGCTATTTCTAAGCGAAATACGTGTGATTTGAGTGTTTTACAGTAACTTCCACGGAACTTTAGCTGTACCGGCGAGGGCACCACGGAGGGCCCCCAAAACCTTGTATTCACTAAAATTCAGTGTATCTGATGATTCTATGCCCTAATCAATCGATTTCCATCGATACATCACGCAGAATATGTATCCGAGATGTTCTTACAAATCGTTCGTTGCAGACAGTGAAACGGCCAAATATGATGTAAAAACTGTTTCTCTCGCCTTCAAACGCTTAAAAATGCTATTTCTAAGCGAAATACGTGTGATTTGAGTGTTTTACAGCAACTTCCACGGAACTTTAGCTGTACCGGCGAGGGCACCACGGAGGGCCTCCAAAACCTTGTATTCACTAAAATTCAGTGTATCTGATGATTCTATGCCCTAATCAATCGATTTCCATCGATACATCACGCAGAATATGTATCCGAGATGTTCTTACAAATCGTTCGTTGCAGACAGTGAAACGGCCAAATATGATGTAAAAACTGTTTCTCTCGCCTTCAAACGCTTAAAAATGCTATTTCTAAGCGAAATACGTGTGATTTGAGTGTTTTACAGCAACTTCCACGGAACTTTAGCTGTACCGGCGAGGGCACCACGGAGGGCCTCCAAAACCTTGTATTCACTAAAATTCAGTGTATCTGATGATTCTATGCCCTAATCAATCGATTTCCATCGATACATCACGCAGAATATGTATCCGAGATGTTCTTACTAATCGTTCGTTGCAGACAGTGAAACGGCCAAATATGATGTAAAAACTGTATCTCTCGCCTTCAAACGCTTAAAAATGCTATTTCTAAGCGAAATACGTGTGATTTGAGTGTTTTACAGCAACTTTCACGGAACTTTAGCTGTACCGGCGAGGGCACCACGGAGGGCCTCCAAAACCTTGTATTCACTAAAATTCAGCGTATCTAATGATTCTATGCCCTAATCAATCGATTTCCATCGTTACATCACGCAGAATATGTATCCGAGATGTTCTTACAAATCGTTCGTTGCAGACAGTGAAACGGCCAAATATGATGTAAAAACTGTTTCTCTCGCCTTCAAACGCTTAAAAATGCTATTTCTAAGCGAAATACGTGTGATTTGAGTGTTTTACAGCAACTTCCACGGAACTTTAGCTGTACCGGCGAGGGCACCACGGAGGGCCTCGAAAACCTTGTATTCACTAAACTTCAGTGTATCTGATGATTCTATGCCCTAATCAATCGATTTCCATCGATACATCACGCAGAATATGTATCCGAGATGTTCTTACAAATCGTTCGTTTCAGACAGTGAAACGGCCAAATATGATGTTAAAACTGTTTCTCTCGCCTTCAAACGCTTAAAAATGCTATTTCTAAGCGAAATACGTGTGATTTGAGTGTTTTACAGTAACTTCCACGGAACTTTAACTGTACCGGCGAGGGCACCACGGAGGGCCCCCAAAACCTTGTATTCACTAAAATTCAGTGTATCTGATGATTCTATGCCCTAATCAATCGATTTCCATCGATACATCACGCAGAATATGTATCCGAGATGTTCTTACAAATCGTTCGTTTCAGACAGTGAAACGGCCAAATATGATGTAAAAACTGTTTCTCTCGCCTTCAAACGCTTAAAAATGCTATTTCTAAGCGAAATACGTGTGATTTGAGTGTTTTACAGTAACTTCCACGGAGCTTTAGCTGTACCGGCGAGGGCACCACGGAGGGCCCCCAAAACCTTGTATTAACTAAAATTCAGTGTATCTGATGATTCTATGCCCTAATCAATCGATTTCCATCGATACATCACGCAGAATATGTATCCGAGATGTTCTTACAAATCGTTCGTTGCAGACAGTGAAACGGCCAAATATGATGTAAAAACTGTTTCTCTCGCCTTCAAACGCTTAAAAATGCTATTTCTAATCGAAATACGTGTGATTTGAGTGTTTTACAGCAACTTCCACGGAACTTTAGCAGTACCGGCGAGGGCACCACGGAGGGCCTCCAAAACCTTGTATTCACTAAAATTCAGTGTATCTGATGATTCTATGCCCTAATCAATCGATTTCCATCGATACATCACGCAGAATATGTATCCGAGATGTTCTTACAAATCGTTCGTTGCAGACAGTGAAACGGCCAAATATGATGTAAAAACTGTTTCTCTCGCCTTCAAACGCTTAAAAATGCTATTTCTAAGCGAAATACGTGTGATTTGAGTGTTTTACAGCAACTTCCACGGAACTTTAGCTGTACCGGCGAGGGCACCACGGAGGGCCTCCAAAACCTTGTATTCACTAAAATTCAGTGTATCTGATGATTCTTTGCCCTAATCAATCTATTTCCATCGATACATCACGCAGAATATGTATCCGAGATGTTCTTACAAATCGTTCGTTGCAGACAGTGAAACGGCCAAATATGATGTAAAAACTGTTTCTCTCGCCTTCAAATGCTTAAAAATGCTATTTCTAAGCGAAATACGTGTGATTTGAGTGTTTTACAGCAACTGCCACGGAACTTTAGCTGTACCGGCGAGGGCACCACGGAGGGCCTCCAAAACCTTGTATTCACTAAAATTCAGCGTATCTAATGATTCTATGCCCTAATCAATCGATTTCCATCGTTACATTACGCAGAATATGTATCCGAGATGTTCTTACAAATCGTTCGTTGCAGACAGTGAAACGGCCAAATATGATGTAAAAACTGTTTCTCTCGCCTTCAAACGCTTTAAAATGCTATTTCTAAGCGAAATACGTGTGATTTGAGTGTTTTACAGTAACTTCCACGGAACTTTAGCTGTACCGGCGAGGGCACCACGGAGGGCCCCCAAAACCTTGTATTCACTAAAATTCAGTGTATCTGATGATTCTATGCCCTAATCAATCGATTTCCATCGATACATCACGCAGAATATGTATCCGAGATGTTCTTACAAATCGTTCGTTTCAGACAGTGAAACGGCCAAATATGATGTTAAAACTGTTTCTCTCGCCTTCAAACGCTTAAAAATGCTATTTCTAAGCGAAATACGTGTGATTTGAGTGTTTTACAGTAACTTCCACGGAACTTTAGCTGTACCGGCGAGGGCACCACGGAGGGCCCCCAAAACCTTGTATTCACTAAAATTCAGTGTATCTGATGATTCTATGCCCTAATCAATCGATTTCCATCGATACATCACGCAGAATATTTATCCGAGATGTTCTTACAAATCGTTCGTTTCAGACAGTGAAACGGCCAAATATGATGTAAAAACTGTTTCTCTCGTCTTCAAACGCTTAAAAATGCTATTTCTAAGCGAAATACGTGTGATTTGAGTGTTTTACAGTAACTTCCACGGAACTTTAGCTGTACCGGCGAGGGCACCACGGAGGGCCCCCAAAACCTTGTATTCACTAAAATTCAGTGTATCTGATGATTCTATGCCCTAATCAATCGATTTCCATCGATACATCACGCAGAATATGTATCCGAGATGTTCTTACAAATCGTTCGTTGCAGACAGTGAAACGGCCAAATATGATGTAAAAACTGTTTCTCTCGCCTTCAAACGCTTAAAAATGCTATTTCTAAGCGAAATACGTGTGATTTGAGAGTTTTACAGTAACTTCCACGGAACTTTAGCTGTACCGGCGAGGGCACCACGGAGGGCCCGCAAAACCTTGTATTCACTAAAATTCAGTGTATCTGATGATTCTATGCCCTAATCAATCGATTTCCATCGATACATCACGCAGAATATGTATCCGAGATGTTCTTACAAATCGTTCGTTGCAGACAGTGAAACGGCCAAATATGATGTAAAAACTGTTTCTCTCGCCTTCAAACGCTTAAAAATGCTATTTCTAAGCGAAATACGTGTGATTTGAGTGTTTTACAGTAACTTCCACGGAACTTTAGCTGTACCGGCGAGGGCCCCACGGAGGGCCCCCAAAACCTTGTATTCACTAAAATTCAGTGTATCTGATGATTCTATGCCCTAATCAATCGATTTCCATCGATACATCACACAGAATATGTATCCGAGATGTTCTTACAAATCGTTCGTTTCAGACAGTGAAACGGCCAAATATGATGTTAAAACTGTTTCTCTCGCCTTCAAACGCTTAAAAATGCTTTTTCTAAGCAAAATACGTGTGATTTGAGTGTTTTACAGTAACTTCCACGGAACTTTAGCTGTACCGGCGAGGGCACCACGGAGGGCCCCCAAAACCTTGTATTCACTAAAATTCAGTGTATCTGATGATTCTATGCTCTAATCAATCGATTTCCATCGATACATCACGCAGAATATGTATCCGAGATGTTCTTACAAATCGTTCGTTTCAGACAGTGAAACGGCCAAATATGATGTAAAAACTGTTTCTCTCGCCTTCAAACGCTTAAAAATGCTATTTCTAAGCGAAATACGTGTGATTTGAGTGTTTTACAGTAACTTCCACGGAACTTTAGCTGTACCGGCGAGGGCACCACGGAGGGCCCCCAAAACCTTGTTTTCACTAAAATTCAGTGTATCTGATGATTCTATGCCCTAATCAATCGATTTCCATCGAAACATCACGCAGAATATGTATCCGAGATGTTCTTACAAATCGTTCGTTGCAGACAGTGAAACGGCCAAATATGATGTAAAAACTGTTTCTCTCGCCTTCAAACGCTTAAAAATGCTATTTCTAAGCGAAATACGTGTGATTTGAGTGTTTTACAGCAACTTCCACGGAACTTTAGCTGTACCGGCGAGGGCACCACGGAGGGCCTCGAAAACCTTGTATTCACTAAAATTCAGTGTATCTGATGATTGTATGCCCTAATCAATCGATTTCCATCGATACATCACGCAGAATATGTATCCGAGATGTTCTTACAAATCGTTCGTTTCAGACAGTGAAACGGCCAAATATGATGTTAAAACTTTTTCTCTCGCCTTCAAACGCTTAAAAATGCTATTTCTAAGCGAAATACGTGTGATTTGAGTGTTTTTCAGTAACTTCCACGGAACTTTAGCTGTACCGGCGAGGGCACCACGGAGGGCCCCCAAAACCTTGTATTCACTAAAATTCAGTGTATCTGATGATTCTATGCCCTAATCAATCGATTTCCATCGATACATCACGCAGAATATGTATCCGAGATGTTCTTACAAATCGTTCGTTTCAGACAGTGAAACGGCCAAATATGATGTTAAAACTGTTTCTCTCGCCTTCAAACGCTTAAAAATGCTATTTCTAAGCGAAATACGTGTGATTTGAGTGTTTTACAGTAACTTCCACGGAACTTTAGCTGTACCGGCGAGGGCACCACGGAGGGCCCCCAAAACCTTGTATTCACTAAAATTCAGTGTATCTGATGATTCTATGCCCTAATCAATCGATTTCCATCGATACATCACGCAGAATATGTATCCGAGATGTTCTTACAAATCGTTCGTTTCAGACAGTGAAACGGCCAAATATGATGTAAAAACTGTTTCTCTCGCCTTCAAACGCTTAAAAATGCTATTTCTAAGCGAAATACGTGTGATTTGAGTGTTTTACAGTAACTTCCACGGAACTTTAGCTGTACCGGCGAGGGCACCACGGAGGGCCCCCAAAACCTTGTATTCACTAAAATTCAGTGTATCTGATGATTCTATGCCCTAATCAACCGATTTCCATCGATACATCACGCAGAATATGTATCCGAGATGTTCTTACAAATCGTTCGTTGCAGACAGTGAAACGGCCAAATATGATGTAAAAACTGTTTCTCTCGCCTTCAAACGCTTAAAAATGCTATTTCTAAGCGAAATACGTGTGATTTGAGTGTTTTACAGCAACTTCCACGGAACTTTAGCTGTACCGGCGAGGGCACCACGGAGGGCCTCCAAAACCTTGTATTCACTAAAATTCAGTGTACCTGATGATTCTATGCCCTAATCAATCGATTTCCATCGATACATCACGCAGAATATGTATCCGAGATGTTCTTACAAATCGTTCGTTGCAGACAGTGAAACGGCCAAATATGATGTAAAAACTGTTTCTCTCGCCTTCAAACGCTTAAAAATGCTATTTCTAAGCGAAATACGTGTGATTTGAGTGTTTTACAGCAACTTCCACGGAACTTTAGCTGTACCGGCGAGGGCACCACGGAGGGCCTCCAAAACCTTATATTCACTAAAATTCAGTGTATCTGATGATTCTATGCCCTAATCAATCGATTTCCATCAATACATCACGCAGAATATGTATCCGAGATGTTCTTACAAATCGTTCGTTGCAGACAGTGAAACGGCCAAATATGATGTAAAAACTGTTTCTCTCGCCTTCAAACGCTTAAAAATGCTATTTCTAAGCGAAATACGTGTGATTTGAGTGTTTTACAGTAACTTCCACGGAACTTTAGCTGTACCGGCGAGGGCACCACGGAGGGCCCCCAAAACCTTGTATTCACTAAAATTCAGTGTATCTGATGATTCTATGCCCTAATCAATCGATTTCCATCGATACATCACGCAGAATATGTATCCGAGATGTTCTTACAAATCGTTCGTTGCAGACAGTGAAACGGCCAAATATGATGTAAAAACTGTTTCTCTCGCCTTCAAACGCTTAAAAATGCTATTTCTAAGCGAAATACGTGTGATTTGAGTGTTTTACAGCAACTTCCACGGAACTTTAGCTGTACCGGCGAGGGCACCACGGAGGGCCTCGAAAACCTTGTATTCACTAAAATTCAGTGTATCTGATGATTCTATGCCCTAATCAATCGATTTCCATCGATACATCACGCAGAATATGTATCCGAGATGTTCTTACAAATCGTTCGTTGCAGACAGTGAAACGGCCAAATATGATGTAAAAACTGTTTCTCTCGCCTTCAAACGCTTTAAAATGCTATTTCTAAGCGAAATACGTGTGATTTGAGTGTTTTACAGTAACTTCCACGGAACTTTAGCTGTACCGGCGAGGGCACCACGGAGGGCCCCCAAAACCTTGTATTCACTAAAATTCAGTGTATCTGATGATTCTATGCCCTAATCAATCGATTTCCATCGATACATCACGCAGAATATGTATCCGAGATGTTCTTACAAATCGTTCGTTTCAGACAGTGAAACGGCCAAATATGATGTTAAAACTGTTTCTCTCGCCTTCAAACGCTTAAAAATGCTATTTCTAAGCGAAATACGTGTGATTTGAGTGTTTTACAGTAACTTCCACGGAACTTTAGCTGTACCGGCGAGGGCACCACGGAGGGCCCCCAAAACCTTGTATTCACTAAAATTCAGTGTATCTGATGATTCTATGCCCTAATCAATCGATTTCCATCGATACATCACGCAGAATATGTATCCGAGATGTTCTTACAAATCGTTCGTTTCAGACAGTGAAACGGCCAAATATGATGTAAAAACTGTTTCTCTCGCCTTCAAACGCTTAAAAATGCTATTTCTAAGCGAAATACGTGTGATTTGAGTGTTTTACAGTAACTTCCACGGAACTTTAGCTGTACCGGCGAGGGCACCACGGAGGGCCCCCAAAACCTTGTATTCACTAAAATTCAGTGTATCTGATGATTCTATGCCCTAATCAATCGATTTCCATCGATACATCACACAGAATATGTATCCGAGATGTTCTTACAAATCGTTCGTTTCAGACAGTGAAACGGCCAAATATGATGTTAAAACTGTTTCTCTCGCCTTCAAACGCTTAAAAATGCTTTTTCTAAGCAAAATACGTGTGATTTGAGTGTTTTACAGCAACTTCCACGGAACTTTAGCTGTACCGGCGAGGGCACCACGGAGGGCCTCGAAAACCTTGTATTCACTAAAATTCAGTGTATCTGATGATTGTATGCCCTAATCAATCGATTTCCATCGATACATCACGCAGAATATGTATCCGAGATGTTCTTACAAATCGTTCGTTTCAGACAGTGAAACGGCCAAATATGATGTTAAAACTTTTTCTCTCGCCTTCAAACGCTTAAAAATGCTATTTCTAAGCGAAATACGTGTGATTTGAGTGTTTTTCAGTAACTTCCACGGAACTTTAGCTGTACCGGCGAGGGCACCACGGAGGGCCCCCAAAACCTTGTATTCACTAAAATTCAGTGTATCTGATGATTCTATGCCCTAATCAATCGATTTCCATCGATACATCACGCAGAATATGTATCCGAGATGTTCTTACAAATCGTTCGTTTCAGACAGTGAAACGGCCAAATATGATGTTAAAACTGTTTCTCTCGCCTTCAAACGCTTAAAAATGCTATTTCTAAGCGAAATACGTGTGATTTGAGTGTTTTACAGTAACTTCCACGAAACTTTAGCTGTACCGGCGAGGGCACCACGGAGGGCCCCCAAAACCTTGTATTCACTAAAATTCAGTGTATCTGATGATTCTATGCCCTAATCAATCGATTTCCATCGATACATCACGCAGAATATGTATCCGAGATGTTCTTACAAATCGTTCGTTTCAGACAGTGAAACGGCCAAATATGATGTAAAAACTGTTTCTCTCGCCTTCAAACGCTTAAAAATGCTATTTCTAAGCGAAATACGTGTGATTTGAGTGTTTTACAGTAACTTCCACGGAACTTTAGCTGTACCGGCGAGGGCACCACGGAGGGCCCCCAAAACCTTGTATTCACTAAAATTCAGTGTATCTGATGATTCTATGCCCTAATCAACCGATTTCCATCGATACATCACGCAGAATATGTATCCGAGATGTTCTTACAAATCGTTCGTTGCAGACAGTGAAACGGCCAAATATGATGTAAAAACTGTTTCTCTCGCCTTCAAACGCTTAAAAATGCTATTTCTAAGCGAAATACGTGTGATTTGAGTGTTTTACAGCAACTTCCACGGAACTTTAGCTGTACCGGCGAGGGCACCACGGAGGGCCTCCAAAACCTTGTATTCACTAAAATTCAGTGTATCTGATGATTCTATGCCCTAATCAATCGATTTCCATCGATACATCACGCAGAATATGTATCCGAGATGTTCTTACAAATCGTTCGTTGCAGACAGTGAAACGGCCAAATATGATGTAAAAACTGTTTCTCTCGCCTTCAAACGCTTAAAAATGCTATTTCTAAGCGAAATACGTGTGATTTGAGTGTTTTACAGCAACTTCCACGGAACTTTAGCTGTACCGGCGAGGGCACCACGGAGGGCCTCCAAAACCTTGTATTCACTAAAATTCAGTGTATCTGATGATTCTATGCCCTAATCAATCGATTTCCATCGATACATCACGCAGAATATGTATCCCAGATGTTCTTACAAATCGTTCGTTGCAGACAGTGAAACGGCCAAATATGATGTAAAAACTGTTTCTCTCGCCTTCAAACGCTTAAAAATGCTATTTCTAAGCGAAATACGTTGTGATTTGAGTGTTTTACAGCAACTTCCACGGAACTTTAGCTGTACCGGCGAGGGCACCACGGAGGGCCTCCAAAACCTTGTATTCACTAAAATTCAGTGTATCTAATGATTCTATGCCCTAATCAATCGATTTCCATCGATACATCACGCAGAATATGTATCCGAGATGTTCTTACAAATCGTTCGTTGCAGACAGTGAAACGGCCAAATATGATGTAAAAACTGTTTCTCTCGCCTTCAAACGCTTAAAAATGCTTTTTCTAAGCAAAATACGTGTGATTTGAGTGTTTTACAGTAACTTCCACGGAACTTTAGCTGTACCGGCGAGGGCACCACGGAGGGCCCCCAAAACCTTGTATTCACTAAAATTCAGTGTATCTGATGATTCTATGCTCTAATCAATCGATTTCCATCGATACATCACGCAGAATATGTATCCGAGATGTTCTTACAAATCGTTCGTTTCAGACAGTGAAACGGCCAAATATGATGTTAAAACTGTTTCTCTCGCCTTCAAACGCTTAAAAATGCTATTTCTAAGCGAAATACGTGTGATTTGAGTGTTTTACAGTAACTTCCACGGAACTTTAGCTGTACCGGCGAGGGCACCACGGAGGGCCCCTAAAACCTTGTATTCACTAAAATTCAGTGTATCTGATGATTCTATGCCCTAATCAATCGATTTCCATCGATACATCACGCAGAATATGTATCCGAGATGTTCTTACAAATCGTTCGTTGCAGACAGTGAAACGGCCAAATATGATGTAAAAACTGTTTCTCTCGCCTTCAAACGCTTAAAAATGCTATTTCTAAGCGAAATACGTGTGATTTGAGTGTTTTACAGCAACTTCCACGGAACTTTAGCTGTACCGGCGAGGGCACCACGGAGGGCCTCCAAAACCTTGTATTCACTAAAATTCAGTGTATCTGATGATTCTATGCCCTAATCAATCGATTTCCATCGATACATCACGCAGAATATGTATCCGAGAAGTTCTTACAAATCGTTCGTTGCAGACAGTGAAACGGCCAAATATGATGTAAAAACTGTTTCTCTCGCCTTCAAACGCTTTAAAATGCTATTTCTAAGCGAAATACGTGTGATTTGAGTGTTTTACAGTAACTTCCACGGAACTTTAGCTGTACCGGCGAGGGCACCACGGAGGGCCCCCAAAACCTTGTATTCACTAAAATTCAGTGTATCTGATGATTCTATGCCCTAATCAATCGATTTCCATCGATACATCACGCAGAATATGTATCCGAGATGTTCTTACAAATCGTTCGTTTCAGACAGTGAAACGGCCAAATATGATGTAAAAACTGTTTCTCTCGCCTTCAAACGCTTAAAAATGCTATTTCTAAGCGAAATACGTGTGATTTGAGTGTTTTACAGTAACTTCCACGGAACTTTAGCTGTACCGGCGAGGGCACCACGGAGGGCCCCCAAAACCTTGTATTCACTAAAATTCAGTGTATCTGATGATTCTATGCCCTAATCAATCGATTTCCATCGATACATCACGCAGAATATGTATCCGAGATGTTCTTACAAATCGTTCGTTGCAGACAGTGAAACGGCCAAATATCATGTAAAAACTGTTTCTCTCGCCTTCAAACGCTTAAAAATGCTATTTCTAAGCGAAATACGTGTGATTTGAGTGTTTTACAGTAACTTCCACGGAACTTTAGCTGTACCGGCGAGGGCACCACGGAGGGCCCCCAAAACCTTGTATTCACTAAAATTCAGTGTATCTGATGATTCTATGCCCTAATCAATCGATTTCCATCGATACATCACGCAGAATATGTATCCGAGATGTTCTTACAAATCGTTCGTTTCAGACAGTGAAACGGCCAAATATGATGTAAAAACTGTTTCTCTCGCCTTCAAACGCTTAAAAATGCTATTTCTAAGCGAAATACGTGTGATTTGAGTGTTTTACAGTAACTTCCACGGAACTTTAGCTGTACCGGCGAGGGCACCACGGAGGGCCCCCAAAACCTTGTATTCACTAAAATTCAGTGTATCTGATGATTCTATGCCCTAATCAATCGATTTCCATCGATACATCACGCAGAATATGTATCCGAGATGTTCTTACAAATCGTTCGTTGCAGACAGTGAAACGCCCAAATATGATGTAAAAACTGTTTCTCTCGCCTTCAAACGCTTAAAAATGCTATTTCTAAGCGAAATACGTGTGATTTGAGTGTTTTACAGTAACTTCCACGGAACTTTAGCTGTACCGGCGAGGGCACCACGGACGGCCCCCAAAACCTTGTATTCACTAAAATTCCGTGTATCTGATGATTCTATGCCCTAATCAATCGATTTCCATCGATACATCACGCAGAATATTTATCCGAGATGTTCTTACAAATCGTTCGTTTCAGACAGTGAAACGGCCAAATATGATGTAAAAACTGTTTCTCTCGCCTTCAAACGCTTAAAAATGCTATTTCTAAGCGAAATACGTGTGATTGGAGTGTTTTACAGTAACTTCCACGGAACTTTAGCTGTACCGGCGAGGGCACCACGGAGGGCCCCCAAAACCTTGTATTCACTAAAATTCAGTGTATCTGATGATTCTATGCCCTAATCAATCGATTTCCATCGATACATCAGGCAGAATATGTATCCGAGATGTTCTTACAAATCGTTCGTTTCAGACAGTGAAACGGCCAAATATGATGTAAAAACTGTTTCTCTCGCCTTCAAACGCTTAAAAATGCTATTTCTAAGCGAAATACGTGTGATTTGAGTGTTTTCAGTAACTTCCACGGAACTTTAGCTGTACCGGCGAGGGCACCACGGAGGGCCCCCAAAACCTTGTATTCACTAAAATTCAGTGTATCTGATGATTCTATGCCCTAATCAATCGATTTCCATCGATACATCACACAGAATATGTATCCGAGATGTTCTTACAAATCGTTCGTTGCAGACAGTGAAACGGCCAAATATGATGTAAAAACTGTTTCTCTCGCCTTCAAACGCTTAAAAATGCTATTTCTAAGCGAAATACGTGTGATTTGAGTGTTTTACAGCAACTTCCACGGAACTTTAGCTGTACCGGCGAGGGCACCACGGAGGGCCCCCAAAACCTTGTATTCACTAAAATTCAGTGTATCTGATGATTCTATGCCCTAATCAATCGATTTCCATCGATAAATCACGCAGAATATTTATCCGAGATGTTCTTACAAATCGTTCGTTTCAGAACGTGAAACGGCCAAATATGATGTAAAAAACTGTTTCTCTCGCCTTCAAAACGCTTAAAAATGCTATTTCTAAGCGAAATACGTGTGATTTGAGTGTTTTACAGTAACTTCCACGGAACTTTAGCTGTACCGGCGAGGGCACCACGGAGGGCCCCCAAAACCTTGTATTCACTAAAATTCAGTGTATCTGATGATTCTATGCCCTAATCAATCGATTTCCATCGATACATCACGCAGAATATGTATCCGAGATGTTCTTACAAATCGTTCGTTGCAGACAGTGAAACGGCCAAATATGATGTAAAAACTGTTTCTCTCGCCTTCAAACGCTTAAAAATGCTATTTCTAAGCGAAATACGTGTGATTTGAGTGTTTTACAGTAACTTCCACGGAACTTTAGCTGTACCGGCGAGGGCACCACGGAGGGCCCCCAAAACCTTGTATTCACTAAAATTCAGTGTATCTGATGATTCTATGCCCTAATCAATCGATTTCCATCGATACATCACGCAGAATATGTATCCGAGATGTTCTTACAAATCGTTCGTTTCAGACAGTGAAACGGCCAAATATGATGTTAAAACTGTTTCTCTCGCCTTCAAACGCTTAAAAATGCTATTTCTAAGCGAAATACGTGTGATTTGAGTGTTTTACAGTAACTTCCACGGAACTTTAGCTGTACCGGCGAGGGCACCACGGAGGGCCCCCAAAACCTTGTATTCACTAAAATTCAGTGTATCTGATGATTCTATGCCCTAATCAATCGATTTCCATCGATACATCACGCAGAATATGTATCCGAGATGTTCTTACAAATCGTTCGTTGCAGACAGTGAAACGGCCAAATATGATGTAAAAACTGTTTCTCTCGCCTTCAAACGCTTAAAAATGCTATTTCTAAGCGAAATACGTGTGATTTGAGTGTTTTACAGTAACTTCCACGGAACTTTAGCTGTACCGGCGAGGGCACCACGGAGGGCCCCCAAAACCTTGTATTCACTAAAATTCAGTGTATCTGATGATTCTATGCCCTAATCAATCGATTTCCATCGATACATCACGCAGAATATGTATCCGAGATGTTCTTACAAATCGTTCGTTTCAGACAGTGAAACGGCCAAATATGATGTTAAAAACTGTTTCTCTCGCCTTCAAACGCTTAAAAATGCTATTTCTAAGCGAAATACGTGTGATTTGAGTGTTTTACAGTAACTTCCACGGAACTTTAGCTGTACCGGCGAGGGCACCACGGAGGGCCCCCAAAACCTTGTATTCACTAAAATTCAGTGTATCTGATGATTCTATGCCCTAATCAATCGATTTCCATCGATACATCACGCAGAATATGTATCCGAGATGTTCTTACAAATCGTTCGTTGCAGACAGTGAAACGGCCAAATATGATGTAAAAACTGTTTCTCTCGCCTTCAAACGCTTAAAAATGCTATTTCTAAGCGAAATACGTGTGATTTGAGTGTTTTACAGTAACTTCCACGGAACTTTAGCTGTACCGGCGAGGGCACCACGGAGGGCCCCCAAAACCTTGTATTCACTAAAATTCAGTGTATCTGATGATTCTATGCCCTAATCAATCGATTTCCATCGATACATCACGCAGAATATGTATCCGAGATGTTCTTACAAATCGTTCGTTTCAGACAGTGAAACGGCCAAATATGATGTAAAAACTGTTTCTCTCGCCTTCAAACGCTTAAAAATGCTATTTCTAAGCGAAATACGTGTGATTTGAGTGTTTTACAGTAACTTCCACGGAACTTTAGCTGTACCGGCGAGGGCACCACGGAGGGCCCCAAAACCATGTATTCACTAAAATTCAGTGTATCTGATGATTCTATGCCCTAATCAATCGATTTTCCATCGATACATCACGCAGAATATGTATCCGAGATGTTCTTTACAAATCGTTCGTTGCAGACAGTGAAACGGCCAAATATGATGTAAAAACTGTTTCTCTCGCCTTCAAACGCTTAAAAATGCTATTTCTAAGCGAAATACGTGTGATTTGAGTGTTTTACAGTAACTTCCACGGAACTTTAGCTGTACCGGCGAGGGCACCACGGACGGCCCCCAAAACCTTGTATTCACTAAAATTCAGTGTATCTGATGATTCTATGCCCTAATCAATCGATTTCCATCGATACATCACGCAGAATATTTATCCGAGATTTTCTTACAAATCGTTCGTTTCAGACAGTGAAACGGCCAAATATGATGTAAAAACTGTTTCTCTCGCCTTCAAACGCTTAAAAATGCTATTTCTAAGCGAAATACGTGTGATTTGAGTGTTTTACAGCAACTTCCACGGAACTTTAGCTGTACCGGCGAGGGCACCACGGAGGGCCCCCAAAACCTTGTATTCACTAAAATTCAGTGTATCTGATGATTCTATGCCCTAATCAATCGATTTCCATCGATACATCAGGCAGAATATGTATCCGAGATGTTCTTACAAATCGTTCGTTTCAGACAGTGAAACGGCCAAATATGATGTTAAAACTGTTTCTCTCGCCTTCAAACGCTTAAAAATGCTATTTCTAAGCGAAATACGTGTGATTTGAGTGTTTTACAGTAACTTCCACGGAACTTTAGCTGTACCGGCGAGGGCACCACGGAGGGCCCCCAAAACCTTGTATTCACTAAAATTCAGTGTATCTGATGATTCTATGCCTTAATCAATCGATTTCCATCGATACATCACGCAGAATATGTATCCGAGATGTTCTTACAAATCGTTCGTTGCAGACAGTGAAACGGCCAAATATGATGTAAAAACTGTTTCTCTCGCCTTCAAACGCTTAAAAATGCTATTTCTAAGCGAAATACGTGTGATTTGAGTGTTTTACAGTAACTTCCACGGAACTTTAGCTGTACCGGCGAGGGCACCACGGACGGCCCCCAAAACCTTGTATTCACTAAAATTCAGTGTATCTGATGATTCTATGCCCTAATCAATCGATTTCCATCGATACATCACGCATAATATTTATCCGAGATGTTCTTACAAATCGTTCGTTTCAGACAGTGAAACGGCCAAATATGATGTAAAAACTGTTTCTCTCGCCTTCAAACGCTTAAAAATGCTATTTCTAAGCGAAATACGTGTGATTTGAGTGTTTTTACAGTAACTTCCACGGAACTTTAGCTGTACCGGCGAGGGCACCACGGAGGGCCCCCAAAACCTTGTATTCACTAAAATTCAGTGTATCTGATGATTCTATGCCCTAATCAATCGATTTCCATCGATACATCAGGCAGAATATGTATCCGAGATGTTCTTACAAATCGTTCGTTTCAGACAGTGAAACGGCCAAATATGATGTTAAAACTGTTTCTCTCGCCTTCAAACGCTTAAAAATGCTATTTCTAAGCGAAATACGTGTGATTTGAGTGTTTTACAGTAACTTCCACGGAACTTTAGCTGTACCGGCGAGGGCACCACGGAGGGCCCCCAAAACCTTGTATTCACTAAAATTCAGTGTATCTGATGATTCTATGCCCTAATCAATCGATTTCCATCGATACATCACGCAGAATATGTATCCGAGATGTTCTTACAAATCGTTCGTTGCAGACAGTGAAACGGCCAAATATGATGTAAAAACTGTTTCTCTCGCCTTCAAACGCTTAAAAATGCTATTTCTAAGCGAAATACGTGTGATTTGAGTGTTTTACAGCAACTTCCACGGAACTTTAGCTGTACCGGCGAGGGCACCACGGAGGGCCTCCAAAACCTTGTATTCACTAAAATTCAGTGTATCTGATGATTCTATGCCCTAATCAATCGATTTCCATCGATACATCACGCAGAATATGTATCCGAGATGTTCTTACAAATCGTTCGTTTCAGACAGTGAAACGGCCAAATATGATGTAAAAACTGTTTCTCTCGCCTTCAAACGCTTAAAAATGCTATTTCTAAGCGAAATACGTGTGATTTGAGTGTTTTACAGTAACTTCCACGGAACTTTAGCTGTACCGGCGAGGGCACCACGGAGGGCCTCCAAAACCTTGTATTCACTAAAATTCAGTGTATCTGATGATTCTATGCCCTAATCAATCGATTTCCATCGATACATCACGCAGAATATGTATCCGAGATGTTCTTACAAATCGTTCGTTGCAGACAGTGAAACGGCCAAATATGATGTAAAAACTGTTTCTCTCGCCTTCAAACGCTTAAAAATGCTATTTCTAAGCGAAATACGTGTGATTTGAGTGTTTTACAGTAACTTCCACGGAACTTTAGCTGTACCGGCGAGGGCACCACGGACGGCCCCCAAAACCTTGTATTCACTAAAATTCAGTGTATCTGATGATTCTATGCCCTAATCAATCGATTTCCATCGATACATCACGCAGAATATTTATCCGAGATGTTCTTACAAATCGTTCGTTTCAGACAGTGAAACGGCCAAATATGATGTAAAAACTGTTTCTCTCGCCTTCAAACGCTTAAAAATGCTATTTCTAAGCGAAATACGTGTGATTTGAGTGTTTTACAGTAACTTCCACGGAACTTTAGCTGTACCGGCGAGGGCACCACGGTGGGCCCCCAAAACCTTGTATTCACTAAAATTCAGTGTATCTGATGATTCTATGCCCTAATCAATCGATTTCCATCGATACATCACACAGAATATGTATCCGAGATGTTCTTACAAATCGTTCGTTGCAGACAGTGAAACGGCCAAATATGATGTAAAAACTGTTTCTCTCGCCTTCAAACGCTTAAAAATGCTATTTCTAAGCGAAATACGTGTGATTTGAGTGTTTTACAGTAACTTCCACGGAACTTTAGCTGTACCGGCGAGGGCACCACGGAGGGCCCCCAAAACCTTGTATTCACTAAAATTCAGTGTATCTGATGATTCTATGCCCTAATCAATCGATTTCCATCGATACATCACGCAGAATATGTATCCGAGATGTTCTTACAAATCGTTCGTTGCAGACAGTGAAACGGCCAAATATGATGTAAAAACTGTTTCTCTCGCCTTCAAACGCTTAAAAATGCTATTTCTAAGCGAAATACGTGTGATTTGAGTGTTTTACAGTAACTTCCACGGAACTTTAGCTGTACCGGCGAGGGCACCACGGAGGGCCCCCAAAACCTTGTATTCACTAAAATTCAGTGTATCTGATGATTCTATGCCCTAATCAATCGATTTCCATCGATACATCACGCAGAATATGTATCCGAGATGTTCTTACAAATCGTTCGTTTCAGACAGTGAAACGGCCAAATATGATGTAAAAACTGTTTCTCTCGCCTTCAAACGCTTAAAAATGCTATTTCTAAGCGAAATACGTGTGATTTGAGTGTTTTACAGTAACTTCCACGGAACTTTAGCTGTACCGGCGAGGGCACCACGGAGGGCCCCAAAACCATGTATTCACTAAAATTCAGTGTATCTGATGATTCTATGCCCTAATCAATCGATTTCCATCGATACATCACGCAGAATATGTATCCGAGATGTTCTTACAAATCGTTCGTTGCAGACAGTGAAACGGCCAAATATGATGTAAAAACTGTTTCTCTCGCCTTCAAACGCTTAAAAATGCTATTTCTAAGCGAAATACGTGTGATTTGAGTGTTTTACAGTAACTTCCACGGAACTTTAGCTGTACCGGCGAGGGCACCACGGACGGCCCCCAAAACCTTGTATTCACTAAAATTCAGTGTATCTGATGATTCTATGCCCTAATCAATCGATTTCCATCGATACATCACGCAGAATATTTATCCGAGATTTTCTTACAAATCGTTCGTTTCAGACAGTGAAACGGCCAAATATGATGTAAAAACTGTTTCTCTCGCCTTCAAACGCTTAAAAATGCTATTTCTAAGCGAAATACGTGTGATTTGAGTGTTTTACAGCAACTTCCACGGAACTTTAGCTGTACCGGCGAGGGCACCACGGAGGGCCCCCAAAACCTTGTATTCACTAAAATTCAGTGTATCTGATGATTCTATGCCCTAATCAATCGATTTCCATCGATACATCAGGCAGAATATGTATCCGAGATGTTCTTACAAATCGTTCGTTTCAGACAGTGAAACGGCCAAATATGATGTTAAAAACTGTTTCTCTCGCCTTCAAACGCTTAAAAATGCTATTTCTAAGCGAAATACGTGTGATTTGAGTGTTTTACAGTAACTTCCACGGAACTTTAGCTGTACCGGCGAGGGCACCACGGAGGGCCCCCAAAACCTTGTATTCACTAAAATTCAGTGTATCTGATGATTCTATGCCTTAATCAATCGATTTCCATCGATACATCACGCAGAATATGTATCCGAGATGTTCTTACAAATCGTTCGTTGCAGACAGTGAAACGGCCAAATATGATGTAAAAACTGTTTCTCTCGCCTTCAAACGCTTAAAAATGCTATTTCTAAGCGAAATACGTGTGATTTGAGTGTTTTACAGTAACTTCCACGGAACTTTAGCTGTACCGGCGAGGGCACCACGGACGGCCCCCAAAACCTTGTATTCACTAAAATTCAGTGTATCTGATGATTCTATGCCCTAATCAATCGATTTCCATCGATACATCACGCATAATATTTATCCGAGATGTTCTTACAAATCGTTCGTTTCAGACAGTGAAACGGCCAAATATGATGTAAAAACTGTTTCTCTCGCCTTCAAACGCTTAAAAATGCTATTTCTAAGCGAAATACGTGTGATTTGAGTGTTTTACAGTAACTTCCACGGAACTTTAGCTGTACCGGCGAGGGCACCACGGAGGGCCCCCAAAACCTTGTATTCACTAAAATTCAGTGTATCTGATGATTCTATGCCCTAATCAATCGATTTCCATCGATACATCAGGCAGAATATGTATCCGAGATGTTCTTACAAATCGTTCGTTTCAGACAGTGAAACGGCCAAATATGATGTTAAAACTGTTTCTCTCGCCTTCAAACGCTTAAAAATGCTATTTCTAAGCGAAATACGTGTGATTTGAGTGTTTTACAGTAACTTCCACGGAACTTTAGCTGTACCGGCGAGGGCACCACGGACGGCCCCCAAAACCTTGTATTCACTAAAATTCAGTGTATCTGATGATTCTATGCCCTAATCAATCGATTTCCATCGATACATCACGCAGAATATGTATCCGAGATGTTCTTACAAATCGTTCGTTGCAGACAGTGAAACGGCCAAATATGATGTAAAAACTGTTTCTCTCGCCTTCAAACGCTTAAAAATGCTATTTCTAAGCGAAATACGTGTGATTTGAGTGTTTTACAGCAACTTCCACGGAACTTTAGCTGTACCGGCGAGGGCACCACGGAGGGCCTCCAAAACCTTGTATTCACTAAAATTCAGTGTATCTGATGATTCTATGCCCTAATCAATCGATTTCCATCGATACATCACGCAGAATATGTATCCGAGATGTTCTTACAAATCGTTCGTTTCAGACAGTGAAACGGCCAAATATGATGTAAAAACTGTTTCTCTCGCCTTCAAACGCTTAAAAATGCTATTTCTAAGCGAAATACGTGTGATTTGAGTGTTTTACAGTAACTTCCACGGAACTTTAGCTGTACCGGCGAGGGCACCACGGAGGGCCTCCAAAACCTTGTATTCACTAAAATTCAGTGTATCTGATGATTCTATGCCCTAATCAATCGATTTCCATCGATACATCACGCAGAATATGTATCCGAGATGTTCTTACAAATCGTTCGTTGCAGACAGTGAAACGGCCAAATATGATGTAAAAACTGTTTCTCTCGCCTTCAAACGCTTAAAAATGCTATTTCTAAGCGAAATACGTGTGATTTGAGTGTTTTACAGTAACTTCCACGGAACTTTAGCTGTACCGGCGAGGGCACCACGGACGGCCCCCAAAACCTTGTATTCACTAAAATTCAGTGTATCTGATGATTCTATGCCCTAATCAATCGATTTCCATCGATACATCACGCAGAATATTTATCCGAGATGTTCTTACAAATCGTTCGTTTCAGACAGTGAAACGGCCAAATATGATGTAAAAAATGTTTCTCTCGCCTTCAAACGCTTAAAAATGCTATTTCTAAGCGAAATACGTGTGATTTGAGTGTTTTACAGTAACTTCCACGGAACTTTAGCTGTACCGGCGAGGGCACCACGGTGGGCCCCCAAAACCTTGTATTCACTAAAATTCAGTGTATCTGATGATTCTATGCCCTAATCAATCGATTTCCATCGATACATCACACAGAATATGTATCCGAGATGTTCTTACAAATCGTTCGTTGCAGACAGTGAAACGGCCAAATATGATGTAAAAACTGTTTCTCTCGCCTTCAAACGCTTAAAAATGCTATTTCTAAGCGAAATACGTGTGATTTGAGTGTTTTACAGCAACTTCCACGGAACTTTAGCTGTACCGGCGAGGGCACCACGGAGGGCCCCCAAAACCTTGTATTCACTAAAATTCAGTGTATCTGATGATTCTATGCCCTAATCAATCGATTTCCATCGATAAATCACGCAGAATATTTATCCGAGATGTTCTTACAAATCGTTCGTTTCAGACAGTGAAACGGCCAAATATGATGTAAAAACTGTTTCTCTCGCCTTCAAACGCTTAAAAATGCTATTTCTAAGCGAAATACGTGTGATTTGAGTGTTTTACAGTAACTTCCACGGAACTTTAGCTGTACCGGCGAGGGCACCACGGAGGGCCCCCAAAACCTTGTATTCACTAAAATTCAGTGTATCTGATGATTCTATGCCCTAATCAATCGATTTCCATCGATACATCACGCAGAATATGTATCCGAGATGTTCTTACAAATCGTTCGTTGCAGACAGTGAAACGGCCAAATATGATGTAAAAACTGTTTCTCTCGCCTTCAAACGCTTAAAAATGCTATTTCTAAGCGAAATACGTGTGATTTGAGTGTTTTACAGTAACTTCCACGGAACTTTAGCTGTACCGGCGAGGGCACCACGGAGGGCTCCCAAAACCTTGTATTCACTAAAAATTCAGTGTATCTGATGATTCTATGCCCTAATCAATCGATTTCCATCGATACATCACGCAGAATATGTATCCGAGATGTTCTTACAAATCGTTCGTTTCAGACAGTGAAACGGCCAAATATGATGTAAAAACTGTTTCTCTCGCCTTCAAACGCTTAAAAATGCTATTTCTAAGCGAAATACGTGTGATTTGAGTGTTTTACAGTAACTTCCACGGAACTTTAGCTGTACCGGCGAGGGCACCACGGAGGGCCCCCAAAACCTTGTATTCACTAAAATTCAGTGTATCTGATGATTCTATGCCCTAATCAATCGATTTCCATCGATACATCACGCAGAATATGTATCCGAGATGTTCTTACAAATCGTTCGTTGCAGACAGTGAAACGGCCAAATATGATGTAAAAACTGTTTCTCTCGCCTTCAAACGCTTAAAAATGCTATTTCTAAGCGAAATACGTGTGATTTGAGTGTTTTACAGTAACTTCCACGGAACTTTAGCTGTACCGGCGAGGGCACCACGGACGGCCCCCAAAACCTTGTATTCACTAAAATTCAGTGTATCTGATGATTCTATGCCCTAATCAATCGATTTCCATCGATACATCACGCAGAATATTTATCCGAGATGTTCTTACAAATCGTTCGTTTCAGACAGTGAAACGGCCAAATATGATGTAAAAACTGTTTCTCTCGCCTTCAAACGCTTAAAAATGCTATTTCTAAGCGAAATACGTGTGATTTGAGTGTTTTACAGTAACTTCCACGGAACTTTAGCTGTACCGGCGAGGGCACCACGGAGGGCCCCCAAAACCTTGTATTCACTAAAATTCAGTGTATCTGATGATTCTATGCCCTAATCAATCGATTTCCATCGATACATCAGGCAGAATATGTATCCGAGATGTTCTTACAAATCGTTCGTTTCAGACAGTGAAACGGCCAAATATGATGTTAAAACTGTTTCTCTCGCCTTCAAACGCTTAAAAATGCTATTTCTAAGCGAAAT
>OX596279.1:37567783-37607783 GCA_951394225.1 Harpalus rufipes
CCCAAATATGATGTAAAAACTGTTTCTCTCGCCTTCAAATGCTTAAAAATGCTATTTCTAAGCGAAATACACGTGACTTGAGTGTTTTACAGTAACTTCCACGGAACTTTAGCTGTACCGGTGAGGGCACCACGGAGGGCCCCCAAAACCTTGTATTCACTAAAATTCAGTGTATCTGATGATTCTATGCCCTAATCAATCGATTTCCATCGATACATCACGCAGAATATGTATACGAGATGTTCTTACAAATCGTTCGTTTCAGACTGTGAAACGGCCAAATATGATGTAAAAACTGTTTCTCTCGCCTTCAAACGCTTAAAAATGCTATTTCTAAGCGAAATACACGTGATTTGAGTGTTTTACAGTAACTTCCACGGAACTTTAGCTGTACCGGCGAGGGCACCACGGAGGGCCCCAAAAACCTTGTATTCACTAAAATTCAGTGTATCTGATGATTCTATGCCCTAATCAATCGATTTCCATCGATACATCACGCAGAATATGTATCCGAGATGTTCTTACAAATCGATGGTTTCAGACTGTGAAACGGCCAAATATGATGTAAAAACTGTTTCTCTCGCCTTCAGACGCTTCAAAATGCTATTTCTAAGCGAAATACGTGCGATTTGAGTGGTTTACAGTAACTTCCACGGAACTTTAGCTGTACCGGCGATGGCACCACGGAGGGCCCCCAAAACCTTGTATTCACTAAAATTCAGTGTATCTGATGATTCTATGCCCTAATCAATCGATTTCCATCGATACATCACGCAGAATATGTATCCGAGATGTTCTTACAAATCGTTCGTTTCAGACTGTGAAACGGCCAAATATGATGTAAAAACTGTTTCTCTCGCCTTCAAACGCTTAAAAATGCTATTTCTAAGCGAAATACACGTGATTTGAGTGTTTTAAAGTAACTTCCACGAAACTTTAGCTGTACCGGTGAGGGCACCACGGAGGGCCCCCAAAACCTTGTATTCACTAAAATCCAGTGTATCTGATGATTCTATGCCCAAATCAATCGATTTCCATCGATACATCACGCAGAATATGTATCCGAGATGTTCTTACAAATCGATGGTTTCAGACTGTGAAACGGCCAAATATGATGTAAAAACTGTTTCTCTCGCCTTCAGACGCTTCAAAATGCTATTTCTAAGCGAAATACGTGCGATTTGAGTGGTTTACAGTAACTTCCACGGAACTTTAGCTGTACCGGCGATGGCACCACGGAGGGCCCCCAAAACCTTGTATTCACTAAAATTCAGTGTATCTGATGATTCTATGCCCTAATCAATCGATTTCCATCGATACATCACGCAGAATATGTATCCGAGATGTTCTTACAAATCGTTCGTTTCAGACTGTGAAACGGCCAAATATGATGTAAAAACTGTTTCTCTCGCCTTCAAACGCTTAAAAATGCTATTTCTAAGCGAAATACACGTGATTTGAGTGTTTTAAAGTAACTTCCACGAAACTTTAGCTGTACCGGTGAGGGCACCACGGAGGGCCCCCAAAACCTTGTATTCACTAAAATCCAGTGTATCTGATGATTCTATGCCCAAATCAATCGATTTCCATCGATACATCACGCAGAATATGTATCCGAGATGTTCTTACAAATCGTTCGTTTCAGACTGTGAAACGGCCAAATATGATGTAAAAACTGTTTCTCTCGTCTTCAAACGCTTAAAAATGCTATTTCTAAGCGAAATACATGTGATTTGAGTGTTTTACAGTAACTTCCACGGAACTTTAGCTGTACCGGCGAGGGCACCACGGAGGGCCCCCAAAACCTTGTATTCACTAAAATTCAGTGTATCTGATGATTCTATGCCCTAATCAATCGATTTCCATCGATACATCACGCAGAATATGTATCCGAGATGTTCTTACAAATCGTTCGTTTCAGACTGTGAAACGGCCAAATATGATGTAAAAACTGTTTCTCTCGCCTTTAAACGCTTAAAAATGCTATTTCTAAGCGAGATACATGTGATTTGAGTGTTTCACAGTAACTTCCACGGAACTTTAGCTGTACCGGCGAGGGCACCACGGAGGGCCCCCAAAACCTTGTATTCACTAAAATTCAGTGTATCTCATGATTCTATGCCCTAATCAATCGATTTCCATCGATACATCACGCAGAATATGTATCCGAGATGTTCTTACCAATCGTTCGTTTCAGACTGTGAAACGGCCAAATATGATGTAAAACCTGTTTCTCTCTTCTTCAAACGCTTAAAAATGCTATTTCTAAGCGAAATACACGTGATTTGAGTGTTTTACAGTAACTTCCACGGAACTTTAGCTGTACCGGCGAGGGCACCACGGAGGGCCCCCAAAACCTTGTATTCACTAAAATTCAGTGTATCTGATGATTCTATGCCCTAAACAATCGATTTCCATCGATACATCACGCAGAATATGTATCCGAGATGTTCTTACAAATCGTTCGTTTCAGACTGTGAAACGGCCAAATATGATGTAAAAACTGTTTCTCTCGCCTTCAGACGCTTCAAAATGCTATTTCTAAGCGAAATACATGCGATTTGAGTGGTTTACAGTAACTTCCACGGAACTTTAGCTGTACCGGCGAGGGCACCACGGAGGGCCCCCAAAACCTTGTATTCACTAAAATTCAGTGTATCTGATGATTCTATGCCCTAATCAATCGATTTCCATCGATACATCACGCAGAATATGTATCCGAGATGTTCTTACAAATAGTTCGTTTCAGACTGTGAAACGGCCAAATATGATGTAAAAACTGTTTCTCTCGCCTTCAAACGCTTAAAAATGCTATTTCTAAGCGAAATACACGTGATTTGAGTGTTTTAAAGTAACTTCCACGGAACTTTAGCTGTACCGGTGAGGGCACCACGGAGGGCCCCCAAAACCTTGTAATCACTAAAATCCAGTGTATCTGATGATTCTATGCCCAAATCAATCGATTTCCATCGATACATCACGCAGAATATGTATCCGAGATGTTCTTACAAATCGTTCGTTTCAGACTGTGAAACGGCCAAATATGATGTAAAAACTGTTTCTCTCGTCTTCGAACGCTTAAAAATGCTATTTCTAAGCGAAATACATGTGATTTGAGTGTTTTACAGTAACTTCCACGGAACTTTAGCTGTACCGGCGAGGGCACCACGGAGGGCCCCCAAAACCTTGTATTCACTAAAATTCAGTGTATCTGATGATTCTATGCCCTAATCAATCGATTTCCATCGATACATCACGCAGAATATGTATCCGAGATGTTCTTACAAATCGATGGTTTCAGACTGTGAAACGGCCAAATATGATGTAAAAACTGTTTCTCTCGCCTTCAGACGCTTCAAAATGCTATTTCTAAGCGAAATACGTGCGATTTGAGTGGTTTACAGTAACTTCCACGGAACTTTAGCTGTACCGGCGATGGCACCACGGAGGGCCCCCAAAACCTTGTATTCACTAAAATTCAGTGTATCTGATGATTCTATGCCCTAATCAATCGATTTCCATCGATACATCACGCAGAATATGTATCCGAGATGTTCTTACAAATCGTTCGTTTCAGACTGTGAAACGGCCAAATATGATGTAAAAACTGTTTCTCTCGCCTTCAAACGCTTAAAAATGCTATTTCTAAGCGAAATACACGTGATTTGAGTGTTTTAAAGTAACTTCCACGAAACTTTAGCTGTACCGGTGAGGGCACCACGGAGGGCCTTCAAAACCTTGTATTCACTAAAATCCAGTGTATCTGATGATTCTATGCCCAAATCAATCGATTTCCATCGATACATCACGCAGAATATGTATCCGAGATGTTCTTACAAATCGTTCGTTTCAGACTGTGAAACGGCCAAATATGATGTAAAAACTGTTTCTCTCGTCTTCAAACGCTTAAAAATGCTATTTCTAAGCGAAATACATGTGATTTGAGTGTTTTACAGTAACTTCCACGGAACTTTAGCTGTACCGGCGAGGGCACCACGGAGGGCCCCCAAAACCTTGTATTCACTAAAATTCAGTGTATCTGATGATTCTATGCCCTAATCAATCGATTTCTATCGATACATCACGCAGAATATGTATCCGAGATGTTCTTACAAATCGTTCGTTTCAGACTGTGAAACGGCCAAATATGATGTAAAAACTGTTTCTCTCGCCTTTAAACGCTTAAAAATGCTATTTCTAAGCGAGATACATGTGATTTGAGTGTTTCACAGTAACTTCCACGGAACTTTAGCTGTACCGGCGAGGGCACCACGGAGGGCCCCCAAAACCTTGTATTCACTAAAATTCAGTGTATCTCATGATTCTATGCCCTAATCAATCGATTTCCATCGATACATCACGCAGAATATGTATCCGAGATGTTCTTACCAATCGTTCGTTTCAGACTGTGAAACGGCCAAATATGATGTAAAACCTGTTTCTCTCTTCTTCAAACGCTTAAAAATGCTATTTCTAAGCGAAATACACGTGATTTGAGTGTTTTACAGTAACTTCCACGGAACTTTAGCTGTACCGGCGAGGGCACCACGGAGGGCCCCCAAAACCTTGTATTCACTAAAATTCAGTGTATCTGATGATTCTATGCCCTAAACAATCGATTTCCATCGATACATCACGCAGAATATGTATCCGAGATGTTCTTACAAATCGTTCGTTTCAGACTGTGAAACTGCCAAATATGATGTAAAAACTGTTTCTCTCGCCTTCAGACGCTTCAAAATGCTATTTCTAAGCGAAATACATGCGATTTGAGTGGTTTACAGTAACTTCCACGGAACTTTAGCTGTACCGGCGAGGGCACCACGGAGGGCCCCCAAAACCTTGTATTCACTAAAATTCAGTGTATCTGATGATTCTATGCCCTAATCAATCGATTTCCATCGATACATCACGCAGAATATGTATCCGAGATGTTCTTACAAATAGTTCGTTTCAGACTGTGAAACGGCCAAATATGATGTAAAAACTGTTTCTCTCGCCTTCAAACGCTTAAAAATGCTATTTCTAAGCGAAATACACGTGATTTGAGTGTTTTAAAGTAACTTCCACGGAACTTTAGCTGTACCGGTGAGGGCACCACGGAGGGCCCCCAAAACCTTGTAATCACTAAAATCCAGTGTATCTGATGATTCTATGCCCAAATCAATCGATTTCCATCGATACATCACGCAGAATATGTATCCGAGATGTTCTTACAAATCGTTCGTTTCAGACTGTGAAACGGCCAAATATGATGTAAAAACTGTTTCTCTCGTCTTCGAACGCTTAAAAATGCTATTTCTAAGCGAAATACATGTGATTTGAGTGTTTTACAGTAACTTCCACGGAACTTTAGCTGTACCGGCGAGGGCACCACGGAGGGCCCCCAAAACCTTGTATTCACTAAAATTCAGTGTATCTGATGATTCTATGCCCTAATCAATCGATTTCCATCGATACATCACGCAGAATATGTATCCGAGATGTTCTTACAAATCGTTCGTTTCAGACTGTGAAACGGCCAAATATGATGTAAAAACTGTTTCTCTCGCCTTTAAACGCTTAAAAATGCTATTTCTAAGCGAGATACATGTGATTTGAGTGTTTCACAGTAACTTCCACGGAACTTTAGCTGTACCGGCGAGGGCACCACGGAGGGCCCCCAAAACCTTGTATTCACTAAAATTCAGTGTATCTGATGATTCTATGCCCTAATCAATCGATTTCCATTGATACATCACGCAGAATATGTATCCGAGATGTTCTTACAAATCGTTCGTTTCAGACTGTGAAACGGCCAAATATGATGTAAAACCTGTTTCTCTCGCCTTCAAACGCTTAAAAATGCTATTTCTAAGCGAAATACACGTGATTTGAGTGTTTTACAGTAACTTCCACGGAACTTTAGCTGTACCGGCGAGGGCACCACGGAGGGCCCCCAAAACCTTGTATTCACTAAATTTCAGTGTATCTGATGATTCTATGCCCTAATCAATCGATTTCCATCGATACATCACGCAGAATATGTATCCGAGATGTTCTTACAAATCGTTCGTTTCAGATTGTGAAACGGCCAAATAGGATGGAAAAACTGTTTCTCTCGTCTTCAAACGCTTAATAATGCTATTTCTAAGCGAAATACATGTGATTTGAGTGTTTTACAGTAACTTCCACGGAACGTTAGCTGTACCGGCGAAGGCACTACGGAGGGCCCCCAAAACCTTGTATTCACTAAAATTCAGGGTATCTCATGATTCTATGCCCTAATCAATCGATTTCCATCGATACATCACGCAGAATATGTATCCGAGATGTTCTTACAAATCGTTCGTTTCAGACTGTGAAACGGCCAAATATGATGTAAAAACTATTTCTCTCGCCTTCAAACGCTTAAAAATGCTATTTCTAAGCGAAATACATGTGATTTGAGTGTTTTACAGTAACTTCCACGGAACTTTAGCTGTACCGGCGAGGGCACAACGGAGGGCCCCCAAAACCTTGTATTCACTAAAATTCAGTGTATCTGATGATTCTATGCCCTAATCAATCGATTTCCATCGATACATCACGCAGAATATGTATCCGAGATGTTCTTACAAATCGTTCGTTTCAGACTGTGAAACGGCCAAATATGATGTAAAAACTGTTTCTCTCGCCTAAAAACGCTTAAAAATGCTATTTCTAAGCGAAATACACGTGATTTGAGTGTTTTACAGTAACTTCCACGGAACTTTAGCTGTACCGGCGAGGGCACCACGGAGGGCCCCCAAAACCTTGTATTCACTAAATTTCAGTGTATCTGATGATTCTATGCCCTAATCAATCGATTTCCATCGATACATCACGCAGAATATGTATCCGAGATGTTCTTACAAATCGTTCGTTTCAGACTGTGAAACGGCCAAATATGATGTAAAAACTGTTTCTCTCGCCTTCAAACGCTTAAAAATGCTATTTCTAAGCGAAATACATGTGATTTGAGTGTTTTACAGTAACTTCCACGGAACTTTAGCTGTACCGGCGAGGGCACCACGGAGGGCCCCCAAAACCTTGTATTCACTATAATTCAGTGTATCTGATGATTCTATGCCCTAATCAATCGATTTCCATCGATACATCACGCAGAATATGTATCCGAGATGTTCTTACAAATCGTTCGTTTCAGACTGTGAAACGGCCAAATATGATGTAAAAACTGTTTCTCTCGCCTTCAAACGCTTAAAAATGCTATTTCTAAGCGAAATACATGTGATTTGAGTGTTTTACAGTAACTTCCACGGAACTTTAGCTGTATCGGCGAGGGCACCACGGAGGGCCCCCAAAACCTTGTATTCACTAAAATTCAGTGTATCTGATGATTCTATGCCCTAATCAATCGATTTCCATCGATACATCACGCAGATTATATGAATCCGAGATGTTCTTACAAATCGTTCGTTTCTGACTGTGAAACGGCCAAATAGGATGTAAAAACTGTTTCTCTCGCCTTCAAACGCTTAATAATGCTATTTCTAAGCGAAATACATGTGATTTGAGTGTTTTACAGTAACTTCCACGGAACGTTAGCTGTACCGGCGAGGGCACTACGGAGGGCCCCCAAAACCTTGTATTCACTAAAATTCAGTGTATCTCATGATTCTATGCCCTAATCAATCGATTTCCATCGATACATCACGCAGAATATGTATCCGAGATGTTCTTACAAATCGTTCGTTTCAGACTGTGAAACGGCCAAATATGATGTAAAAACTGTTTCTCTCGCCTTCAGACGCTTAAAAATGCTATTTCTAAGCGAAATACGTGCGATTTGAGTGGTTTACAGTAACTTCCACGGAACTTTAGCTGTACCGGCGAGGGCACCACGGAGGGCCCCCAAAACCTTGTATTCACTAAAATTCAGTGTATCTGATGATTCTATGCCCTAATCAATCGATTTCCATCGTTACATCACGCAGAATATGTATCCGAGATGTTCTTACAAATCGTTCGTTTCAGACTGTGAAACGGCCAAATATGATGTAAAAACTGTTTCTCTCGCCTTCAAACGCTTAAAAATGCAATATCTAAGCGAAATACATGTGATTTGAGTGTTTTACAGTAACTTCCACGGAACTTTAGCTGTACCGGCGAGGGCACCACGGAGGGCCCCCAAAACCTTGAATTCACTAAAATTCAGTGTATCTGATGATTCTATGCCCTAATCAATCGATTTCCATCGATACATCACGCAGAATATGTATCCGAGATGTTCTTACAAATCGTTCGTTTCAGACTGTGAAACGGCCAAATATGATGTAAAAACTGTATCTCTCGCCTTCAAACGCTTAAAAATGCTATTTCTAAGCGAAATACATGTGATTTGAGTGTTTTACAGTAACTTCCACGGAACGTTAGCTGTACCGGCGAGGGCACTACGGAGGGCCCCCAAAACCTTGTATTCACTAAAATTCAGTGTATCTCATGATTCTATGCCCTAATCAATCGATTTCCATCCATACATCACGCAGAATATGTATCTGAGATGTTCTTACAAATCGTTCGTTTCTGACTGTGAAACGGCTAAATAGGATGTAAAAACTGTTTCTCTCGCCTTCAAACGCTTAATAATGCTATTTCTAAGCGAAATACATGTGATTTGAGTGTTTTACAGTAACTTCCACGGAACGTTAGCTGTACCGGCGAGGGCACTACGGATTGCCCCCAAAACCTTGTATTCACTAAAATTCAGTGTATCTGATGATTCTATGCCCTAATCAATCGATTTCCATCGATACATCACGCAGAATATGTATCCGAGATGTTCTTACAAATAGTTCGTTTCAGACTGTGAAACGGCCAAATATGATGTAAAAACTGTTTCTCTCGCCTTCAAACGCTTAAAAATGCTATTTCTAAGCGAAATACATGTGAATTGAGTGTTTTACAGTAACTTCCACGGAACTTTAGCTGTACCGGCGAGGGCACCACGGAGGGCCCCCAAAACCTTGTATTCACTAAAATTCAGTGTATCTGATGATTCTATGCCCTAATCAATCGATTTCCACGCAGAATATGTATCCGAGATGTTCTTACAAATCGTTCGTTTCAGACTGTGAAACGGCCAAATATGATGTAAAAACTGTTTCTCTCGCCTTCAGACGCTTAAAAATGCTATTTCTAAGCGAAATACGTGCGATTTGAGTGGTTTACAGTACTTCCACGGAACTTTAGCTGTACCGGCGAGGGCACCACGGAGGGCCCCCAAACCTTGTATTCACTAAAATTCAGTGTATCTGATGATTCTATGCCCTAATCAATCGATTTCCATCGATACATCACGCAGAATATGTATCCGAGATGTTCTTACAAATCGTTCGTTTCAGACTGTGAAACGGCCAAATATGATGTAAAAACTGCTTCTCTCGCCCTCAGACGCTTAAAAATGCTATTTCTAAGCGAAATACGTGCGATTTGAGTGGTTTACAGTAACTTCCACGGAACTTTAGCTGTACCGGCGAGGGCACCACGGAGGGCCCCCAAAACCTTGTATTCACTAAAATTCAGTGTATCTGATGATTCTATGCCCTAATCAATCGATTTCCATCGTTACATCACGCAGAATATGTATCCGAGATGTTCTTACAAATCGTTCGTTTCAGACTGTGAAACGGCCAAATATGATGTAAAAACTGTTTCTCTCGCCTTCAAACGCTTAAAAATGCAATATCTAAGCGAAATACATGTGATTTGAGTGTTTTACAGTAACTTCCACGGAACTTTAGCTGTACCGGCGAGGGCACCACGGAGGGCCCCCAAAACCTTGAATTCACTAAAATTCAGTGTATCTGATGATTCTATGCCCTAATCAATCGATTTCCATCGATACATCACGCAGAATATGTATCCGAGATGTTCTTACAAATCGTTCGTTTCAGACTGTGAAACGGCCAAATATGATGTAAAACCTGTTTCTCTCGCCTTCAAACGCTTAAAATGCTATTTCTAAGCGAAATACATGTGATTTGAGTGTTTTACAGTAACTTCCACGGAACTTTAGCTGTACCGGCGAGGGCACCACGGAGGGCCCCCAACACCTTTTATTCACTAAAATTCAGTGTATCTGATGATTCTATGCCCTAATCAATCGATTTCCATCGATACATCACGCAGAATATGTATCCGAGATGTTCTTACAAATCGTTCGTTTCAGACTGTGAAACGGCCAAATATGATGTAAAAACTGTTTTCTCTCGCCTTCAGACGCTTAAAAATGCTATTTCTAAGCGAAATACGTGCGATTTGAGTGGTTTACAGTAACTTCCACGGAACTTTAGCTGTACCGGCGAGGGCACCACGGAGGGCCCCCAAAACCTTGTATTCACTAAAATTCAGTGTATCTGATGATTCTATGCCTTAATCAATCGATTTCCATCGATACATCACGCAGAATATGTATCCGAGATGTTCTTACAAATCGTTCGTTTCAGACTGTGAAAACGGCCAAATATGATGTAAAAACTGTATCTCTCGCCTTCAAACGCTTAAAAATGCTATTTCTAAGCGAAATACATGTGATTTGAGTGTTTTACAGTAACTTCCACGGAACGTTAGCTGTACCGGCGAGGGCACTACGGAGGGCCCCCAAAACCTTGTATTCACTAAAATTCAGTGTATCTCATGATTCTATGCCCTAATCAATCGATTTCCATCCATACATCACGCAGAATATGTATCTGAGATGTTCTTACAAATCGTTCGTTTCTGACTGTGAAACGGCTAAATAGGATGTAAAAACTGTTTCTCTCGCCTTCAAACGCTTAATAATGCTATTTCTAAGCGAAATACATGTGATTTGAGTGTTTTACAGTAACTTCCACGGAACGTTAGCTGTACCGGCGAGGGCACTACGGAGGGCCCCCAAAACCTTGTATTCACTAAAATTCAGTGTATCTGATGATTCTATGCCCTAATCAATCGATTTCCATCGATACATCACGCAGAATATGTATCCGAGATGTTCTTACAAATAGTTCGTTTCAGACTGTGAAACGGCCAAATATGATGTAAAAACTGTTTCTCTCGCCTTCAAACGCTTAAAAATGCTATTTCTAAGCGAAATACATGTGAATTGAGTGTTTTACAGTAACTTCCACGGAACTTTAGCTGTACCGGCGAGGGCACCACGGAGGGCCCCCAAAACCTTGTATTCACTAAAATTCAGTGTATCTGATGATTCTATGCCCTAATCAATCGATTTCCACGCAGAATATGTATCCGAGATGTTCTTACAAATCGTTCGTTTCAGACTGTGAAACGGCCAAATATGATGTAAAAACTGTTTCTCTCGCCTTCAGACGCTTAAAAATGCTATTTCTAAGCGAAATACGTGCGATTTGAGTGGTTTACAGTACTTCCACGGAACTTTAGCTGTACCGGCGAGGGCACCACGGAGGGCCCCCAAAACCTTGTATTCACTAAAATTCAGTGTATCTGATGATTCTATGCCCTAATCAATCGATTTCCATCGATACATCACGCAGAATATGTATCCGAGATGTTCTTACAAATCGTTCGTTTCAGACTGTGAAACGGCCAAATATGATGTAAAAACTGCTTCTCTCGCCCTCAGACGCTTAAAAATGCTATTTCTAAGCGAAATACGTGCGATTTGAGTGGTTTACAGTAACTTCCACGGAACTTTAGCTGTACCGACGAGGGCACCACGGAGGGCCCCCAAAACCTTGTATTCACTAAAATTCAGTGTATCTGATGATTTTATGGCCTAATCAATCGATTTCCATCGATACATCACGCAGAATATGTATCCGAGATGTTCTTACAAATCGTTCGTTTCAGAATGTGAAACGGCCAAATATGATGTAAAAACTGATTCTCTCGCCTTCAGACGCTTAAAAATGCTATTTCTAAGCGAAATACGTGCGATTTGAGTGGTTTACAGTAACTTCCACGGAACTTTAGCTGTACCGGCGAGGGCACCACGGAGGGCCGCCAAAACCTTGTATTCACTAAAATTCAGTGTATCTGATGATTCTATGCCCTAATCAATCGATTTCCATCGATACATCACGCAGAATATGTATCCGAGATGTTCTTACAAATCGTTCGTTTCAGACTGTGAAACGGCCAAATATGATGTAAAAACTGTTTCTCTCGCCTTCAAACGCTTAAAAATGCTATTTCTAAGCGAAATACATGTGATTTGAGTGTTTTACAGTAACTTCCAGGGAACTTTAGCTGTACCGGCGAGGGCACCACGGAGGGCCCCCAAAACCTTGTATTCACTAAAATTCAGTGTATCTGATGATTCTATGCCCTAATCAATCGATTTCCATCGATACATCACGCAGAATATGTATCCGAGATGTTCTTACAAATCGTTCGTTTCAGACTGTGAAACGGCCAAATATGATGTAAAACTGTTTCTCTCGCCTTCAAACGCTTAAAAATGCTATTTCTAAGCGAAATACACGTGATTTGAGTGTTTTACAGTAACTTCCACGGAACTTTAGCTGTACCGGTGAGGGCACCACGGAGGGCCCCCAAAACCTTGTATTCACTAAAATTCAGTGTATCTGATGATTCTATGCCCTAATCAATCGATTTCCATCGATACATCACGCAGAATATGTATCCGAGATGTTCTTACAAATCGTTCGTTCACACTGTGAAACGGCCAAATATGATGGAAAAACTGTTTCTCTCGCCTTCAAACGCTTAAAAATGCTATTTCTAAGCGAAATACATGTGATTTGAGTGTTTTACAGTAACTTCCACGGAACTTTAGCTGTACCGGCGAGGGCACCACGGAAGGCCCCAAAACCTTGTATTCACTAAAATTCAGTGTATCTGATTATTCTATGCCCTAATCAATCGATTTCCATCGATACATCACGCAGAATATGTATCCGAAATGATCTTACAAATCGTTCGTTTCAGACTGTGAAACGGCCAAATATGATGTAAAAATTGTTTCTCTCGCCTTCAGACGCTTAAAAATGCTATTTCTAAGCGAAATACGTGCGATTTGAGTGGTTTACAGTAACTTCCACGGAACTTTAGCTGTACCGGCGAGGGCACCACGGAGGGCCCCCAAAACCTTGTATTCACTAAAATTCAGTGTATCTGATGATTCTATGCCCTAATCAATCGATTTCCATCGATACATCACGCAGAATATGTATCCGAGATGTTCTTACAAATCGTTCGTTTCAGACTGTGAAACGGCCAAATATGATGTAAAAACTGTTTCTCTCGCCTTCAAACGCTTAAAAATGCTATTTCTAAGCGAGATACTTGTGATTTGAGTGTTTCACAGTAACTTCCACGGAACTTTAGCTGTACCGGCGAGGGCACCACGGAGGGCCCCAAAACCTTGTATTCACTTAAATTCAGTGTATCTGATGATTCTATGCCCTAATCAATCGATTTCCATCGATACATCATCAGAATATGTATCAGAGATGTTCTTACAAATCGTTCGTTTCAGACTGTGAAACGGCCAAATATGATGTAAAAACTGTTTCTCTCGCCTTCAGACGCTTAAAAATGCAATTTCTAAGCGAAATACATGTGATTTGAGTGTTTTACAGTAACTTCCACGGAACTTTAGCTGTACCGGCGAGGGCACCACGGAGGGCCCCCATAACCTTGTATTCACTGAAATTCAGTGTATCAGATGATTCTATGCCCTATCAATCGATTTCCATCGATACATCACGCAGAATATGTATCCGAGATGTTCTTACAAATCGTTCGTTTCAGACTGTGGAACGGCCAAATATGATGTAAAAACTGTTTCTCTCGCCTTCAAACGCTTAAAAATGCTATTTCTAAGCGAGATACATGTGATTTGAGTGTTTCACAGTAACTTCCACGGAACTTTAGCTGTACCAGCGAGGGCACCACAGAGGGCCCCCAAAACCATGTATTTACTAAAATTCAGTGTATCTGATGATTCTAAGCCCTAATCAATCGATTTCCATCGATACATCACGCAGAATTGTATCCCGAGATGTTCTTACAAATCGTTCGTTTCAGACTGTGAAAAGGCCAAATATGATGTAAAAACTGTTTCTCTCGCCTTCAAACGCTTAAAAATGCTATTTCTAAGCGAGGTTCATGTGATTAGAGTGTTTCACAGTAACTTCCACGGAACTTTAGCTGTACCGGCGAGGGCACCACGGAGGGCCCCAAAACCTTGTATTCACTAAAATTCAGTGTATCTGATGATTCTATGCCCTAATCAATCGATTTCCATCGATACATCACGCAGAATATGTATCCGAGATGTTCTTACAAATCGTTCGTTTCAGACTGTGAAACGGCCAAATATGATGTAAAAACTGTTTCTCTCGCCTTCAAACGCTTAAAAATGCTATTTCTAAGCGAAATACATGTGATTTGAGTGTTTTACAGTAAGTTCCACGGAACTTTAGCTGTACCGGCGAGGGCACCACGGAGGGCCCCCAAAACCTTGTATTCACTAAAATTCAGTGTATCTGATGATTCTATGCCCTAATCAATCGATTTCCATCCATACATCACGCAGAATATGTATCCGAGATGTTCTTACAAATCGTTCGTTTCAGACTGTGAAACGGCCAAATATGATGTAAAAATTGTTTCTCTCGCCTTCAGACGCTTAAAAATGCTATTTCTAAGCGAAATACGTGCGATATGAATGGTTTACAGTAACTTCCACGGAACTTTAGCTGTACCGGCGAGGGCACCACGGAGGGCCCCCAAAACCTTGTATTCACTAAAATTCAGTGTATCTGATGATTCTATGCCCTAATCAATCGATTTCCATCGATACATCACGCAGAATATGTATCCGAGATGTTCTTACAAATCGTTCGTTTCAGATTGTGAAACGGCCAAATAGGATGGAAAAACTGTTTCTCTCGTCTTCAAACGCTTAATAATGCTATTTCTAAGCGAAATACATGTGATTTGAGTGTTTTACAGTAACTTCCACGGAACGTTAGCTGTACCGTCGAGGGCACTACGGAGGGCCCCCAAAACCTTGTATTCACTAAAATTCAGTGTATCTGAAGATTCTATGCCCTAATCAATCAATTTCCATCGATACATCACGCAGAATATGTATCCGAGATGTTCTTACAAATCGTTCGTTTCAGACTGTGAAACGGCCGAATATGATGTAAAAACTGTTTCTCTCGCCTTCAAACGCTTAAAAATGCTATTTCTAAGCGAAATACATGTGATTTGAGTGTTTTACAGTAACTTCCACGGAACTTTAGCTGTACCGGCGAGGGCACCACGGAGGGCCCCCAAAACCTTGTATTCACTAAAATTCAGTGTATCTGATGATTCTATGCCATAAACAATCGATTTCCATCGATACATCACGCAGAATATGTATCCGAGATGTTCTTACAAATCGTTCGATTCAGACTGTGAAACGGCCAAATATGATGTAAAAACTGTTTCTCTCGCCTTCAGACGCTTAAAAATGCTATTTCTAAGCGAAATACGTGCGATTTGAGTGGTTTACAGTAACTTCCACGGAACTTTAGCTGTACCGGCGAGGGCACCACGGAGGGCCCCCAAAACCTTGTATTCACTAAAATTCAGTGTATCTGATGATTCTATGCCCTAATCAATCGATTTCCATCGATACATCACGCAGAATATGTATCCGAGATGTTCTTAAAAATCGTTCGTTTCAGACTGTGAAACGGCCAAATATGATGTAAAAATTGTTTCTCTCGCCTTCAGACGCTTAAAAATGCTATTTCTAAGCGAAATACGTGCGATATGAATGGTTTACAGTAACTTCCACGGAACTTTAGCTGTACCGGCGAGGGCACCACGGAGGGCCCCCAAAACCTTGTATTCACTAAAATTCAGTGTATCTGATGATTCTATGCCCTAATCAATCGATTTCCATCGATACATCACGCAGAATATGTATCCGAGATGTTCTTACAAATCGTTCGTTTCAGATTGTGAAACGGCCAAATAGGATGGAAAAACTGTTTCTCTCGTCTTCAAACGCTTAATAATGCTATTTCTAAGCGAAATACATGTGATTTGAGTGTTTTACAGTAACTTCCACGGAACGTTAGCTGTACCGTCGAGGGCACTACGGAGGGCCCCCAAAACCTTGTATTCACTAAAATTCAGTGTATCTGAAGATTCTATGCCCTAATCAATCAATTTCCATCGATACATCACGCAGAATATGTATCCGAGATGTTCTTACAAATCGTTCGTTTCAGACTGTGAAACGGCCGAATATGATGTAAAAACTGTTTCTCTCGCCTTCAAACGCTTAAAAATGCTATTTCTAAGCGAAATACATGTGATTTGAGTGTTTTACAGTAACTTCCACGGAACTTTAGCTGTACCGGCGAGGGCACCACGGAGGGCCCCCAAAACCTTGTATTCACTAAAATTCAGTGTATCTGATGATTCTATGCCCTAATCAATCGATTTCCATCGATACATCACGCAGAATATGTATCCGAGATGTTCTTACAAATCGTTCGTTTCAGACTGTTAAACGGCCAAATATGATGTAAAAACTGTTTCTCTCGCCTTCAAACGCTTAAAAATGCTATTTCTAAGCAAGACACATGTGATTTGAGTGTTTCACAGTAACTTCCACGGAACTTTAGCTGTACCGGCGAGGGCACCACGGTGGGCCCCCAAAACCTTGTATTCACTAAAATTCAGTGTATCTGATGATTCTATGCCCTAATCAATCGATTTCCATCGATACATCACGCAGAATATGTATCCGAGATGTTCTTACAAATCGTTCGTTTCAGACTGTGAAACGGCCAAATATGATGTAAAAACTGTTTCTCTCGCCTTCAAACGCTTAAAAATGCTATTTCTAAGCGAAATACACGTGATTTGAGTGTTTTACAGTAACTTCCACGGAACTTTAGCTGTACCGGCGAGGGCACCACGGAGGACCCCCAAAACCTTGTAATCACTAAAATACAGTGTATCTGATGATTCTATGCCCTAATCAATCGATTTCCATCGATACATCACGCAGAATATGTATCCGAGATGTTCTTACAAATCGTTCGTTTCAGACTGTGAAACGGCCAAATATGATGTAAAAACTGTTTCTCTCGCCTTCAAACGCTTAAAAATGCTATTTCTAAGCAAAATACATGTAATTTGAGTGTTTTACAGTAACTTCCACGGAACTTTAGCTGTACCGGCGAGGGCACCACGGAGTGCCCCCAAAACCTTGTATTCACTAAAATTCAGTGTATCTGATGATTCTATGCCCTAATCAATCGATTTCCATCGATACATCACGCAGAATATGTATCCGAGATGTTCTTACAAATCGTTCGTTTCAGACTGTGAAAAGGCCAAATATGATGTAAAAACTGTTTCTCTCGCCTTCAAACGCTTAAAAATGCTATTTCTAAGCGAGGTTCATGTGATTAGAGTGTTTCACAGTAACTTCCACGGAACTTTAGCTGTACCGGCGAGGGCACCACGGAGGGCCCCAAAACCTTGTATTCACTAAAATTCAGTGTATCTGATGATTCTATGCCCTAATCAATCGATTTCCATCGATACATCACGCAGAATATGTATCCGAGATGTTCTTACAAATCGTTCGTTTCAGACTGTGAAACGGCCAAATATGATGTAAAAACTGTTTCTCTCGCCTTCAAACGCTTAAAAATGCTATTTCTAAGCGAAATACATGTGATTTGAGTGTTTTACAGTAAGTTCCACGGAACTTTAGCTGTACCGGCGAGGGCACCACGGAGGGCCCCCAAAACCTTGTATTCACTAAAATTCAGTGTATTTGATGATTCTATGCCCTAATCAATCGATTTCCATCGATACATCACGCAGAATATGTATCCGAGATGTTCTTACAAATCGTTCGTTTCAGACTGTGGAACGGCCAAATATGATGTAAAAACTGTTTCTCTCGCCTTCAGACGCTTAAAAATGCTATTTCTAAGCGAAATACTTGCGATTTGAGTGGTTTACATTAACTTCCACGGAACTTTAGCTGTACCGGCGAGGGCACCACGGAGGGCCCCCAAAACTTTGTATTCACTAAAATTCGGTGTATCTGATGATTCTATGCCCTAATCAATCGATTTCCATCGATACATCACGCAGAATATGTATCCGAATGTTCTTACAAATCGTTCGTTTCAGATTGTGAAACGGCCAAATAGGATGTAAAAACTGTTTCTCTCGCCTTCAAACGCTTAATAATGCTATTTTTAAGCGAAATACATGTGATTTGAGTGTTTTACAGTAACTTCCACGGAACGTTAGCTGTACCGGCGAGGGCACTACGGAGGGCCCCCAAAACCTTGTATTCACTAAAATTCAGTGTATCTCATGATTCTATGCCCTAATCAATCGATTTCCATCGATACATCACGCAGAATATGTATCCGAGATGTTCTTACAAATCGTTCGTTTCAGACTGTGAAACGGCCAAATATGATGTAAAAACTGTTTCTCTCGCCTTCAAACGCTTAAAAATGCTATTTCTAAGCGAAATACATGTGATTTGAGTGTTTTACAGTAACTTCCACGGAACTTTAGCTGTACCGGCGAGGGCACCACGGAGGGCCCCCAAAACCTTGTATTCACTAAAATTCAGTGTATCTGATGATTCTATGCCCTAATCAATCGATTTCCATCGATACATCACGCAGAATATGTATCCGAGATGTTCTTACAAATCGTTCGTTTCAGACTGTGAAAAGGCCAAATATGATGTAAAAACTGTTTCTCTCGCCTTCAGACGCTTAAAAATGCTATTTCTAAGCGAAATACGTGCGATTTGAGTGGTTTACAGTAACTTCCACGGAACTTTAGCTGTACCGGCGAGGGCACCACGGAGGGCCCCCAAAACCTTGTATTCACTAAAATTCAGTGTATCTGATGATTCTATGCCCTAATCAATCGATTTCCATCGATACATCACGCAGAATATGTATCCGAGATGTTCTCACAAATCGTTCGTTTCAGACTGTGAAACGGCCAAATATGATGTAAAAACTGTTTCTCTCGCCTTCAAACGCTTAAAAATGCTATTTCTAAGCGAAATACATGTGATTTGATTGTTTTACAGTAACTTCCATGGAACTTTTGCTGTACCGGCGAGGGCACCACGGAGGGCCCCCAAAACCTTGTATTCACTAAAATTCAGTGTATCTGATGATTCTATGCCCTAATCAATCGATTTCCATCGATACATCACGCAGAACATGTATCCGAGATGTTCTTACAAATCGTTCGTTTCAGATTGTGAAACGGCCAAATAGGATGGAAAAACTGTTTCTCTCGTCTTCAAACGCTTAATAATGCTATTTCTAAGCGAAATACATGTGATTTGAGTGTTTTACAGTAACTTCCACGGAACTTTAGCTGTACCGGCGAGGGCACCACGGAGGGCCCCCAAAACCTTGTATTCACTAAAATTCAGTGTATCTGATGATTCTATGCCCTAATCAATCGATTTCCATCGATACATCACGCAGAAAATGTATCCGAGATGTTCTTACAAATCGTTCGTTTCAGATTGTGAAACGGCTAAATAGGATGGAAAAACTGTTTCTCTCGTCTTCAAACGCTTAATAATGCTATTTCTAAGCGAAATACATGTGATTTGAGTGTTTTACAGTAACTTCCACGGAACGTTAGCTGTACCGGCGAGGGCACTACGGAGGGCCCCCAAAACCTTGTATTCACTAAAATTCAGTGTATCTCATGATTCTATGCCCTAATCAATCGATTTCCATCGATACATCACGCAGAATATGTATCCGAGATGTTCTTACAAATCGTTCGTTTCAGACTGTGAAACGGCCAAATATGATGTAAAAACTGTTTCTCTCGCCTTCAAACGCTTAAAAATGCTATTTCTAAGCGAAATACATGTGATTTGAGTGTTTTACAGGAACTTCCACGGAACTTTAGCTATACCGGCGAGGGCACCACGGAGGGCCTCCAAAACCTTGTATTCACTAAAATTCAGTGTATCTGATGATTCTATGCCCTAATCAATCGATTTCCATCGATACATCACGCAGAATATGTATCCGAGATGTTCTTACAAATCGTTCGTTTCAGACTGTGAAACGGCCAAATATGATGTAAAAACTGTTTCTCTCGCCTTCAAACGCTTAAAAATGCTATTTCTAAGCGAAATACATGTGATTTGAGTGTTTTACAGTAACTTCCACGGAACTTTAGCTGTACCGGCGAGGGCACCACGGAGGGCCCCCAAAACCTTGTATTCACTAAAATTCAGTGTATCTGATGATTCTATGCCCTAATCAATCGATTTCCATCGATACATCACGCAGAATATGTATCCGAGATGTTCTCACAAATCGTTCGTTTCAGACTGTGAAACGGCCAAATATGATGTAAAAACTGTTTCTCTCGCCTTCAAACGCTTAAAAATGCTATTTCTAAGCGAAATACATGTGATTTGAGTGTTTTACAGTAACTTCCACGGAACTTTAGCTATACCGGCGAGGGCACCACGGAGGGCCCCCAAAACCTTGTATTCACTAAAATTCAGTGTATCTGATGATTCTATGCCCTAATCAATCGATTTCCATCGATACATCACGCAGAATATGTATCCGAGATGTTCTTACAAATCGTTCGTTTCAGACTGTGAAACGGCCAAATATGATGTAAAAACTGTTTCTCTCGCCTTCAAACGCTTAAAAATGCTATTTCTAAGCGAAATACATGTGATTTGAGTGTTTTACAGTAACTTCCACGGAACTTTAGCTGTACCGGCGAGGGCACCACGGAGGGCCCCCAAAACCTTGTATTCACTAAAATTCAGTGTATCTGATGATTCTATGCCCTAATCAATCGATTTCCATCGATACATCACGCAGAATATGTATCCGAGATGTTCTTACAAATCGTTCGTTTCAGATTGTGAAACGGCCAAATAGGATGGAAAAACTGTTTCTCTCGTCTTCAAACGCTTAATAATGCTATTTCTAAGCGAAATACATGTGATTTGAGTGTTTTACAGTAACTTCCACGGAACGTTAGCTGTACCGGCGAGGGCACTACGGAGGGCCCCCAAAACCTTGTATTCACTAAAATTCAGTGTATCTCATGATTCTATGCCCTAATCAATCGATTTCCATCGATACATCACGCAGAACATGTATCCGAGATGTTCTTACAAATCGTTCGTTTCAGATTGTGAAACGACCAAATAGGATGGAAAAACTGTTTCTCTCGTCTTCAAACGCTTAATAATGCTATTTCTAAGCGAAATACATGTGATTTGAGTGTTTTACAGTAACTTCCACGGAACTTTAGCTGTACCGGCGAGGGCTCCACGGAGGGCCCCCAAAACCTTGTATTCACTAAAATTCAGTGTATCTGATGATTCTATGCCCTAATCAATCGATTTCCATCGATACATCACGCAGAATATGTATCCGAGATGTTCTTACAAATCGTTCGTTTCAGACTGTGAAACGGCCAAATATGATGTAAAAACTGTTTCTCTCGCCTTCAAACGCTTAAAAATGCTATTTCTAAGCGAAATACATGTGATTTGAGTGTTTTACAGTAACTTCCACGGAACTTTAGCTGTACCGGCGAGGGCACCACGGAGGGCCCCCAAAACCTTGTATTCACTAAAATTCAGTGTATCTGATGATTCTATGCCCTAATCAATCGATTTCCATCGATACATCACGCAGAATATGTATCCGAGATGTTCTTACAAATCGTTCGTTTCAGACTGTGAAACAGCCAAATATGATGTAAAAACTGTTTCTCTCGCCTTCAAACGCTTAATAATGCTATTTCTAAGCGAAATACATGTGATTTGAGTGTATTACAGTAATTTCCACGGAACTTTAGCTGTACCGGCGAGGGCACCACGGAGGGCCCCCAAAACCTTGTATTCACTAAAATTCAGTGTATATGATGATTCTATGCCCTAATCAATCGATTTCCATCGATACATCACGCAGAATATGTATCCGAGATGTTCTTACAAATCGTTCGTTTCAGATTGTGAAACGGCCAAATAGGATGGAAAAACTGTTTCTCTCGTCTTCAAACGCTTAATAATGCTATTTCTAAGCGAAATACATGTGATTTGAGTGTTTTACAGTAACTTCCACGGAACGTTAGCTGTACCGGCGAGGGCACTACGGAGGGCCCCCAAAACCTTGTATTCACTAAAATTCAGTGTATCTCATGATTCTATGCCCTAATCAATCGATTTCCATCGATACATCACGCAGAATATGTATCCGAGATGTTCTTACAAATCGTTCGTTTCAGACTGTGAAACGGCCAAATATGATGTAAAAACTGTTTCTCTCGCCTTCAAACGCTTAAAAATGTTATTTCTAAGCGAAATACATGTGATTTGAGTGTTTTACAGTAACTTCCACGGAACGTTAGCTGAACCGTCGAGGGCACTACGGAGGGCCCCCAAAACCTTGTATTCAATAAAATTCAGTGTATCTCATGATTCTATGCCCTAATCAATCGATTTCCATCGATACATCACGCAGAATATGTATCCGAGATGTTCTTACAAATCGTTCGTTTCAGACTGTGAAACGGCTAAATATGATGTAAAACTGTTTCTCTCGCCTTCAGACGCTTAAAAATGCTATTTCTAAGCGAAATACGTGCGATTTGAGTGGTTTACAGTAACTTCCACGGAACTTTAGCTGTACCGGCGAGGGCACCACGGAGGGCCCCCAAAACCTTATAGTCACTAAAATTCAGTGTATCTGATGATTCTATGCCCTAATCAATCGATTTCCATCGATACATCACGCAGAATATGTATCCGAGATGTTCTTACAAATCGTTCGTTTCAGACTGTGAAACGGCCAAATATGATGTAAAAACTGTTTCTCTCGCCTTCAAACGCTTAAAAATGCTATTTCTAAGCGAAATACATGTGATTTGAGTGTTTTACAGTAACTTCCACGGAACTTTAGCTGTACCGACGAGGGCACCACGGAGGGCCCCCAAAACCTTGTATTCACTAAAATTCAGTGTATCTGATGATTCTATGCCCTAATCAATCGATTTCCATCGATACATCACGCAGAATATGTATCCGAGATGTTCTTACAAATCGTTCGTTTCAGACTGTGAAACGGCCAAATATGATGTAAAAACTGTTTCTCTCGACTTCAAACGCTTAAAAATGCTATTTCTAAGCGAAATACATGTGATTTGAGTGTTTTACAGTAACTTCCACGGAACTTTAGCTGTACCGGCGAGGGCACCACGGAGGGCCCCCAAAACCTTGTATTCACTAAAATTCAGTGTATCTGATGATTCTATGCCCTAATCAATCGATTTCCATCGATACATCACGCAGAATATGTATCCGAGATGTTCTTACAAATCGTTCGTTTCAGATTGTGAAACGGCCAAATAGGATGGAAAAACTGTTTCTCTCGTCTTCAAACGCTTAATAATGCTATTTCTAAGCGAAATACATGTGATTTGAGTGTTTTACAGTAACTTCCACGGAACGTTAGCTGTACCGGCGAGGGCACTACGGAGGGCCCCCAAAACCTTGTATTCACTAAAATTCAGTGTATCTCATGATTCTATGCCCTAATCAATCGATTTCCATCGATACATCACGCAGAATATGTATCCGAGATGTTCTTACAAATCGTTCGTTTCAGATTTTGAAACGGCGAAATAGGATGGAAAAACTGTTTCTCTCGCCTTCAAACGCTTAAAAATGCTATTTCTAAGCGAAATACATGTGATTTGAGTGTTTTACAGTAACTTCCACGGAACTTTAGCTGTACCGGCGAGGGCACCACGGAGGGCCCCCAAAACCTTGTATTCACTAAAATTCAGTGTATCTGATGATTCTATGCCCTAATCAATCGATTTCCATCGATACATCACGCAGAATATGTATCCGAGATGTTCTTACAAATCGTTCGTTTCAGACTGTGAAACGGCCAAATATGATGTAAAAACTGTTTCTCTCGCCTTCAGACGCTTAAAAATGCTATTTCTAAGCGAAATACGTGCGATTTGAGTGGTTTACAGTAACTTCCACGCAACTTTAGCTGTACCGGCGAGGGCACCACGGAGGGCCCCCAAAACCTTGTATTCAATAAAATTCAGTGTATCTGATGATTCTATGCCCTAATCAATCGATTTCCATCGATACATCACGCAGAATATGTATCCGAGATGTTCTTACAAATCGTTCGTTTCAGACTGTGACACGGCCAAATATGATGAAAAAACTGTTTCTCTCGCCTTCAAACGCTTAAAAATGCTATTTCTAAGCGAAATACATGTGATTTGAGTGTTTTACAGTAACTTCCACGGAACTTTAGCTGTACCGGCGAGGGCACCACGGAGGGCCCCCAAAACCTTGTATTCACTAAAATTCAGTGTATCTGATGATTCTATGCCCTAATCAATCGATTTCCATCAATACATCACGCAGAATATGTATCCGAGATGTTCTTACAAATCGTTCGTTTCAGACTGTGAAACGGCCAAATATGATGCAAAAACTGTTTCTCTCGCCTTCAAACGCTTAAAAATGCTATTTCTAAGCGAAATACATGTGATTTGAGTGCTTTACAGTAACTTCCACGGAACTTTAGCTGTACCGGCGAGGGCACCACGGAGGGCCCCCAAAAACTTGTATTCACTAAAATTCAGTGTATCTGATGATTCTATGCCCTAATCAATCGATTTCCATCGATACATCACGCAGAATATGTATCCGAGATGTTCTTACAAATCGTTCGTTTCTGACTGTGAAACGGCCAAATAGGATGTAAAAACTGTTTCTCTCGCCTTCAAACGCTTAATAATGCTATTTCTAAGCGAAATACATGTGATTTGAGTGTTTTACAGTAACTTCCACGGAACGTTAGCTGTACCGGCGAGGGCACTACGGAGGGCCCCCAAAACCTTGTAATCACTAAAATTCAGTGTATCTCATGATTCTATGCCCTAATCAATCGATTTCCATCGATACATCACGCAGAATATGTATCCGAGATATTCTTACAAATCGTTCGTTTCAGACTGTGAAACGGCCAAATATGATGTAAAAACTGTTTCTCTCGCCTTCAAACGCTTAAAAATGCTATTTCTAAGCGAAATACATGTGATTTGAGTGTTTTACAGTAACTTCCACGGAACTTTAGCTGTACCGGCGAGGGCACCACGGAGGGCCCCCAAAACCTTGTATTCACTAAAATTCAGTGTATCTGATTATTCTATGCCCTAATCAATCGATTTCCATCGATACAGCACGCAGAATATGTATCCGAGATGTTCTTACAAATCGTTCGTTTCAGACTGTGAAACGGCCAAATATGATGTAAAAACTGTTTCTCTCGTCTTCAAACGCTTAAAAATGCTATTTCTAAGCGAAATACATGTGATTTGAGTGTTTTACAGTAACTTCCACGGAACTTTAGCTGTACCGGCGAGGGCACCACGGAGGGCCCCCAAAACCTTGTATTCACTAAAATTCAGTGTATCTGATGATTCTATGCCCTAATCAATCGATTTCCGTCGATACATCACGCAGAATATGTATCCGATATGATCTTACAAATCGTTCGTTTCAGACTGTGAAACGGCCAAATATGATGTAAAAACTGTTTCTCTCGCCTTCAAACGCTTAAAAATGCTATTTCTAAGCGAAATACATGTGATTTGAGTGTTTTACAGTAACTTCCACGGAACTTTAGCTGTACCGGCGAGGGCACCACGGAGGGCCCCCAAAACCTTGTATTCACTAAAATTCAGTGTATCTGATTATTCTATGCCCTAATCAATCGATTTCCATCGATACAGCACGCAGAATATGTATCCGAGATGTTCTTACAAATCGTTCGTTTCAGACTGTGAAACGGCCAAATATGATGTAAAAACTGTTTCTCTCGTCTTCAAACGCTTAAAAATGCTATTTCTAAGCGAAATACATGTGATTTGAGTGTTTTACAGTAACTTCCACGGAACTTTAGCTGTACCGGCGAGGGCACCACGGAGGGCCCCCAAAACCTTGTATTCACTAAAATTCAGTGTATCTGATGATTCTATGCCCTAATCAATCGATTTCCGTCGATACATCACGCAGAATATGTATCCGATATGATCTTACAAATCGTTCGTTTCAGACTGTGAAACGGCCAAATATGATGTAAAAACTGTTTCTCTCGCCTTCAAACGCTTAAAAATGCTATTTCTAAGCGAAATACATGTGATTTGAGTGTTTTACAGTAACTTCCACGGAACTTTAGCTGTACCGGCGAGGGCACCACGGAGGGCCCCCAAAACTTTTTTCACTTAAATTCAGTGTATCTGATGATTCTATGCCCTAATCAATCGATTTCCGTCGATACATCACGCAGAATATGTATCCGAGATGTTCTTACAAATCGTTCGTTTCAGACTGTGAAACGGCCAAATATGATGTAAAAACTGTTTCTCTCGCCTTCAAACGCTTAAAAATGCTATTTCTAAGCGAAATACACGTGATTTGAGTGTTTTACGGTAACTTCCACGGAACTTTAGCTGTACCGGCGAGGGCACCACGGAGGGCCCCCAAAACCTTGTATTCACTAAAATTCAGTGTATCTGATGATTCTATGCCCTAATCAATCGATTTCCATCGATACATCACGCAGAATATGTATCCGAGATGTTCTTACAAATCGTTCGTTTCAGACTGTGAAACGGCCAAATATGATGTAAAAACTGTTTCTCTCGCCTTCAAACGCTTAAAAATGCTATTTCTAAGCGAAATACACGTGATTTGAGTGTTTTACAGTAACTTCCACGGAACTTTAGCTGAACCGGCGAGGGCACCACGGAGGGCCCCCAAAACCTTGTATTCACTAAAATTCAGTGTATCTGATGATTCTATGCCCTAATCAATCGATTTCCATCGATACATCACGCAGAATATGTATCCGAGATGTTCTTACAAATCGTTCGTTTCAGACTGTGAAACGGCCAAATATGATGTAAAAACTGTTTCTCTCGCCTTCAAATGCTTAAAAATGCTATTTCTAAGCGAGATACATGTGATTTGAGTGTTTCACAGTAACTTCCATGGAACTTTAGCTGTACCGGCGAGGGCACCACGGAGGCCCCCAAAACCTTGTATTCACTAAAATTCAGTGTATCTGATTATTTTATGCCCTAATCAATCGATTTCCATCGATACATCACGCAGAATATGTATCCGAGATGTTCTTACAAATCGTTCGTTTCAGACTGTGAAACGGCCAAATATGATGTAAAAACTGTTTCTCTCGCCTTCAAACGCTTAACCCTTCAGTGGTGACTCTGAAAATTCGAACTCGAGTGGTGACGCCGGTCTGGTGTTCCGCATAACGTCACTGCTGAATATAACAAAATTTATTGAATTTATTACTATTCAAAACGGACAAAAAAACTTTAGAAATGAAAAACATATTTGTTAAAGTTTTACATAAAGAAAATATGTTATTCACATGTGTTCAGAGTACGAAAACAATTATTGCAGACAACGTCAATATGTTCCAAACACAAAAATTTATTACATTTTCTGCAACAGTACTTAGTCTTTCGATTTTTCTTATGACCACATTCTGCGCATCTTCCTAACAGTCTTCTTTCCTGTGGTGCCCCTTCTTGCGGCAGTGGTATGTTACAAATTTCGGATATTCTGAGGCGAATGGTTTTTGGCAGATTGGTCATTTGAACTCGAACTTTTAGATTAGGCTCAATTAGACTTCGTGCTAAATCTTCAAGAAATTTTCTCCTCAAAATCTTCTTACTAGTGTTCGCAGCAAGTATCACTTGAGTATTTATGCCTGATATATTCAGTAAACTATAAAACACTACCATTTGCCAGCGTCTTGTTGGTCTTGCACAATTATAGTTGGCTGAAAGTTGATCGACTACATCCACTCCTGATTTTGTATGATTATAATCTATTATAATCTCAGGCTTGTTAGTTTCGGGGTCGATTTTATCGTCGTTATGACATGTCGAAATCAAAAGGACGTTCTTATTCTTTTTTGGGATGTGTGATACAATTGTACACTTGTCTCCAAATCCAAACATGCTGCTTCCGATGGGTCGAGTGTTACGTTGAACAAATTCGGGAGGTAATTCTCTTTTGTTACATCGTATTGTACCTATTGTTGTTAGGCCTTGTTGCAGTAAGTATTCGGCTAATGGAAAACTAGTAAACCATCTATCCGTTGTAACATTACGTTTAGAGCCATAGATAGGTTCGCATAATCGTTGTACAATTGCCATTGGAGTATTGTCCTGAGAAAATGGTCCTTCAGGTTGAGTACCAACATATACTTCTAGATTATGTGTGTAGAACATTTTCGCATCACACAGAGCGAAAATTTTGATACCATATTTGTTTGGTTTCAGGGGCATGTACTGTCGGAATGGACAACGACCTCTGAAAGCCTCCAATTTCTCATCGACTGTAACAAAATACGACATGTTGTAATTCTGTTTACAGTTATTTACGAATTTATCAAACACTACTCTAATTGGTGCTAGCTTGTCTGTTTTACGGCGCTCTTCTCGTGTTTGTATATCATCAAAACGTAGAAAACGAATCAGCATTCGAAATCTTTGAAGAGACATTGTGGTTCAAAATAGTTCTGGAGCGGTACCGTTTGTTTGGAAAAGGTCTTCAGCATTCAGATGTTTAGATTTTTTCACTCCAGCCAAAATGAGCAATCCTAATAGAGCCTCAATTTCGACTTTATCAGTTTTCCTGGTATAAGTTTCTCGGCCGTACTTATCTTTTACAGATTCTAAATATTCATTGGTATGAGTCACTATAATGTTTATAATATCATCATCAAAAAATGAACGCCAAATTTCCAGTGGTGTTTGAAGATTGCGCAGTTCGCGTCCCAGAAAAGGGAGCTTCATTTTAATTATATTCTTACTGTTAGTTTTGACACTTGGTGGTGCATGTTTCTTCCATATTGTTTTTTTGTCCTTTCCAAGAAAAACGAGACGACTACGTTCAGCTGAATCTTCCTCTGCATCCTCAAACTCTTGTTCAGTATCTGAAGACTCTTCATCCACATCTACATGGTCCTCTGCTTCTTCATTCTCATCATCGGGTAATACTTCTTCCTCTTCATCGTTGAATACTTCACTCATAAGCCGTTCAAGCCTTACTTGCTCTTTTTCGTAGGTTGACATTGCACTAGTATAAGCAAAATTGAAATAAAATGAAAAAATGTACGTTTCAAAAAAAATTACCTGAACGATATTTTTGGAACGCCAGTGGTGACTCCGGTCTAGGCGACCGTTAACAAAGATCCACGTAAAACAACAAATCAGTTAAAACTGCAACTCCACACTAAAACTTGTCGTCTCACCTCGGATGCACTTACGAGGCGACAGGGTGAAGCCCCTCACACAACAAATTTTATTGGTGGTAATTTTTGCTTATGGTCTCTGAGACCGTGCGTCACCACTGAAGGGTTAAAAATGCTATTTCTAAGCGAAATACACGTGATTTGAGTGTTTTACAGTAACTTCCACGAAACTTTAGCTGTACCGGCGAGGGCACCACGGAGGGCCCCCAAAACCTTGTATTCACTAAAATTCAGTGTATCTGATGATTCTATGCCCTAATCAATCGATTTCCATCGATACATCACGCAGAATATGTATCCGAGATGTTCTTACAAATCGTTCGTTTCAGACTGTGAAACGGCCAAATATGATGTAAAAACTGTTTCTCTCGCCTTCAGACGCTTAAAAATGCTATTTCTAAGCGAAATACGTGCGTTTTGAGTGGTTTACAGTAACTTCCCCGGAACTTTAGCTGTACCGGCGCGGGCACCACGGAGGGCCCTCAAAACCTTGTATTCACTAAAATTCAGTGTATCTGATGATACTATGCCCTAATCAATCGATTTCCATCGATAAATCACGCAGAATATGTATCCGAGATATTCTTACAAATCGTTCGTTTCAGACTGTGAAACGGCCAAATATGATGTAAAAACTGTTTCTCTCGCCTTCAAACGCTTAAAAATGCTATTTCTAAGCGAAATACATGTGATTTGAGTGTTTTACAGTAACTTCCACGGAACTTTAGCTGTACCGGCGAGGGCACCACGGAGGGCCCCCAAAACCTTGTATTCACTAAAATTCAGTGTATCTGATGATTCTATGCCCTAATCAATCGATTCCCATCGATACATCACGCAGAATATGTATCCGAGAAGTTCTTACAAATCGTTCGTTTCAGACTGTGAAACGGCCAAATATGATGTAAAAACTGTTTCTCTCGCCTTCAGACGCTTAAAAATGCTATTTCTAAGCGAAATACGTGCGATTTGAGTGGTTTACAGTAACTTCCACGGAACTTTAGCTGTACCGGCGAGGGCACCACGGAGGGCCCCCAAAACCTTGTATTCACTAAAATTCAGTGTATCTGATAATTCTATGCCCTAATCAATCGATTTCCATCGATACATCACGCAGAATATGTATCCGAGATGCTCTTACAAATCGTTCGTTTCAGACTGTGAAACGGCCAAATATGATGTAAAAACTGTTTCTCTCGCCTTCAAACGCTTAAAAATGCTATTTCTAAGCGAAATACATGTGATTTGAGTGTTTTACGGTAACTTCCACGGAACTTTAGCTGTACCGGCGAGGGCTCCACGGAGTTCCCCCAAAACCTTGTATTCACTAAAATTCAGTGTATCTGATGATTCTATGCCCTAATCAATCGATTTCCATCGATACATCACGCAGAATATGTATCCGAGATGTTCTTACAAATCGTTCGTTTCAGACTGTGACACGGCAAATATGATGTAATAACTGTTTCTCTCGCCTTCAGACGTTTATAAATGCTATTTCTAAGCGAAATACGTGCGATTTGAGTGGTTTACAGTAACTTCCACGGAACTTTAGCTGTACCGGCGAGGGCACCACGGAGGGCCCCCAAAACCTTGTATTCACTAAAATTCAGTGTATCTGATGATTCTATGCCCTAATCAATCGATTTACATCGATACATCACGCAGAATATGTATCCGAGATGTTCTTACAAATCGTTCGTTTCAGATTGTGAAACGGCCAAATATGATGTAAAAACTGTTTCTCTCGCCTTCAAACGCTTAAAAATGCTATTTCTAAGCGAGATACATGTGATTTGAGTGTTTCACAGTAACTTCCATGGAACTTTAGCTGTACCGGCGAGGGCACCACGGAGGCCCCCAAAACCTTGTATTCACTAAAATTCAGTGTATCTGATTATTCTATGCCCTAATCAATCGATTTCCATCGATACATCACGCAGAATATGTATCCGAGATATTCTTACAAATCGTTCGTTTCAGACTGTGAAACGGCCAAATATGATGTAAAAACTGTTTCTCTCGCCTTCAAACGCTTAAAAATGCTATTTCTAAGCGAAATACATGTGATTTGAGTGTTTTACAGTAACTTCCACGGAACTTTAGCTGTACCGGCGAGGGCACCACGGAGGGCCCCCAAAACCTTGTATTCACTAAAATTCAGTGTATCTGATGATTCTATGCCCTAATCAATCGATTCCCATCGATACATCACGCAGAATATGTATCCGAGATGTTCCTACAAATCGTTCGTTTCAGACTGTGAAACGGCCAAATATGATGTAAAAACTGTTTCTCTCGCCTTCAGACGCTTAAAAATGCTATTTCTAAGCGAAATACGTGCGATTTGAGTGGTTTACAGAAACTTCCACGGAACTTTAGCTGTACCGGCGAGGGCACCACGGAGGGCCCCCAAAACCTTGTATTCACTAAAATTCAGTGTATCTGATGATTCTATGCCGTAATCAATCGATTTCCATCGATACATCACGCAGAATATGTATCCGAGATGTTCTTACAAATCGTTCGTTTCAGACTGTGAAACGGCCAAATATGATGTAAAAACTGTTTCTCTCGCCTTCAAACGCTTAAAAATGCTATTTCTAAGCGAAATACATGTGATTTGACTGTTTTACGGTAACTTCCACGGAACTTTAGCTGTACCGGCGAGGGCTCCACGGAGTTCCCCCAAAACCTTGTATTCACTAAAATTCAGTGTATCTGATGATTCTATGCCCTAATCAATCGATTTCCATCGATACATCACGCAGAATATGTATCCGAGATGTTCTTACAAATCGTTCGTTTCAGACTGTGAAACGGCCAAATATGATGTAAAAACTGTTTCTCTCGCCTTCAAACGCTTAAAAATGCTATTTCTAAGCGAAATACGTGCGATTTGAGTGGTTTACAGTAACTTCCACGGAACTTTAGCTGTACCGGCGAGGGCACCACGGAGGGCTCCCAAAACCTTGTATTCACTAAAATTCAGTGTATCTGATGATTCTATGCCCTAATCAATCGATTTCCATCGATACATCACGCAGAATATGAATCCGAGATGTTCTTACAAATCGTTCGTTTCTGACTGTGAAACGGGCAAATAGGATGTAAAAACTGTTTCTCTCGCCTTCAAACGCTTAAAAATGCTATTTCTAAGCGAAATACACGTGATTTGAGTGTTTTACAGTAACTTCCACGGAACTTTAGCTGTACCGGCGAGGGCACCACGGAGGGCCCCCAAAACCTTGTATTCACTAAAATTCAGTGTATCTGATGATTCTATGCCCTAATCAATCGATTTCCATCGATACATCACGCAGAATATGAATCCGAGGTGTTCTTACAAATCGTTCGTTTCTGACTGTGAAACGGCCAAATAGGATGTAAAAACTGTTTCTCTCGCCTTCAAACGCTTAATAATGCTATTTCTAAGCGAAATACAAGTGATTTTAGTGTTTTACAGTAACTTCCACGGAACGTTAGCTGTACCGGCGAGGGCACAACGGAGGGGCCCCAAAACCTTGTATTCACTAAAATTCAGTGTATCTGATGATTCTATGCCCTAATCAATCGATTTCCATCGATACATCACGCAGAATATGTATCCGAGATGTTCTTACAAATCGTTCGTTTCAGACTGTGAAACGGCCAAATATGATGTAAAAACTGTTTCTCTCGCCTTCAGACGCTTAAAAATGCTATTTCTAAGCGAAATACGTGCGTTTTGAGTGGTTTACAGTAACTTCCCCGGAACTTTAGCTGTACCGGCGCGGGCACCACGGAGGGCCCTCAAAACCTTGTATTCACTAAAATTCAGTGTATCTGATGATACTATGCCCTAATCAATCGATTTCCATCGATAAATCACGCAGAATATGTATCCGAGATATTCTTACAAATCGTTCGTTTCAGACTGTGAAACGGCCAAATATGATGTAAAAACTGTTTCTCTCGCCTTCAAACGCTTAAAAATGCTATTTCTAAGCGAAATACATGTGATTTGAGTGTTTTACAGTAACTTCCACGGAACTTTAGCTGTACCGGCGAGGGCACCACGGAGGGCCCCCAAAACCTTGTATTCACTAAAATTCAGTGTATCTGATGATTCTATGCCCTAATCAATCGATTCCCATCGATACATCACGCAGAATATGTATCCGAGAAGTTCTTACAAATCGTTCGTTTCAGACTGTGAAACGGCCAAATATGATGTAAAAACTGTTTCTCTCGCCTTCAGACGCTTAAAAATGCTATTTCTAAGCGAAATACGTGCGATTTGAGTGGTTTACAGTAACTTCCACGGAACTTTAGCTGTACCGGCGAGGGCACCACGGAGGGCCCCCAAAACCTTGTATTCACTAAAATTCAGTGTATCTGATAATTCTATGCCCTAATCAATCGATTTCCATCGATACATCACGCAGAATATGTATCCGAGATGCTCTTACAAATCGTTCGTTTCAGACTGTGAAACGGCCAAATATGATGTAAAAACTGTTTCTCTCGCCTTCAAACGCTTAAAAATGCTATTTCTAAGCGAAATACATGTGATTTGAGTGTTTTACGGTAACTTCCACGGAACTTTAGCTGTACCGGCGAGGGCTCCACGGAGTTCCCCCAAAACCTTGTATTCACTAAAATTCAGTGTATCTGATGATTCTATGCCCTAATCAATCGATTTCCATCGATACATCACGCAGAATATGTATCCGAGATGTTCTTACAAATCGTTCGTTTCAGACTGTGACACGGCAAATATGATGTAATAACTGTTTCTCTCGCCTTCAGACGTTTATAAATGCTATTTCTAAGCGAAATACGTGCGATTTGAGTGGTTTACAGTAACTTCCACGGAACTTTAGCTGTACCGGCGAGGGCACCACGGAGGGCCCCCAAAACCTTGTATTCACTAAAATTCAGTGTATCTGATGATTCTATGCCCTAATCAATCGATTTACATCGATACATCACGCAGAATATGTATCCGAGATGTTCTTACAAATCGTTCGTTTCAGATTGTGAAACGGCCAAATATGATGTAAAAACTGTTTCTCTCGCCTTCAAACGCTTAAAAATGCTATTTCTAAGCGAGATACATGTGATTTGAGTGTTTCACAGTAACTTCCATGGAACTTTAGCTGTACCGGCGAGGGCACCACGGAGGCCCCCAAAACCTTGTATTCACTAAAATTCAGTGTATCTGATTATTCTATGCCCTAATCAATCGATTTCCATCGATACATCACGCAGAATATGTATCCGAGATATTCTTACAAATCGTTCGTTTCAGACTGTGAAACGGCCAAATATGATGTAAAAACTGTTTCTCTCGCCTTCAAACGCTTAAAAATGCTATTTCTAAGCGAAATACATGTGATTTGAGTGTTTTACAGTAACTTCCACGGAACTTTAGCTGTACCGGCGAGGGCACCACGGAGGGCCCCCAAAACCTTGTATTCACTAAAATTCAGTGTATCTGATGATTCTATGCCCTAATCAATCGATTCCCATCGATACATCACGCAGAATATGTATCCGAGATGTTCCTACAAATCGTTCGTTTCAGACTGTGAAACGGCCAAATATGATGTAAAAACTGTTTCTCTCGCCTTCAGACGCTTAAAAATGCTATTTCTAAGCGAAATACGTGCGATTTGAGTGGTTTACAGAAACTTCCACGGAACTTTAGCTGTACCGGCGAGGGCACCACGGAGGGCCCCCAAAACCTTGTATTCACTAAAATTCAGTGTATCTGATGATTCTATGCCGTAATCAATCGATTTCCATCGATACATCACGCAGAATATGTATCCGAGATGTTCTTACAAATCGTTCGTTTCAGACTGTGAAACGGCCAAATATGATGTAAAAACTGTTTCTCTCGCCTTCAAACGCTTAAAAATGCTATTTCTAAGCGAAATACATGTGATTTGACTGTTTTACGGTAACTTCCACGGAACTTTAGCTGTACCGGCGAGGGCTCCACGGAGTTCCCCCAAAACCTTGTATTCACTAAAATTCAGTGTATCTGATGATTCTATGCCCTAATCAATCGATTTCCATCGATACATCACGCAGAATATGTATCCGAGATGTTCTTACAAATCGTTCGTTTCAGACTGTGAAACGGCCAAATATGATGTAAAAACTGTTTCTCTCGCCTTCAAACGCTTAAAAATGCTATTTCTAAGCGAAATACGTGCGATTTGAGTGGTTTACAGTAACTTCCACGGAACTTTAGCTGTACCGGCGAGGGCACCACGGAGGGCTCCCAAAACCTTGTATTCACTAAAATTCAGTGTATCTGATGATTCTATGCCCTAATCAATCGATTTCCATCGATACATCACGCAGAATATGAATCCGAGATGTTCTTACAAATCGTTCGTTTCTGACTGTGAAACGGGCAAATAGGATGTAAAAACTGTTTCTCTCGCCTTCAAACGCTTAAAAATGCTATTTCTAAGCGAAATACACGTGATTTGAGTGTTTTACAGTAACTTCCACGGAACTTTAGCTGTACCGGCGAGGGCACCACGGAGGGCCCCCAAAACCTTGTATTCACTAAAATTCAGTGTATCTGATGATTCTATGCCCTAATCAATCGATTTCCATCGATACATCACGCAGAATATGAATCCGAGGTGTTCTTACAAATCGTTCGTTTCTGACTGTGAAACGGCCAAATAGGATGTAAAAACTGTTTCTCTCGCCTTCAAACGCTTAATAATGCTATTTCTAAGCGAAATACAAGTGATTTTAGTGTTTTACAGTAACTTCCACGGAACGTTAGCTGTACCGGCGAGGGCACAACGGAGGGGCCCCAAAACCTTGTATTCACTAAAATTCAGTGTATCTGATGATTCTATGCCCTAATCAATCGATTTCCATCGATACATCACGCAGAATATGTATCCGAGATGTTCTTACAAATCGTTCGTTTCAGACTGTGACACGGCCAAATATGATGTAAAAACTGTTTCTCTCGCCTTCAAACGCTTAAAAATGCTATTTCTAAGCGAGATACATGTGATTTGAGTGTTTCACAGTAACTTCCACGGAACTTTAGCTGTTCCGGCGAGCGCACCACGGAGGGCCCCCAAAACCTTGTATTCACTAAAATTCAGTGTATCTGATGATTCTATGCCCTAATCAATCGATTTCCGTCGATACATCACGCAGAATATGTATCCGAGATGTTCTTACAAATCGTTCGTTTCAGACTGTGAAACGGCCAAATATGATGTAAAAACTGTTTCTCTCGCCTTCAAACGCTTAAATATGCTATTTCTAAGCGAAATACACGTGATTTGAGTGTTTTACAGTAACTTCCACGGAACTTTAGCTGTATCGGCGAGGGCACCACGGAGGGCCCCCAAAACCTTGTATTCACTAAAATTCAGTGTATCTGATGATTCTATGCCCTAATCAATCGATTTCCATCGATACATCACGCAGAATATGTATCCGAGATGTTCTTACAAATCGTTCGTTTCAGACTGTGAAACGGCCAAATATGATGTAAAAACTGTTTCTCTCGCCTTCAAACGTTTAAAAATGCTATTTCTAAGCGAAATACACGTGATTTGAGTGTTTTACAGTAACTTCCACGGAACTTAAGCTGTACCGGCGAGGGCGCCACGGAGGGCCCCCAAAACCTTGTATTCACTAAAATTCAGTGTATCTGATGATTCTATGCCCTAATCAATCGATTTCCATCGATACATCACGCAGAATATGTATCCGAGATGTTCTTACAAATCGTTCGTTTCAGACTGTGAAACGGCCAAATATGATGTAAAAACTGTTTCTCTCGCCTTCAAACGCTTAAAATTGCTATTTCTAAGCGAGATACATGTGATTTGAGTGTTTCACAGTAACTTCCATGGAACTTTAGCTGTACCGGCGAGGGCACCACGGAGGCCCCCAAAACCTTGTATTCACTAAAATTCAGTGTATCTGATTATTTTATGCCCTAATCAATCGATTTCCATCGATACATCACGCAGAATATGTATCCGAGATGTTCTTTCAAATCGTTCGTTTCAGACTGTGAAACGGCCAAATATGATGTAAAAACTGTTTCTCTCGCCTTCAAACGCTTAAAAATGCTATTTCTAAGCGAAATACACGTGATTTGAGTGTTTTACAGTAACTTCCACGGAACTTTAGCTGTACCGGCGAGGGCGCCACGGAGGGCCCCCAAAACCTTGTATTCACTAAAATTCAGTGTATCTGATGATTCTATGCCCTAATCAATCGATTCCCATCGATACATCACGCAGAATATGTATCCGAGATGTTCTTACAAATCGTTCGTTTCAGACTGTGAAACGGCCAAATATGATGTAAAAACTGTTTCTCTCGCCTTCAGACGCTTAAAAATGGTATTTCTAAGCGAAATACGTGCGATTTGAGTGGTTTACAGTAACTTCCACGGAACTTTAGCTGTACCGGCGAGGGCACCACGGAGGGCCCCCAAAACCTTGTATTCACTAAAATTCAGTGTATCTGATGATTCTATGCCCTAATCAATCGATTTCCATCGATACATCACGCAGAATATGTATCCGAGATGTTCTTACAAATCGTTCGTTTCAGACTGTGAAACGGCCAAATATGATGTAAAAACTGTTTCTCTCGCCTTCAAACGCTTAAAAATGCTATTTCTAAGCGAAATACATGTGATTTGAGTGTTTTACGATAACTTCCACGGAACTTTAGCTGTACCGGCGAGGGCTCCACGGAGTTCCCCCAAAACCTTGTATTCACTAAAATTCAGTGTATCTGATGATTCTATGCCCTAATCAATCGATTTCCATCGATACATCACGCAGAATATGTATCCGAGATGTTCTTACAAATCGTTCGTTTCAGACTGTGACACGGCAAATATGATGTAATAACTGTTTCTCTCGCCTTCAGACGTTTAAAAATGCTATTTCTAAGCGAAATACGTGCGATTTGAGTGGTTTACAGTAACTTCCACGGAACTTTAGCTGTACCGGCGAGGTCACCACGGAGGGCCCCCAAAACCTTGTATTCACTAAAATTCAGTGTATCTGATGATTCTATGCCCTAATCAATCGATTTACATTGATACATCACGCAGAATATGTATCCGAGATGTTCTTACAAATCGTTCGTTTCAGACTGTGAAACGGCCAAATATGATGTAAAAACTGTTTCTCTCGCCTTCAAACGCTTAAAAATGCTATTTCTAAGCGAGATACATGTGATTTGAGTGTTTCACAGTAACTTCCACGGAACTTTAGCTGTACCGGCGAGGGCACCACGGAGGGCCCCCAAAACCTTGTATTCACTAAAATTCAGTGTATCTGATGATTCTATGCCCTAATCAATCGATTCCCATCGATACATCACGCAGAATATGTATCCGAGATGTTCTTACAAATCGTTCGTTTCAGACTGTGAAACGGCCAAATATGATGTAAAAACTGTTTCTCTCGCCTTCAGACGCTTAAAAATGCTATTTCTAAGCGAAATACGTGCGATTTGAGTGGTTTACAGAAACTTCCACGGAACTTTAGCTGTACCGGCGAGGGCACCACGGAGGGCCCCCAAAACCTTGTATTCACTAAAATTCAGTGTATCTGATGATTCTATGCCCTAATCAATCGATTTCCATCGATACATCACGCAGAATATGAATCCGAGATGTTCTTACAAATCGTTCGTTTCTGACTGTGAAACGGCCAAATAGGATGTAAAAACTGTTTCTCTCGCCTTCTAACGCTTAAAAATGCTATTTCTAAGCGAAATACACGTGATTTGAGTGTTTTACAGTAACTTCCACGGAACTTTAGCTGTACCGGCGAGGGCACCACGGAGGGCCCCCAAAACCTTGTATTCACTAAAATTCAGTGTATCTGATTATTCTATGCCCTAATCAATCGATTTCCATCGATACATCACGCAGAATATGTATCCGAGATGTTCTTACAAATCGTTCGTTTCAGACTGTGAAACGGCCAAATATGATGTAAAAACTGTTTCTCTCGCCTTCAAACGCTTAAAAATGCTATTTCTAAGCGAAATACATGTGATTTGAGTGTTTTACAGTAACTTCCACGGAACTTTAGCTGTACCGGCGAGGGCACCACGGAGGGCCCCCAAAACCTTGTATTCACTAAAATTCAGTGTATCTGATGATTCTATGCCCTAATCAATCGATTTCCATCGATACATCACGCAGAATATGAATCCGAGGTGTTCTTACAAATCGTTCGTTTCTGACTGTGAAACGGCCAAATAGGATGTAAAAACTGTTTCTCTCGCCTTCAAACGCTTAACACGTTCACTGCCAACTACGAACTTTCCCGTACTTGGCTTTTGTCACAGTGAAGCCGAACCTATTTTTGATATGCTTTTCCCTGACGCCAGAGACCGTTTTATTTTTTTATTGCATGTAATGCCGAAATAAATATATAAAATAATCATGTTATATAAATACCCATGCCCTACATTAAAAATTTAGATTTGGTAAGTATTGCCCAAAAAATTTGTATAATAATTAAATAATTGAACCAAATCTGTATCCATACGCGAATCCTATTTCTCCAATT
>OX596279.1:37607983-37857983 GCA_951394225.1 Harpalus rufipes
CTTTAGCTGTACTGGCGAGGGCACCACGGAGGGACCCCATAACCTTGTATTCATTAAATTTAGTGTATCTGATGATTCTATGCCCTAATCAATCGATTTCCATCGATACATCACGCAGAATATGTATCCGAGATGTTCTTACAAATCGTTCGTTTCAGACCGTGAAACGGCCAAATATGATGTAAAAACTGTTTCTCTCGCCTTCAAACGCTTAAAAATGCTATTTCTAAGCGAAATACGTGTGATTTGAGTGATTTACAGTAACATCAACGGAACTTTAGCTGTACCGGCGAGGACACCACGGACGGCTCCCAAAACCTTGTATTCACTAATATTCAGTGCATCTGACAATATTAGGCCCTAATCAATCGATTTCCATCGATACATCACGCAGAATATGTATCCGAGATGTTCTTACAAATCGTTCGTTTCAAACCTTGAAACGGCCAAATATGAAGTAAAAACTGTTTCTCTCGCCTTCAAACGCTTAAAAATGCTATTTCTAAGAGAAATACGTGTGATTTGAGTGTATAACAGTAACTTCCACGGAACTATATCTGTACCGGCGAGGACACCACGGACGGCCCCCAAAACCTTGTATTCACTAAAATTCAGTGCATCTGACAATATTAGGCCCTAATCAAACGATTTCCATCGATACATCACGCAGAATATGTATCCGAGATATTCTTACAAATCGTTGGTTTTAGACCGTGAAACGGACCAATATGATGTAAAAAATGTTTCTCTCGCCTTCAAACGCATAAAAATGCTATTTCTAAGCGAAATACGTGTGATTTGAATGTTTTACAGTAACTTCCACGGAACTTTAGCGGTACCGGCGAGGGCACCACAGACGGCCCTCAAAACCTTGTATACACTATAATTCAGTGCATCTGACAATATTAGGGCCTAATTAATCGATATCCATCGATACATCACGCAGAATATGTATCCGAGATGTTCTTACAAATCGTTCGTTTCAGACCGTGAAACGGCCAAATATGATGTAAAAACTGCATCTCTCGCCTTCAAACGCTTAAAAATGCTATTTTTAAGCGAAATACGGGTGATTTGAGTGTTTTCCAGTAATTTCCACGGAACTTTAGCTGTACCGGCGAGGGCACCACGGACGGCCCCCAAAATCTTGTATTCACTAAAATTCAGTGCGTCTAACAATATTAGGCCCTAATCAATCGATTTCCATCGATACATCACGCAGAATATGTATCCGAGATGTTCTTACAAATCGTTCGTTTCAGACAGTGAAACGGCCAAATATGATGTATAAACTGTTTCTCTCGCCTTCAAACGCTTAAAAATGCTATTTCTAAGCAAAATTCGTGTAATTTGAGTGTTTTACAGTAACTTCCACGGAACTTTAGCTGTACCGGCGAGGGCACCACGGACGGCCCCCAAAACCTTGTATTCACTAAAATTCAGTGCATCTGACAATAATAGGCCCTAATCATTCGATTTCCATAGATACATCACACAGAATATGTATCCGAGATGTTCTTACAAATCGTTCGTTTCAACTGTGAAACGGCCAAATATGATGTAAAAACTGTTTCTCTCACCTTCAAACGCTTAAATATGCTATTTCAAAACGAAATACGTGTGATTTGAGTGTTTTACAGTAACTTCCATGGAACTTTAGCTGTACCGGCGAGAGCACCACGGACGGCCCCCAAAACCTAGTATTCACTAATATTCCGTGCGTCTGACAATATTAGGCCCTAATCAATCGATTTCCATCGATACATCACGCAGAATATGTATCCGAGATGTTCTTACAAATCGTTCGTTTCAGACCGTGAAACGGCCTAATATGATGTAAAAACGGTTTCTCTCGCCTTCAAACGCTAAAAGTGCTATTTCTAAGCGAAATACGTGTGATTTGAGTGTTTTACAGTAACTTCCACGGAACTTTAGCTATACCGGCGAGGGCACCACGGACGGCCCCCAAAACCTTTTATTAACTAAAATTCAGTGCATCTGACAATATTAGGCCCTAATCATTCGATTTCCATCGATACATCACACAGAACATGTATCCGAGATGTTCTTACAAATCGTTCGTTTCAGACCGTGAAACGGCCTAATATGATGTAAAAACGGTTTCTCTCGCCTTCAAACGCTTATAAAAATGCTATTTCTAAGCGAAATACGTGTGATTTGAGTGTTTTACAGTAACTTCCATGGAACTTTAGCTGTACCGGCGAGGGCACCACGGACGGCCCCCAAAACCTTCTATTCACTAAAATTCAGTGCATCTGACAATATTAGGCCCTAATCAATCGATTTTCATCCATACACCACGCAGAATATGTAACCGAGGTATTCTTACAAATCGTTTGTTTTAAACCGTAAAACGGCCAAATATGATGTAAAAACTGTTTCTCTCGCCTTCAAACGCTTAAAAATGCTATTTCTAAGCGAAATACGTGTGATTTGAGTGTTTTATAGTAACTTCCATGGAACTTTAGCTGTACCGGCGAGGGCACCACAGACGGCCCCCAAAACCTTGTATTCACTAAAATTCAGTGCATCTGACAATAATAGGCCCTAATCAATTGATTTCCATCGATACATCACGCAGAATATGTACCCGAGATGTTTTTACAAATCGTTCGTTTCAGACCGTGAAATGGTTAAATATAATGTAAAAACTGTTTCTCTCGCCTTCAAACGCTTAAGAATGCTATTTCTAAGCGACATACATGCAATTTGAGTGTTTTACAGTAACTTCCACGGAACTTTAGCTGTACCGGCGAGAGCACCACGGACGGCCCCCAAAACCTAGTATTCACTAATATTCAGTGCGTCTGACAATATTAGGCCCTAATCAATCGATTTCCATCGATACATCACGCAGAATATGTATCCGAGGTGTTCTTACAAATCGTTCGTTTCAGACCGTGAAACGGCCTAATATGATGTAAAAACGGTTTCTCTCGCCTTCAAACGCTAAAAGTGCTATTTCTAAGCGAAATACGTGTGATTTGAGTGGTTTACAGTAACTTCCACGGAACTTTAGCTATACTGGCGAGGGCACCACGGACGGCACCCAAAACCTTTTATTAACTAAAATTCAGTGCATCTGACAATATTAGGCCGTAATCATTCGATTTCCATCGATACATCACACAGAACATGTATCCGAGATGTTCTTACAAATCGTTCGTTTCAGACCGTGAAACGGCCAAGTATGATGTAAAAACGGTTTCTCTCGCCTTCAAACGCTTATAAAAATGCTATTTCTAAGCGAAATACGTGTGATTTGAGTGTTTTACAGTAACTTCCATGGAACTTTAGCTGTACCGGCGAGGGCACCACGGACGGCCCCCAAAACCTTGTATTCACTAAAATTCAGTGCATCTGCCAATATTAGGCCCTAATCAATCGATTTTCATCAATACACCACGCAGAATATGTAACCGAGATATTCTTACAAATCGTTTGTTTTAAACCGAAAAACGGCCAAATATGATGTAAAAACTGTTTCTCTCGCCTTCAAACGCTTAAAAATGCTATTTCTAAGCGAAATACGTGTGATTTGAGTGTTTTATAGTAACTTCCATGGAACTTTAGCTGTACCGGCGAGGGCACCACAGACGGCCCCCAAAACCTTGTATTCACTAAAATTCAGTGCATCTGACAATAATAGGCCCTAATCAATTGATTTCCATCGATACATCACGCAGATTATGTACCCGAGATGTTTTTACAAATCGTTCGTTTCAGATCGTGAAATGGCTAAATATAATGTAAAAACTGTTTCTCTCGCCTTCAAACGCTTAAGAATGCTATTTCTAAGCGACATACATGCAATTTGAGTGTTTTACAGTAACTTCCACGGAACTTTAGCTGTACCGGCGAGAGCACCACGGACGGCCCCCAAAACCTAGTATTCACTAATATTCAGTGCGTCTGACAATATTAGGCCCTAATCAATCGATTTCCATCGATACATCACGCAGAATATGTATCCGAGATGTTCTTACAAATCGTTCGTTTCAGACCGTGAAACGGCCTAATATGATGTAAAAACGGTTTCTCTCGCCTTCAAACGCTAAAAGTGCTATTTCTAAGCGAAATACGTGTGATTTGAGTGTTTTACAGTAACTTCCATGGAACTTTAGCTGTACCGGCGAGGGTACCACGGACGGCCCCCAAAACCTTCTATTCACTAAAATTCAGTGCATCTGACAATACTAGGCCCTAATCAATCGATTTTCATCCATACACCACGCAGAATATGTAACCGAGGTATTCTTACAAATCGTTTGTTTTAAACCGTAAAACGGCCAAATATGATGTAAAAACTGTTTCTCTCGCCTTCAAACGCTTAAAAATGCTATTTCTAAGCGAAATACGTGTGATTTGAGTGTTTTATAGTAACTTCCATGGAACTTTAGCTGTACCGGCTAGGGCACCACGGACGGCTCAAAAACATTGAATTCATTAAAATTCAGTGCATCTGATAATAATAGGCACTAATCAATCGATTTCCAACGCTACATCATGCAGAATATGTATCCGAGATGTTCTTACAAATCGTTCGTTTCAGACCGTGTAACGACCAAATATGATGTAACAACTGCTTCTCTCGCCTTCAAACGCTCGAAAATGCTTTTTCTAAGCGATATACGTGTGATTTTTAGTGTTTTACAGTAACTTCCACGGAACTTTAGTTGTACCGGCGAGGGCACCACGGACGCCCCCCCAAAACCTTGTATTCACTAAAATTCAGTGCATCTGACAATATTAGGCCCTAATCAATCGATTTCCACCGATACATCACGCAGAATACGTATCCGAGATGTTCTTACAAATCGTTCGTTTCAGACCGTGAAACGGCTAAATATGATGTAAAAACTGTTTCTCTCGCCTTCAAACGCTTAAAAATTCTATTTCTAAGCGAAATACGTGTGACTTGACTGTTTTACAGTAACTTCCATGGAGCTTTACCTGTACTGGTGAGGGCACCATGGACGGCTCGAAAACCTTGTATTCACTAAAATTCAGTGCGTCTAACAATATTAGGCCCTAATCAATCGATTTCCAACGCTACATCACGCAGAATACGTATCCGTGATGGTCTTACAAATCGTTCGTTTCAGACCATGAAACGGCCAAATATGATGTAAAAACTGTTTCTCTCGCCTTCAAACGCATAAAAATGCTATTTCTAAGCGAAATACGTGTGATTTGAGTGTTTTACAGTAACTTCCACGGAACTAAAGCTGTAACGGCGAGGACACCACGTACGGCCCCCAAAACCTTGTATTCACTTTAATTCAGTGCATCTGACAATACAAGGCCCTAGTCAATCAATTTCCATCGATACATCACGCAGAATTTGTATCCGAGATGTTCTTACAAATCGTTCGTTTCAAACCTTGAAACTGCCAAATATGATGTAAAAACTGTTTCTCTCGCCTTCAAACGCTTAAAAATTCAAAACCTTGTATTCACTTATATTCAGTGCATCTGATAATATTGGGCCCTAATCAATCGATTTCCATCGATACATCACGCAGAATATGTATTCGAGATGTTCTTACAAATCGTTCGTTTCAGACCGTGAAACGGCCAAATATGATGTAAAAACTGTTTCTCTCGCCTTCAAACGCTTAAAAATGCTATTTCTAAGCGAAATACGGGTGATTTGAGTGTTTTACAGTAACTTCCACATAACTTTAACTGTACCGGCGAGGGCACCACGGACGGCCCCCAAAACCTTGTATTCACTAAAATTCAGTGCATCTGACAATGTTAGGCCCTAATCAATCGATTTGCATCGATACATCACGCAGAATATGTATCCGAGATGTTCTTACAAATCGTTCGTTTCAGACCATGAAACGGCCAAATATGATGTAAAAACTGTTTCTCTCGCATTCAAATGCTTAAAATTGCTATTTCTAAGCGAAATACGTGTGATTTGAGTGTTTTACAGTAACTTCCACGAAACATTAGCTGTACCGGCGAGGGCACAACGGACGGCCCCCAAAACCTTAAATTCACTTATATTCAGTGCATCTGACAATATTAGGCCCTAATCAATCGATTTCCATCGATACATCACACAGAATATTTATCCGAGATGTTCTTACAAATCGTTCGTTTCAGACCGTGAAACGGCCAAATATGATGTAAAAACTGTTTCTCTCGCATTCAAACGCTTAAAAATGCTATTTCTAAGCGAAATACGTCTGATTTGAGAGTTTTAAAGTAACTTCCACGGAACTTTAGCTGTACCGGCGAGGGCACAACGGACGGCCCCTAAAACCTTAAATTAACTTATATTCAGTGCATCTGACAATATTAGGCAATAATCAATCGATTTCCATCGATACATCTCACATAATATGTATCCGAGATGTTCTTACAAATCGTTCGTTTTAGACCGTGAAACTGCCAAATATGATGTAAAAACTTTTTCTCTCGCATTCAAATGCTTAAAATTGCTATTTCTAAGCGAAATACGTGTGATTTGAGTGTTTTACAGTAACTTCCACGAAACATTAGCTGTACCGGCGAGGGCACAACGGACGGCCCCCAAAACCTTAAATTCACTTATATTCAGTGCATCTGACAATATTAGGCCCTAATCAATCGATTTCCATCGATACATCACGCAGAATATGTATCCGAGATGTTCTTACAAATCGTTCGTTTCAGACCGTGAAACGGCCAAATATGATGTAAAAACTGTTTCTCTCGCATTCAAACGCTTAAAAATGCTATTTCTAAGCGAAATACGTGTGATTTGAGAGTTTTAAAGTAACTGCCACGGGACTTTAGCTGTACCGGCGAGGGCACCACGGACGGCCCTTAAAACCTTGTATTCACTAAAATTCAGTGCATCTAATAATATTAGTCCCTAATCATTCAATTTCCATCGATATATCACGCAGAATATGTATCCGAGATGTTCTTACAAATCGTTCGTTTCAGACCTTGAAACGGCCAAGTATGATGTAAAAACTGTTTCTCTCGCCTTCAAACGCTTAAAAAAGCTATTTCTAAGCGAAATACATGTGATTTGATTGCCTTACAGTAACTTCCACGGAACTTTAGTTGTACCGGCGGGGGCACCACGGACGGCCACCAAAAACTTGTATTCACTAAAATTCAGTACATCTGACAATATTAGGCCCTAATCATTCGATTTCCATCGATACATCACGCAGAATATGTATCCGAGATGTTCTTACAAATCCTTCGTTTCAGACCGTGAAACGGCCAAATATGATGTAAAAACGGTTTCTCTCGCCTTCAAACGCTAAAAGTGCTATTTCTAAGCGAAATACGTGTGATTTGAGTGTTTTACAGTAACTTCCACGAAACTTTAGCTGTACCGGCGAGGGCAACACGGACGGCCCCCAAAACCTTGTATTAACTAAAATTCAGTGCATCTGACAATATTAGGCCCTAATCATTCGATTTCCATCGATACATCACACAGAACATGTATCCGAGATGTTCTTACAAATCGTTCGTTTCAGACCGTGAAACCGCCTAATATGATGTAAAAACGGTTTCTCTCGCCTTCAAACGCTTATAAAAATGCTATTTCTAAGCGAAATACGTGTGATTTGAGTGTTTTACAGTAACTTCCATGGAACTTTAGCTGTACCGGCGAGGGCACCACGGACGGCCCCCAAAACCTTCTATTCACTAAAATTCAGTGCATCTGACAATATTAGGCCCTAATCAATCGATTTTCATCCATACACCACGCAGAATATGTAACCGAGGTATTCTTACAAATCGTTTGTTTTAAACCGTAAAACGGCCAAATATGATGTAAAAACTGTTTCTCTCGCCTTCAAACGCTTAAAAATGCTATTTCTAAGCGAAATACGTGTGATTTGAGTGTTTTATAGTAACTTCCATGGAACTTTAGCTGTACCGGCGAGGGCACCACAGACGGCCCCCAAAACCTTGTATTCACTAAAATTCAGTGCATCTGACAATAATAGGCCCTAATCAATTGATTTCCATCGATACATCACGCAGAATATGTACCCGAGATGTTTTTACAAATCGTTCGTTTCAGACCGTGAAATGGTTAAATATAATGTAAAAACTGTTTCTCTCGCCTTCAAACGCTTAAGTATGCTATTTCTAAGCGACATACATGCAATTTGAGTGTTTTACAGTAACTTCCACGGAACTTTAGCTGTACCGGCGAGAGCACCACGGACGGCCCCCAAAACCTAGTATTCACTAATATTCAGTGCGTCTGACAATATTAGGCCCTAATCAATCGATTTCCATCGATACATCACGCAGAATATGTATCCGAGGTGTTCTTACAAATCGTTCGTTTCAGACCGTGAAACGGCCTAATATGATGTAAAAACGGTTTCTCTCGCCTTCAAACGCTAAAAGTGCTATTTCTAAGCGAAATACGTGTGATTTGAGTGGTTTACAGTAACTTCCACGGAACTTTAGCTATACTGGCGAGGGCACCACGGACGGCACCCAAAACCTTTTATTAACTAAAATTCAGTGCATCTGACAATATTAGGCCGTAATCATTCGATTTCCATCGATACATCACACAGAACATGTATCCGAGATGTTCTTACAAATCGTTCGTTTCAGACCGTGAAACGGCCAAGTATGATGTAAAAACGGTCTCTCTCGCCTTCAAACGCTTATAAAAATGCTATTTCTAAGCGAAATACGTGTGATTTGAGTGTTTTACAGTAACTTCCATGGAACTTTAGCTGTACCGGCGAGGGCACCACGGACGGCCCCCAAAACCTTGTATTCACTAAAATTCAGTGCATCTGCCAATATTAGGCCCTAATCAATCGATTTTCATCAATACACCACGCAGAATATGTAACCGAGATATTCTTACAAATCGTTTGTTTTAAACCGAAAAACGGCCAAATATGATGTAAAAACTGTTTCTCTCGCCTTCAAACGCTTAAAAATGCTATTTCTAAGCGAAATACGTGTGATTTGAGTGTTTTATAGTAACTTCCATGGAACTTTAGCTGTACCGGCGAGGGCACCACAGACGGCCCCCAAAACCTTGTATTCACTAAAATTCAGTGCATCTGACAATAATAGGCCCTAATCAATTGATTTCCATCGATACATCACGCAGATTATGTACCCGAGATGTTTTTACAAATCGTTCGTTTCAGATCGTGAAATGGCTAAATATAATGTAAAAACTGTTTCTCTCGCCTTCAAACGCTTAAGAATGCTATTTCTAAGCGACATACATGCAATTTGAGTGTTTTACAGTAACTTCCACGGAACTTTAGCTGTACCGGCGAGGGCACCACGGACGGCCCCCAAAACCTTGTATTCACTAAAATTCAGTGCATCTGACAATATTAGGCCCTAATCAATCGATTTACATCCATACGTCACGCAGAATATGGATCCGAGGTGTTCTTACAAATCGTTCGTTTCAGACCTTGAAATGCCCAATATGATGTAAAAATTGTTTATCTCGCCTTCAAACGCTTAAAAATGCTATTTCTAAGCGAAATACGTGTGATTTGAGTGTTTTACAGTAACTTCCATGGAACTTTAGCTGTACCGGCGAGGGCACCACGGACGGCCCCCAAAACCTTCTATTCACTAAAATTTAGTGCATCTGACAATATTAGGCCCTAATCAATCGATTTTCATCCATACACCACGCAGAATATGTAACCGAGATATTCTTACAAATCGTTTGTTTTAAACCGTAAAACGGCCAAATATGATGTAAAAACAGTTTCTCTCGCCTTCAAACGCTAAAAGTGCTATTTCTAAGCGAAATACGTGTGATTTGAGTGGTTTACAGTAACTTCCACGGAACTTTAGCTATACTGGCGAGGGCACCACGGACGGCCCCCAAAACTTTGTATTCACTAAAATTCAGTGCATCTGACAATATTAGGCCCTAATCAATCGATTTCCATCCATACGTCACGCAGAATATGGATCCGAGGTGTTCTTACAAATCGTTCGTTTCAGACCTTGAAATGCCCAATATGATGTAAAAATTGTTTATCTCGCCTTCAAACGCTTAAAAATGCTACTTCTAAGCGAAATACATGTGATTTGAGTGATTTACAGTAACATCAACGGAACTTTAGCTGTACCGGCGAGGACACCACGGACGGCTCCCAAAACCTTGTATTCACTAAAATTTAGTGCATCAGACAATATTAGGCCCTAATCAATCAATTTCCATTTATACATCACGCAGAATACGTATCTGTGATGTTCTTACAAATCGTTCGTTTCAGACCGTGAAACGGCCAAATATGATGTAAAAACTGTTTCTCTCGCCTTCAAACGCTTAAAAATGCTATTTCTAAGGGAAATACGTGTGATTTGAGTGTTTTACAGTAACTTCCACGGAAATTTAGCTGTACCGGCGAGGGCACCACAGACGGCCCCCAAAACCTTGTATTCACTAAAATTCAGTGCATCTGACAATAATAGGCCCTAATCAATTGATTTCCATCGATACATCACGCAGAATATGTACCCGAGATGTTTTTACAAATCGTTCGTTTCAGACCGTGAAATGGCTAAATATAATGTAAAAACTGTTTCTCTCGCCTTCAAACGCTTAAGAATGCTATTTCTAAGCGACATACATGCAATTTGAGTGTTTTACAGTAACTTCCACGGAACTTTAGCTGTACCGGCGAGAGCACCACGGACGGCCCCCAAAACCTAGTATTCACTAATATTCAGTGCGTCTGACAATATTAGGCCCTAATCAATCGATTTCCATCGATACATCACGCAGAATATGTATCCGAGATGTTCTTACAAATCGTTCGTTTCAGACCGTGTAACGGCCTAATATGATGTAAAAACGGTTTCTCTCGCCTTCAAACGCTAAAAGTGCTATTTCTAAGCGAAATACGTGTGATTTGAGTGTTTTACAGTAACTTCCATGGAACTTTAGCTGTACCGGCGAGGGTACCACGGACGGCCCCCAAAACCTTCTATTCACTAAAATTCAGTGCATCTGACAATACTAGGCCCTAATCAATCGATTTTCATCCATACACCACGCAGAATATGTAACCGAGATATTCTTACAAATCGTTTGTTTTAAACCGTAAAACGGCCAAATATGATGTAAAAACTGTTTCTCTCGCCTTCAAACGCTTAAAAATGCTATTTCTAAGCGAAATACGTGTGATTTGAGTGTTTTATAGTAACTTCCGTGGAACTTTAGCTGTACCGGCTAGGGCACTACGGACGGCTCAAAAACATTGAATTCATTAAAATTCAGTGCATCTGACAATAATAGGCACTAATCAATCGATTTCCAACGCTACATCATGCAGAATATGTATCCGAGATGTTCTTACAAATCGTTCGTTTCAGACCGTGTAACGACCAAATATGATGTAACAACTGCTTCTCTCGCCTTCAAACGCTCGAAAATGCTTTTTCTAAGCGATATACGTGTGATTTTTAGTGTTTTACAGTAACTTCCACGGAACTTTAGTTGTACCGGCGAGGGCACCACGGACGCCCCCCAAAACCTTGTATTCACTAAAATTCAGTGCATCTGACAATATTAGGCCCTAATCAATCGATTTCCACCGATACATCACGCAGAATACGTATCCGAGATGTTCTTACAAATCGTTCGTTTCAGACCGTGAAACGGCTAAATATGATGTAAAAACTGTTTCTCTCGCCTTCAAACGCTTAAAAATTCTATTTCTAAGCGAAATACGTGTGACTTGACTGTTTTACAGTAACTTCCATGGAGCTTTACCTGTACTGGTGAGGGCACCATGGACGGCTCGAAAACCTTGTATTCACTAAAATTCAGTGCGTCTAACAATATTAGGCCCTAATCAATCGATTTCCAACGCTACATCACGCAGAATACGTATCCGTGATGGTCTTACAAATCGTTCGTTTCAGACCATGAAACGGCCAAATATGATGTAAAAACTGTTTCTCTCGCCTTCAAACGCATAAAAATGCTATTTCTAAGCGAAATACGTGTGATTTGAGTGTTTTACAGTAACTTCCACGGAACTAAAGCTGTAACGGCGAGGACACCACGTACGGCCCCCAAAACCTTGTATTCACTTTAATTCAGTGCATCTGACAATACAAGGCCCTAGTCAATCGATTTCCATCGATACATCACGCAGAATATGTATCCGAGATGTTCTTACAAATCGTTCGTTTCAAACCTTGAAACTGCCAAATATGATGTAAAAACTGTTTCTCTCGCCTTCAAACGCTTAAAAATTCAAAACCTTGTATTCACTTATATTCAGTGCATCTGATAATATTGGGCCCTAATCAATCGATTTCCATCGATACATCACGCAGAATATGTATTCGAGATGTTCTTACAAATCGTTCGTTTCAGACCGTGAAACGGCCAAATATGATGTAAAAACTGTTTCTCTCGCCTTCAAACGCTTAAAAATGCTATTTCTAAGCGAAATACGGGTGATTTGAGTGTTTTACAGTAACTTCCACATAACTTTAACTGTACCGGCGAGGGCACCAAGGACGGCCCCCAAAACCTTGTATTCACTAAAATTCAGTGCATCTGACAATGTTAGGCCCTAATCAATCGATTTGCATCGATACATCACGCAGAATATGTATCCGAGATATTCTTACAAATCGTTCATTTCAGACCATGAAACGGCCAAATATGATGTAAAAACTGTTTCTCTCGCATTCAAATGCTTAAAATTGCTATTTCTAAGCGAAATACGTGTGATTTGAGTGTTTTACAGTAACTTCCACGAAACATTAGCTGTACCGGCGAGGGCACAACGGACGGCCCCCAAAACCTTAAATTCACTTATATTCAGTGCATCTGACAATATTAGGCCCTAATCAATCGATTTCCATCGATACATCACACAGAATATGTATCCGAGATGTTCTTACAAATCGTTCGTTTCAGACCGTGAAACGGCCAAATATGATGTAAAAACTGTTTCTCTCGCATTCAAACGCTTAAAAATGCTATTTCTAAGCGAAATACGTCTGATTTGAGAGTTTTAAAGTAACTTCCACGGAACTTTAGCTGTACCGGCGAGGGCACAACGGACGGCCCCTAAAACCTTAAATTAACTTATATTCAGTGCATCTGACAATATTGGGCAATAATCAATCGATTTCCATCGATACATCTCACAGAATATGTATCCGAGATGTTCTTACAAATCGTTCGTTTTAGACCGTGAAACTGCCAAATATGATGTAAAAACTGTTTCTCTCGCATTCAAATGTTTAAAAATGCTATTTCTAAGCGAAATACGTGTGATTTGAGTGTTTTACAGTAACTTCCACGAAACATTAGCTGTACCGGCGAGGGCACAACGGACGGCCCCCAAAACCTTAAATTCACTTATATTCAGTGCATCTGACAATATTAGGCAATAATCAATCGATTTCCATCGATACATCACGCAGAATATGTATCCGAGATGTTCTTACAAATCGTTCGTTTCAGACCGTGAAACGGCCAAATATGATGTAAAAACTGTTTCTCTCGCATTCAAACGCTTAAAAATGCTATTTCTAAGCGAAATACGTGTGATTTGAGAGTTTTAAAGTAACTGCCACGGGACTTTAGCTGTACCGGCGAGGGCACCACGGACGGCCCTTAAAACCTTGTATTCACTAAAATTCAGTGCATCTAATAATATTAGTCCCTAATCATTCAATTTCCATCGATATATCACGCAGAATATGTATCCGAGATGTTCTTACAAATCGTTCGTTTCAGACCTTGAAACGGCCAAGTATGATGTAAAAACGGTTTCTCTCGCCTTCAAACGCTAAAAGTGCTATTTCTAAGCGAAATACGTGTGATTTGAGTGTTTTACAGTAACTTCCACGAAACTTTAGCTGTACCGGCGAGGGCAACACGGACGGCCCCCAAAACCTTGTATTAACTAAAATTCAGTGCATCTGACAATATTAGGCCCTAATCATTCGATTTCCATCGATACATCACACAGAATATGTATCCGAGATGTTCTTACAAATCGTTCGTTTCAGACCGTGAAACGGCCAAATATGATGTAAAAACTGTTTCTCTCGCCTTCAAACGCTTAAAAATGCTATTTCTAAGCGAAATACGGGTGATTTGAGTGTTTTACAGTAACTTCCACATAACTTTAACTGTACCGGCGAGGGCACCACGGACGGCCCCCAAAACCTTGTATTCACTAAAATTCAGTGCATCTGACAATGTTAGGCCCTAATCAATCGATTTGCATCGATACATCACGCAGAATATGTATCCGAGATGTTCTTACAAATCGTTCATTTCAGACCATGAAACGGCCAAATATGATGTAAAAACTGTTTCTCTCGCATTCAAATGCTTAAAATTGCTATTTCTAAGCGAAATACGTGTGATTTGAGTGTTTTACAGTAACTTCCACGAAACATTAGCTGTACCGGCGAGGGCACAACGGACGGCCCCCAAAACCTTAAATTCACTTATATTCAGTGCATCTGACAATATTAGGCCCTAATCAATCGATTTCCATCGATACATCACACAGAATATGTATCCGAGATGTTCTTACAAATCGTTCGTTTCAGACCGTGAAACGGCCAAATATGATGTAAAAACTGTTTCTCTCGCATTCAAACGCTTAAAAATGCTATTTCTATGCGAAATACGTCTGATTTGAGAGTTTTAAAGTAACTTCCACGGAACTTTAGCTGTACCGGCGAGGGCACAACGGACGGCCCCTAAAACCTTAAATTAACTTATATTCAGTGCATCTGACAATATTAGGCAATAATCAATCGATTTCCATCGATACATCTCACAGAATATGTATCCGAGATGTTCTTACAAATCGTTCGTTTTAGACCGTGAAACTGCCAAATATGATGTAAAAACTGTTTCTCTCGCATTCAAATGTTTAAAAATGCTATTTCTAAGCGAAATACGTGTGATTTGAGTGTTTTACAGTAACTTCCACGAAACATTAGCTGTACCGGCGAGGGCACAACGGACGGCCCCCAAAACCTTAAATTCACTTATATTCAGTGCATCTGACAATATTAGGCAATAATCAATCGATTTCCATCGATACATCACGCAGAATATGTATCCGAGATGTTCTTACAAATCGTTCGTTTCAGACCGTGAAACGGCCAAATATGATGTAAAAACTGTTTCTCTCGCATTCAAACGCTTAAAAATGCTATTTCTAAGCGAAATACGTGTGATTTGAGAGTTTTAAAGTAACTGCCACGGGACTTTAGCTGTACCGGCGAGGGCACCACGGACGGCCCTTAAAACCTTGTATTCACTAAAATTCAGTGCATCTAATAATATTAGTCCCTAATCATTCAATTTCCATCGATATATCACGCAGAATATGTATCCGAGATGTTCTTACAAATCGTTCGTTTCAGACCTTGAAACGGCCAAGTATGATGTAAAAACGGTTTCTCTCGCCTTCAAACGCTAAAAGTGCTATTTCTAAGCGAAATACGTGTGATTTGAGTGTTTTACAGTAACTTCCACGAAACTTTAGCTGTACCGGCGAGGGCAACACGGACGGCCCCCAAAACCTTGTATTAACTAAAATTCAGTGCATCTGACAATATTAGGCCCTAATCATTCGATTTCCATCGATACATCACACAGAATATGTATCCGAGATGTTCTTACAAATCGTTCGTTTCAGACCGTGAAACGGCCAAATATGATGTAAAAACTGTTTCTCTCCCCGTCAAACGCTTAAAAATGCTATTTCTAAGCGAAATACGTGTGATTTGAGAGTTTTGAAGTAACTGCCACGGGACTTTAGCTGTACCGGCGAGGGCACCACGGACGGCCCTTAAAACCTTGTATTAACTAAAATTCAGTGCATCTGACAATATTAGGCCCTAATCAATCGATTTCCATCGATACATCACGCAGAATATGTATCCGAGATGTTCTTACAAATCGTTTGTTTCAGACCGTGAAACGGCCAAATATGATGTAAAACCTGTTTCTCTTGCCTTCAAACGCTTAAAAATGTTATTTGTAAGGGAAATACGTGTGATTTGAGTGTTTTACAGTAACTTCCACGGAAATTTAGCTGTACCGGCGAGGGCACCACGGACGGCTCCCAAAACCTTGTATTCATTAAAATTTAGTGCATTTGATGATTCTATGAATTAATCAATCAATTTCCATCGATACATCACGCAGAATATGTATCCGAGATGTTCTTACAAATCGTTCGTTTCAGCCCATGAAACGGCCAAATATGATGTAAAAACTGTTTCTCTCGCCTTCAAACGCCTAAAAATGCTATTTCTAAGCGAAATACGTGTGATTTGAGAGTTTTACAGTAATTTCCACGGAACTTTAGCTGTACCGGCGAGGGCACCTCGGTCGGCCCCCAAAACCTTTTATTCACTAAAATTTAGTCCATCTGACAATATTAGGCCCTAATCAATCGATTTCCATCTATACATCACGCAGAATATGTATCCGTGATGTTCTTACAAATCGTTCGTTTCAGACCGTGAAACGGCCAAATATGATGTAAAAACGGTTTCTCTCGCTTTCAAACGCTAAAAGTGCTATTTCTAAGCGAAATACGTGTGATTTGAGTGTTTTACAGTAACTTCCACGAAACTTTAGCTGTACCGGCGAGGGCACCACGCACGGCCCCAAAACCTTGTATTAACTAAAATTCAGTGCATCTGACAATATTAGGCCCTAATCATTCGATTTCCATCGATACATCACACAGAATATGTATCCGAGATGTTCTTACAAATCGTTCGTTTCAGACCGTGAAACGGCCAAATATGATGTAAAAACTGTTTCTCTCCCCGTCCACGCTTAAAAATGCTATTTCTAAGCGAAATACGTGTGATTTGAGAGTTTTAAAGTAACTGCCACGGGACTTTAGCTGTACCGGCGAGGGCACCTCGGTCGGCTCCCAAAACCTTTTATTCACTAAAATTTAGTCCATCTGACAATATTAGGCCCTAATCAATCGATTTCCATCTATACATCACGCAGAATATGTATCCGTGATGTTCTTACAAATCGTTCGTTTCAGACCGTGAAACAGCCAAATATGATGTAAAAACGGTTTCTCTCGCTTTCAAACGCTAAAAGTGCTATTTCTAAGCGAAATACGTGTGATTTGAGTGTTTTACAGTAACTTCCACGAAACTTTAGCTGTACCGGCGAGGGCACCACGCACGGCCCCAAAACCTTGTATTAACTAAAATTCAGTGCATCTGACAATATTAGGCCCTAATCATTCGATTTCCATCGATACATCACACAGAATATGTATCCGAGATGTTCTTACAAATCGTTCGTTTCAGACCGTGAAACGGCCAAATATGATGTAAAAACTGTTTCTCTCCCCGTCCACGCTTAAAAATGCTATTTCTAAGCGAAATACGTGTGATTTGAGAGTTTTAAAGTAACTGCCACGGGACTTTAGCTGTACCGGCGAGGGCACCTCGGTCGGCCCCCAAAACCTTTTATTCACTAAAATTTAGTCCATCTGACAATATTAGGCCCTAATCAATCGATTTCCATCTATACATCACGCAGAATATGTATCCGTGATGTTCTTACAAATCGTTCGTTTCAGACCGTGAAACAGCCAAATATGATGTAAAAACGGTTTCTCTCGCCTTCAAACGCTAAAAGTGCTATTTCTAAGCGAAATACGTGTGATTTGAGTGTTTTACAGTAACTTCCACGAAACTTTAGCTGTACCGGCGAGGGCACCACGGACGGCCCCCAAAACCTTGTATTAACTAAAATTCAGTGCATCTGACAATATTAGGCCCTAATCATTCGATTTCCATTGATACATCACACAGAATATGTATCCGAGATGTTCTTACAAATCGTTCGTTTCAGTCCGTGAAACGGCCAAATATGATGTAAAAACTGTTTCTCTCGCCCTCAAACGCCTAAAAATGCTATTTCTAAGCGAAATACGTGTGATTTGAGAGTTTTACAGTAATTTCCACGGAACTTTAGCTGTACCGGCGAGGGCACCTCGGTCGGCCCCCAAAACCTTTTATTCACTAAAATTTAGTCCATCTGACAATATTAGGCCCTAATCATTCGATTTCCATCTATACATCACGCAGAATATGTATCCGTGATGTTCTTACAAATCGTTCGTTTCAGACCGTGAAACGGCCAAATATGATGTAAAAACTGTTTCTCTCGACTTCAAACGCTTAAAAATGCTATTTCTTAGCGAAATACGGGTGATTTGAGTGTTTTACTGTAACTTCCACAAAACTTTAACTGTATCGGCGAGGGCACCACGGACGGCCCATAAAACCTTGTATTCACTAAAATTCAGTGCATCTGACAATGTTAGGCTCTAATCAATCGATTTCCATCGATACATCACGCAGAATATGTATCCGAGATGTTCTTACAAATCGTTCGTTTCAGACCGTGAAACGACCAAATATGATGTAAAAACTGTTTCTCTCGTCTCAAACGCTTAAAATTACTATTTCTAAGCGAAATACGTGTGACTTAACTGTTTTACAGTAACTTCCATGGAACTTTACCTGTACCGGTGAGGGCACCACGGACATCCCCCAAAACCTTGTATTCACTAAAATTCAGTGCATCTTACAATATTAGGCCTTAATAATTCGATTTCCTTCGATACATCACGCAGAATATGTATCCGAGATGTTCTTACAAATCGTTCGTTTCAGACCGTGAAACGGCCAAATATGATGTAAAAACTGTTTCTCTCGCCTTCAAACGCTTAAAAATGCTATTTCTAAGCGAAATACGTGTGATTTGAGTGTTTTACAGTAACTTTCACGGAACATTAGCTGTATCGGCGAGGGCACCACGGACGGCCCCCAAAAACTTGTATTCACAAAAATTCAGTGCATCTGTTAATATTAGGTCCTAATTATTCGATATCCATCGATACATCACGCAGAATATGTATCCGAGATGTTCTTACAAATCGTTCGTTTTAGACCGTGAAACGGCCAAATATGATGTAAAAACTGTTACTCTCGCCTTCAAACCTTTAAAAATGCTATTTCTAAGCGAAATACGTGTGATTTGATTGTTTTACAGTAACTTCCACGAAACTTTAGATGTACCGGCGAGGGCACCACGGACGGCCCCCAAAACCTTGTATTCACTTATATTCAGTGCATCTGACAATATTAGGTCCTAATCAATCGATTTCCATCGATACATCACGCAGAATTTGTATCCGAGATGTTTTTACAAATTGTTCGTATCAGACAGTGAAACGGCCAAATATCATGTAAAAACTGTTTCTCTCGCCTTTAAACGCTAAAAAGTGGTATTACTAAGCGAAAAACGTGTGATTTGAGTATTTTACAGTTACTTCCACAGAACTTTAGCGGTACCGGCGAGAGCACCACGGACGGCCCCCAAAACCTTGAATTCAATAAAATTCAGTGCATCTGACAATATTAGGCCCTAATCAATCGATTGCCATCGATACATCACACAGAATATGTATCCGAAATGTTCTTACAAATCGTTCGTTTCAGACCGTGAAACGGCCAAATATGATGTAAAAACTGTTTCTCTCGTCTGCAAACGCTTAAAATTAATTTCTAAGCGAAATACGGGTGATTTGAATGTTTTACAGTAACTTCCACGGAACTTTAGCTGTACCGGCGAGGGCATTACGGCCGACCCCCAAAACCTTGTATTCACTAAAATTCAGTGCATCTGACAATATTAGGCCCTAATCAATCGATTTCCATCGATACATCACGCAGAATATGTATCCGAGATGTTCTTACAAATCGTTCGTTTCAGACCGTTAAAGGGCCAAATATATTATGATGTAGAAACTGTTTCTCTAGCCTTCAAACGCTTAAAAATGCTATTTCTAAGCGAAATACGTATGATTTGAATGTTTTACAGTAACATCCACGGAACTTTAGCTGTACCGGCGAGGGCACCATGGACGGCCCCCAAAACCTTGTATTCACTAAAATTCAGTGCATCTGAAAATATTAGGCCCTAATCAATCGATTTCCATCGATACATCACGCAGAATATGTATCCAAGATGTTCTTACAAATCGTTCGTTTCAGACCGTGAAACGGCCAAATATGATGTAAAAACTGTTTCTCTCGCCTTCAAACGCTTAAAAATGCTATTTCTAAGCGAAATAAGGGTGATTTCAGTGTTATACAGTAACTTCCACGGAACTTTACCTGTACCGGCCAGAGCACCACGGACGGCCCCGAAAACCTCGTATTCACTAAAATTCAGTGCATCTGACAATATTAGGCCCTAATCAATCGTTTTCCATCGATACATCACGCAGAATATGTCTTGTTACCCAACTGACGCTTTTAGATCCAAACAAATAAAAAAAATAAACTAACTCACCAAAGGCAACCAGTCTCCACTAGCGAAACATACACAGTCACTCTGTTCGATAATTCGGAAAACTCGCAGAGGAAGATATTCGTAGTCGGGATAGCCTCTAGTTCAGTGTAGACTTGCTCTGAGATTGCAGGGGGGTGTATTCAAGATCAATTACTTTGTAATGATTCGAGCTGTCAAAATAAGCGCCACCGAATTTATATCCCAAGCTACAAAACCTGAAATATTCACTAGGAGGGAACAAAATTTCCAAAGTAAAACAACGAATCCTCAATTCGAGACATAAAATACGTTTAATGTTAAAAATTAAGTTAGAGAACAGATGTTTAAATAAATCTAGTTTAATATACTGCGAGCGAATCATAGATAAGCGAAACGTTATAAAGCATAAGGCTTTGCAATCCGTAAAATGTCCAAAAATATTGGCGGTGAAAAATAATAGTATAAGTACCGTGTGTGCACAGACGAAACTTCTAGTCACGGCAAAAATAGTGCCTGAAAAATTAACCTCACTAACGAGATTGCGCTGCTTAACAATGTAGGTACGAGATCGCTCGAAATAATTTTCAAAGTTAACAAATATATGTTGAAAAGCTAATATAAATTATACTTGAAGTACTATAAATATAAGACAATATTAACCTAAGATAATTCAAAGTATTCAAATAGACTACGATTAACAATAATTAACTTCGTTGAAGTAACTACGTGCAAGATTTATGGAATAATAAAATAAAAATTGTCTAATGTAAACAATATTGAATATTCAAAATTAGCAATACTATAACTCGAATTGAAAATAAATTAGTGAAAGAATACACTAACCAACAATAAGTACAATAACAATATTCGAAGTTTGACACAAAACAAGATATCAAAATGAACATCGAGAATGTTCTACAATAACTGACGATTAATATGTATAGGCGCATACAACTGATTAACTTCAGTGGGTAAGTGAAGAATAAAATATAAATTGCAGAAGGCTCACCGGATGATGCTGACGTAGTGTAATGACGTCAGACTGACGTATGAACATGAGCCCAAAATTCTTCAAAATTGGTTCAAGGTGTATAAAATACCTCCTCTCGAATGGTTCGATGATTATTCCTCAAGATCCTAAGTCCTCCAAGATGGTAAATCCTCCAAGTCAAGGACGATGTGATTATACAGGAGTAAGAATGTTCACTGCCCACGTGGTCGAAGTTCAAGAGTTTGGTTAAAAGAAAATTCTCGTCTAGATGTAATTGGGGTTAAAATAACCCACGCCAAACAGGCTAAAAGTGAAGTTTAACAATCAGCTATTGTTACAATAAATGAAAAATCGTACTATTATACTCACGGAAGGAATTCCTAACCCCTCAAATGATCCGTTGAAAAACGCACGTTCAGAGATATAAAACTCTTTTAAGATTTTACTAATCTTTTAGTGCCAATAGCTGAGATCACTCCGCAATAATGCGTATCACTTTGGTGAACAAAATCAAGCAAACAATGCTTTCTATACAACCAAAAACCAAAGATATATTGATTATTCAACTATCACTCAACGAATGCATCGTCGGAAGATAGAATTATTTCGCGCAAACCAGTCAAAACCTCGAATAAACTAAACTACAATTAAAAACTACCAGCACAGATGGCTCCCATAGTCCATCGAAACAAAAGAAATAAAATATAAAACCAAATTCGAATCTAGCCTGTAACAACTCCCCTTTCCTAAAAGAAGAATGGGTGGTCACGGACTAGCCATTTCGAACGAATCCTCAGGGTGAGGTTTCAAATCCTTCGCATGCCAAACGCCAAAACTCTTTCCAAACTCGTCTTCCAATTCATAAGTCCAAGGAGACAACTTCTTTGCAATAACATAAGGTCCAACATATTTCGGAGCAAGGGTCGAACTGAAATATTTCGACGCATCCGACAGTGCGTAATTCTTTTTCCAAACCAGATCTTTTGGACTATACTGTACGTCTCGGTGCCTTAGATCGTAACGTCGTTTTACTTTAATAGCCAACTTATGTAAACGCTCTCTCACTTTCGTGTAAATTTCTTGAAAGGTTTTTGCGTGGCTTTCCGAAATAACCTTCGAGACTACCTTCTCAGGTACCTCCGTCGTTATACTCTCTGGGAAGTGTAATTCTCTCCCGAAATTAACAAAGTATGGTGTACACTTCGTACTTTCATGTACTGATGTGCGGAGCGCACAAGAAATCTTCTGGAGATTCTCTGCCCATTTTCGCTGGTCTTTTGCGATATAAGATCGTATACTTTGTGTGAGAACAGAGTGAACTCGTTCAACGGGGTTAGCTTGAGCATGGTAAAAAGCGGTATATCTTATCTTGACATTGTACGCACTAGCTAATTTCCCAAATTCAAGCGAACGAAATTGCGTACCATTGTCAACTAATATCGACTCAGGACTACCAAAAAGAAGAAATACATCATTTTCCAGATGCTTAACAATAATCGAAGAAGTTGCCTTCCTAATCGGGAAGGTAAGAATAAATTTACTAAAAACATCTACGACGGTTAGGATGTACTGATAACCAGAACTAGATTTCACTAAAGGTCCAAGTAAATCAACACTAATTTGTTTCCATGGCCTATCAACTACAGCACGAGGAACCATCAGTCCAGCGGGCAACTTACGCTCTGATTTGTTCGCTAGACAAACTCTACAATTTCGAACATAACGTACGATATCCGCCCTCATATGTGGCCAATAATACTTCTGCATCACACGACTGTACGTCTTAAATACGCCTAAGTGTCCTGCAGTAGGAATATCATGTGTTAGTTTTAGGATACTCGACCTCTCAGATCGCGGTATGACATGTTTCCAATTATATTCCTCGTTCTCCAAACCAGGATCCAAGTTCCTATTATAATGATACAGCTTTTCATCTACTATACGCCAAGTGGGGAAATTTAATGGTTTCTCGGATACTTTCTTCAACATTTGTCTGTACCAAGGGCAAAGTGGATAGTCTATCTCCTCGGCCTTGAATTCGCAGCTATCAACGATAGGCACACTACGACTCAGAGCATCAGGAACATGATGGTCACGTCCCTTCCTATGAATGACCTTGAAATCATATTGTTGCAAGCGAATAGCCCATCTTGCTAAACGTCCACAAGGATCTTTCAAGTTGTGCAACCAACATAGACTATGATGATCAGTTATGACGGTAAAGTGTGATCCTTCAACGTATGGTCTTAATTTTTCGATGGCCCACAGTACTGCTAAACACTCAAGTTCGGTAACCGTGTACTTACGCTCAAGCCGATTCAATGATCTACTAAGGTAGCATATTACATGTTCTTCTTCCTTGGTCGATTGTGTCAATACGGCGCCTAATCCGTATGCAGAAGCATCTGTCTGGATACTGAACGGTAAATTAAAGTCAGGACAACTCAATAGAGGAGCAGTGACTAAATATTGTTTGATCTTGTTCCATGCTCGAGTACAATTTTCATCGCAATGGAATTTTACTGATTTCCTCGTGAGTCTGTTAAGAGGAGCACAAACGTCAGAATAGTTAGGGATAAATCGTTTGTACCAACTGGCGACACCAAGCATTCTACGCACTTCCTTAACTGTTTGTGGAGCAGGAATCTGTAATAATGCTGACACTTTATCAGGGTCTACTGACAATCCATTTGCATTTACTATGTAGCCCAAGTATTTTAATTCAGGTACTACAAAAGAACATTTATCCTTATTCAAGGTAAGTCCAGAATCTATTAATCTTTTCAGTACTTCTTCCAGGACGTTGACATGTTTTTCAAAGGTATCTGCGATTATTATTATGTCATCTAGGTACTTAAAGACGTAAGGTTTGAGTTCCGGACCTAATACTTTATCGATAAATTTCTGGAACGTAGCTGGAGCTCCATGTAAACCGAAAGCAAAACGTGTGAATTGCCATAATCCTCTGCCAGGCACAGTGAAGGCTGTAAATTTTTTTGATTCCTCTGACAGCGGAATGTTCCAATAAGCTGACTTAATATCCAAACTGGAAATGAATTTTGCATTTTTCAAACGATCTAAGATACTAGACATGTAAGGTAATGGATATGCATCGCGTTGCGTAACAGCATTTACCTTTCTAAAGTCAACGCAAAATCGCCAAGAGCCATCTTTTTTCGGGACCATCAATATGGGCGAAGACCAATCTGAATCTGACCTTTCAATAATTCCGTCGGCATCCATTTCTGCCAACTGTCTATCAATTTCCTTTTGAACGACCGGAGAAACAGGATAATATCTCTGTTTGATAGGTGCTTGGTAAGGGTCTATCAACCTGATATTATGTACTACTTGCTTAGCACAACCTATCGCATCAGGCATACTACTAAAATATTTATTAATCAACTTATTCAAAACTGAAGACTGCGAACTATCTAACGAGCACGCCTTAGTTTCAAAGGAACTACAATGTGTCGAAGACTGCACATCCAATGTACTAAACTTCCAACTACCACTACGTAAATCAGGTACTATACCCATTTGTCTAAAAAAATCTATACCAAAAATAAGAGTATTTGGCAAATCTGGAACAACTAATACTTGAATCCATTCTGTTTTATTTCCAATGGTACATGGCACTTGAACCGAGCCACTGGTTTCAAGTTTCTGGCCATTAGCAACTGTACAATAAGTTTTATCCAACGTATTTAACCAAAATCCTAACCTACTTAAGATATCCCAACCTTTACTACCCACAATAGTGCGCGAAGCACCCGTATCTAACAACCCTAGAATATTATAACCCAAAACACTAACCGATAAATATGGACATTCGTCATCTCTAACATGAGCTAATATAAAATTAAGGATCGGATTTAGCCGAATATCCGCAGAAGACAACCGGTCTACTGTCCGCTGCGTTTTACATTTCCCGAATTCGAACATTTTTTACAACTCTTTCTGGTCACGTTCAATGCTCCACACCCGTAACACTTCTTCTCAAAAGGTTTATCACATCCTTTGACAAGGTGTCCACATTCTCCACAATTAAAACACTTAATGTTCGATTTATTAAAATTCGGGCTAGATTTATTACTCATATTATCCGAACTGCTATCTTTATTAACATAACAAAGTTCCGGTTCTATTAGACGCCTATTTCCACTACTGGATGGTGGTACATATCTTTTAATACGTTCACGCTTTTCTTCTACGCGTCTACCAAATTTAATTAACTGCTCTATGGACTCTACATCTGCGAACGATAACTGATTTTGGAAGTCAGGGTGGATGTTTCGCAATAAGATTCGAAGTTTAGTTTCTTCCGGTATCACTGCACTTAAACGTTTAAACATAGTTTCCATAATGGCAACATAAATGTCTATAGGCTCATCAGGGCCTTGACAACGAGATTTAATTTCATCAAATAACCTATCATCAAAATCATGCGGAAGAAAAACTTCTCGTAGATGAGCTACAAGTTCATTCCAACAACTAAATCGTGAGCGATTAGCACGATACCAAATTAAAGCTCTACCTTTAAAAAGATCGATCGCGGATTTAAATAATTGAAACTTATTAACATTTCTCGCGATGCAAAGTTCATCAACTCTTTCTAAAAATGATCCTACGGACATTTCAGAAATGTCTCCACTAAATTTAACATTCCAATGCGAGGGTAAAACGGATTTAACTCTAACAGTCGTAAATTCATCAACGTCTGAACTTTCAGAACTCGAATGGTGTTGAGTGTTATCGTCGGGGCGTAATGTATGAAGACCTAATACACCCGATCGTTTCGGAGTGGATGTTCTAGGTGCACTATCACATCTATCCGATAATTTAGCCCACAAAGTCAAAAGATCGATTAACAGTTTTGATTGGATTTGTTCTTCCTCACTATTCGCGGCTGGCATTCGCGAAATACGTTCATAACAATGAGCTGTTTTAGCCGAAATCTTTTTGTAAGTACTCGATGATCTACTTTCGTCAAATTTTTCAATTAAAGTCGTAAGATCCTTGAGTAGGTCTTTGGTTGCGTTATGATCTTGATCGAACGTAAACGGATATGGTGGTGCCTTAAAAGATGAACTAACTTTCTCTAATTTCATTAAACTACGTAGAGTTTTACGTCTAACATTCGCGTCTGCTAAATTAGTAACGCCACGGATTTTCAATTCGTATTCTAACTCATGTTGAGATAACCTATCAATATCTAGTTTAAATTCCATATTTAATAAGTAAAATATGCAAAAAAATAACTAAACAATAGGTCAACAACGGCTAATGCAAACTAATTGCAACGAAAATCTCTACGACAAAAATAATAACAAATACTAAAACTAGGAATTCAGCTACAACTAACAATGACTGTCAAAAACAAATAATTCACCAACAAAAAAAAATTGTCCAACAACTACTAACAATAAAACACGAAATAACGATCAGCTGTGAAGATGGAAGAGTGCCTAACATTTCCAAGAGAAGAAAAAAATAATTATCAATCTTGCTCTGCCAAACGACTAAACAAACTAAAACTAATACTTTCGGATTTAGCTCAGCCTGCCCCACGTTGGGCGCCAATAATTGTTACCCAACTGACGCTTTTAGATCCAAACAAATAAAAAAAATAAAAAAACAAACTAACGCACCAAAGGCAACCAGTCTCCACTAGCGAAACATACACAGTCACTCTGTTCGATAATTCGGAAAACTCGCAGAGGAAGATATTCGTAGTCGGGATAGCCTCTAGTTCAGTGTAGACTTGCTCTGAGATTGCAGGGGGGTGTATTCAAGATCAATTACTTTGTAATGATTCGAGCTGTCAAAATAAGCGCCACCGAATTTATATCCCAAGCTACAAAACCTGAAATATTCACTAGGAGGGAACAAAATTTCCAAAGTAAAACAACGAATCCTCAATTCGAGACATAAAATACGTTTAATGTTAAAAATTAAGTTAGAGAACAGATGTTTAAATAAATCTAGTTTAATATACTGCGAGCGAATCATAGATAAGCGAAACGTTATAAAGCATAAGGCTTTGCAATCCGTAAAATGTCCAAAAATATTGGCGGTGAAAAATAATAGTATAAGTACCGTGTGTGCACAGACGAAACTTCTAGTCACGGCAAAAATAGTGCCTGAAAAATTAACCTCACTAACGAGATTGCGCTGCTTAACAATGTAGGTACGAGATCGCTCGAAATAATTTTCAAAGTTAACAAATATATGTTGAAAAGCTAATATAAATTATACTTGAAGTACTATAAATATAAGACAATATTAACCTAAGATAATTCAAAGTATTCAAATAGACTACGATTAACAATAATTAACTTCGTTGAAGTAACTACGTGCAAGATTTATGGAATAATAAAATAAAAATTGTCTAATGTAAACAATATTGAATATTCAAAATTAGCAATACTATAACTCGAATTGAAAATAAATTAGTGAAAGAATACACTAACCAACAATAAGTACAATAACAATATTCGAAGTTTGACACAAAACAAGATATCAAATTGAACATCGAGAATGTTCTACAATAACTGACGATTAATATGTATAGGCGCATACAACTGATTAACTTCAGTGGGTAAGTGAAGAATAAAATATAAATTGCAGAAGGCTCACCGGATGATGCTGACGTAGTGTAATGACGTCAGACTGACGTATGAACATGAGCCCAAAATTCTTCAAAATTGGTTCAAGGTGTATAAAATACCTCCTCTCGAATGGTTCGATGATTATTCCTCAAGATCCTAAGTCCTCCAAGATGGTAAATCCTCCAAGTCAAGGACGATGTGATTATACAGGAGTAAGAATGTTCACTGCCCACGTGGTCGAAGTTCAAGAGTTTGGTTAAAAGAAAATTCTCGTCTAGATGTAATTGGGGTTAAAATAACCCACGCCAAACAGGCTAAAAGTGAAGTTTAACAATCAGCTATTGTTACAATAAATGAAAAATCGTACTATTATACTCACGGAAGGAATTCCTAACCCCTCAAATGATCCGTTGAACAACGCACGTTCAGAGATATAAAACTCTTTTAAGATTTTACTAATCTTTTAGTGCCAACAGCTGAGATCACTCCGCAATAATGAGTATCACTTTGGTGACCAAAATCAAGCAAACAATTCTTTCTATACAACCAAAAACCAAAGATATATTGACCATTCAACTATCACTCAACGAATGCATCGTCGGAAGATACCAGCACAGATGGCTCCCATAGTCCATCGAAACAAAAGAAATAAAATATAAAACCAAATTCAAATCTAGCCTGTAACAGTCTCCGAGATGTTCTTACAAATCGTTCGTTTCAGACCGTAAAACGGCCAAATATGATGTATAAACTGTTTCTCTCGCTTTCAAACGCTTAAAAATTCTATTTCTAAGCGAAATACGTGTGGTTTGAGTGTTTTACAGTAACTTCCACGGAACTTTAGCAGTCTCGGCGAGGGCACCACGGACGGCCCTTAAAACCTTGTATTCACTAAAATTCAGTGCATCTGACAATATTAGGCCCAAATCAATCGATTTCCAACGATACATCACGCAAAAGATGTATCCGAGATGTTCTTACAAATCGTTCGTTTCAGACCGTGAAACGGCCAAATATGATGTAAAAACTGTTTCTCTCGCCTTCAAATGCTTAAAAATGCAATTTCTAAGTGAAATACGTGTGATATGAGTGTTTTACAGTAACTTCCACGGAACTTTAGCTGTACAGGCGAGGGCACAACGGACGGCCCCCAAAACCTTAAATTCACTTATATTCAGTGCATCTGACAATATTAGGCAATAATCAATCGATTTCCATCGATACATCTCACAGAATATGTATCCGAGATGTTCTTACAAATCGTTCGTTTTAGACCGTGAAACTGCCAAATATGATGTAAAAACTTTTTCTCTCGCATTCAAATGCTTAAAAATGCTATTTCTAAGCGAAATACGTGTGATTTGAGTGTTTTACAGTAACTTCCACGAAACATTAGCTGTACCGGCGAGGGCACAACGGACGGCCCCCAAAACCTTAAATTCACTTATATTCAGTGCATCTGACAATATTAGGCCCTAATCAATCGATTTCCATCGATACATCACACAGAATATGTATCCGAAATGTTCTTACAAATCATTCGTTTCAGACCGTGAAACGGCCAAATATAAGGTAAAAACTGTTTCTATCGCCTTCAAACGCTTAAAAATGCTATTTCTAAGCGAAATACGTGTGATTTGAGTGTTTTACAGTAACTTCCACGGAACTTTAGCTGTACCGGCGGGGGCACCACGGACGGCCACCAAAAACTTGTATTCACTAAAATTCAGTACATCTGACAATATTAGGTCCTAATCATTCGATTTCCATCGATACATCACGCAGAATATGTATCCGAGATGTTCTTACAAATCGTTCGTTTCAGACCGTGAAACGGCCAAATATGATGTAAAAACGGTTTCTCTCGCCTTCAAACGCTAAAAGTGCTATTTCTAAGCGAAATACGTGTGATTTGGGTGTTTTACAGTAACTTCTACGAAACTTTAGCTGTACCGGCGAGGGCACCACGGACGGCCCCCAAAACCTTGTATTAACTAAAATGCAGTGCATCTGACAATATTAGGCCCTAATCATTCGATTTCCATCGATACATCACACAGAATATGTATCCAAGATGTTCTTACAAATCGTTCGTTTCAGACCGTGAAACGGCCAAATATGATGTAAAAACGGTTTCTCTCGCCTTCAAACGCTAAAAGTGCTACTTCTAAGCGAAATACGTGTGATTTGAGTGTTTTACAGTAACTTCCACGAAACTTTAGGTGTACCGGCGAGGGCACCACGGACGGCCCCCAAAACCTTGTATTAACTAAAATTCAGTGCATCTGACAATATTGGGCCCTAATCAATCGATTTCCATCCATACGTCACGCAAAATATGGATCCGCGTTGTTCTTACAAATCGTTCGTTTCAGACCGTGAAATGGCCCAATATGATGTAAAAACTGTTTCTCTCGCCTTCAAACGCTTAAAAATACTATTTCTAAGCGAAATACGTGTGATTTGAGTGATTTACAGTAACATCAACGGAACTTTAGCTGTACCGGCGAGGACACCACGGACGGCTCCCAAAGCCTTGTATTCACTAATATTCAGTGCATCTGACAATATTAGACCCTAATCAATCGATTTCCATCGATACATCACGCAGAATATGTATCCGAGATGTTCTTACAAATCGTTCGTTTCAAACCTTGAAACGGCCAAATATGAAGTAAAAACTGTTTCTCTCGCCTTCAAACGCTTAAAAATGCTATTTCTAAGCGAAATACGTGTGATTTGAGTGTTTTACAGTAACTTCCACGGAACTTTATCTGTACCGGCGAGGACACCACGGACGGCCCCCAAAACCTTGTATTCACTAAAATTCAGTGCATCTGACAATATTCGGGCCTAATCAAACGATTTCCATCGATACATCACGCAGAATATGTATCCGAGATGTTCTTACAAATCGCTCGTTTCAGACCGTGTAACGGCCAAATATGCTGTAAAAACTGTTTCTATCGACTTCAAACGCTTAAAAATGCTTTTTCTAAGCGAAATAGGGTGATTTGAGTGTTTTACAGTAACTTGCACGGAACTTTAGCTTTATCGGCGAGGGCACCATGGAGGGCCCCCGAAAACTTGTATTCACTAAACGTCAGTGCATCTGACAATATTAGGCCCTAAACAATCGATTTCCATGGATACACCACGCAGAATATGTATCCGAGATGTTTTTACCAATCGTTCGTTTCAGACCGTGACACGGCCAAATATGATGTAAAAACTGTTTCTCTCGACTTCATACGCTTAAAAATACTATTTCTAAGCGAAATACGTGTGATTTGAGTGTTTTACAGTAACTTCCATGGAGCTTTACCTGTACTGGTGAGGGCACCATGGACGGCTCGAAAACCTTGTATTCACTAAAATTCAGTGCGTCTAACAATATTAGGCCCTAATCAATCGATTTCCAACGCTAAATCACGCAGATTATGTATCCGTGATGTTCTTACAAATCGTTCGTTTCAGACCGTGAAACGGCCAAATATGATGTAAAAACTGTTTCTCTCGACTTCAAACGCTTAAAAATGCTATTTCTTAGCGAAATACGGGTGATTTGAGTGTTTTACAGTAACTTCCACAGAACTTTAACTGTACCGGCGAGGGCACCACGGACGGCCCCCAAAACCTTGTATTCACTAAAATTCAGTGCATCTGACTATGTTAGGCCCTAAGCAATTGATTTCCATCGATACATCACGCAGAATATGTATCCGAGATGTTCTTACAAATCGTTCGTTTCAGACCGTGAAACGGCCAAATATGATGTAAAAACTGTTTCTCTCGTCTGCAAACGCTAAAAAATACTATATTTAAGCGAAATACGTGTGACTTGACTGTTTTACAGTAACTTCCACGGAACATTAGCTGTACCGGCGAGGGCACCACGGACGGCCCCCAAAAACTTGTATGCACAAAAATTCAGTGCATCTGTTAATATTACGCCCTAATCATTCGATTTCCATCGATACATCACGCAGAATATGTATCCGAGATGTTCTTACAAATCGTTCGTTTTAGACCGTGAAACGGCCAAATATGATGTAAAAACTGTTTCTCTCGCCTTCAAACCTTTAAAAATGCTATTTCTAAGCGAAATACGTGTGATTTGAGTGTTTTACAGTAACTTCCACGAAACTTTAGCTGTACCGGCGAGGGCACCACGGACGGCCCCCAAAACCTTGTATTAACTAAAATTCAGTGCATCTGACAATATTAGGTCCTAATTAATCTATTTCATCGATACATCACGCAGAATATGTATCCGAGATGTTCTTACAAATCGTTCGTTTCAGACCGTGAAATGGCCCAATATGATGTAAAAACTGTTTCTCTCGCCTTCAAACCATTAAAAATTCTATTTCTAAGCGAAATATGTGTGACTTAAATTTTTTACAGTAACTTCCATGGAATTTTACCTGTACCGGTGAGGGCACCACGGACGGCCCCCAAAACCTTGTATTCACTAAAATTCAGTGCCTCTGACAATATTAGGCCCTAATCAATCGATTTCCATCGATACATCACGCAGAATATGTATCCGAGTTGATCTTACAAATCGTTCGTTTCAGACCGTGAAACGGCCAAATATGATGTAAAAACTGTTTCTCTCGCCTTCAAACCTTTAAAAATGCTATTTCTAAGCGAAATACGTGTGATTTGAGTGTTTTACAGTAACTTCCACGGAACTTCAGCTGTACCGGCGAGGGCACCACGGACGGCCTCCAGAACCTTGTATTCACTAAAATTCAGTGCATCTGACAACATTAGACCCTAATCAATCTATATCCATCGATACATCACGCAGAATATGTATCCGAGATGTTCTTACAAATCGTTCCTTTCAGACTGTGAAACGTCCAAATATGATGTAAAAACTGTTTCTCTCGCCTTCAAACGCTTAAAAATGCTATTTCTAAGCAAAATACGAGTGACTTGAGTGTTTTACAGTAACTTCCACGGAACGTTAGCTGTACCGGCGAGGGCACCACGGACGGCCTCCAAATCCTTATATTCACTAAAATTCAGTGCATCTGACAATATTAGGCCCTAATTAATCGATTTCCATCTATACGTCACGCAGAATATGGATCCGATGTGTTCTTACAAATCGTTTGTTTCAGACCGTGAAACGGCCCAATATGATGTAAAAACTGTTTATCTCGCCTTCAAACGCTTAAAAATGCTATTTCTAAGCGAAATACGTGTTATTTGAGTTATTTACAGTAACATCAACAAAACTTTAGCTGTACCGGCGAGGACACCACGGACGGCTCCCAAAACCTTGTATTCACTAAAATTCAGTGCGTCTAACAATATTAGGCCCTAATCAATCGATTTCCAACGCTACATCACGAAGAATATGTATCCGTGATGTTCTTACAAATCGTTCGTTTCAGACCGTGAAACGGCCAAATATGATGTAAAAACTGTTTCTCTCGCCTTCAAACGCTTAAAAATGCTATTTCTAAGTGAAATAAGTGTGACTTGAGTGTTTTACAGTAACTTCCACAGAACTATAGCGGTACCGGCGAGGAAACCACGGACGCTTGCCAAAACCTTGTATTTACTAAAATTCAGTGCATCTGACAATATTAGGCCCTAATCAATCGATTTTCATCGATACATCACGCAGAATATGTATCCGAGATGTTCTTACAAATCGTTCGTTTCAGACCGTGAAACGGCCAAATATGATGTAAAAACAATTTCTCTCGCCTTTAAACGCTAAAAAATGCAATTTCTAAGCGAAATACGTGTGATAAGTGTTTTACAGTAACTTCCACGGAACTTTAGCTGTACCGGCGAGGGCGCAACGGACGGCCCCCAAAACCTTAAATTCACTTATATTCAGTGCATCTGACAATATTAGGCCCTAATCAATCGATTTGCATCGATACATCACGCAGAATATGTACCCGAGATGTTCTTACAAATCGTTCGTTTCAGACCTTGAAACGGCCAAGTATGATGTAAAAACTGTTTCTCTCGCCTTCAAACACTTAAAAAAGCTATTTCTAAGCGAAATACGTGTGATTTGATTGCCTTACAGTAACTTCCACGGAACTTTAGCTGTACCGGCGGAGGCACCATGGACGGCCACCAAAAACTTGTATTCACTAAAATTCAGTACATCTGACAATATTAGGCCCTAATCATTCGATTTCCATCGATACATCACGCAGAATATGTATCCGAGATGTTCTTACAAATCGTTCGTTTCAGACCGTGAAACGGCCAAATATGATGTAAAAACGGTTTCTCTCGCCTTCAAACGCTAAAAGTGCTATTTCTAAGCGAAATACGTGTGATTTGAGTGTTTTACAGTAACTTCCACGAAACTTTAGCTGTATCGACGAGGGCACCACGGACGGCCCCCAAAACCTTGTATTAACTAAAATTCAGTGCATCTGACAATATTAGGCCCTAATCATTCGATTTCCATCAAAACATCACACAGAATATGTATCCGAGATGTTCTTACAAATCGTTCGTTTCAGACCGTGAAACGGCCAAATATGATGTAAAAACTGTTTCTCCCGCATTCAAACGCTTAAAAATGCTATTTCTAAGCGAAATACGGGTGATTTCAGTATTTTACAGTAACTTCCACGGAACTTTACCTGTACCGGCCAGGGCACCACGGACGGCCACCAAAACCTCGTATTCACTAAAATTCAGTGCATCTGACAATATTAGGCCCTAATCAATCGATTTCCATCTATACATCACGCAGAATATGTCTCCGAGATGTTCTTACAAATCGTTCGTTTCAGACCGTGAAACGGCCAAATATGATGTAAAAACAGTTTCTCTCGCCTTTAAACGCTAAAAAATGCAATTTCTAAGCGAAATACTTGTGATATGAGTGTTTTACAGTAAATTCCACGGAAATTTAGCTGTACGGGCGAGGGCACAACAGACGACCCCCAAAACCTTAAATTCACTTATATTCAGTGCATCTGACAATATTAGGCCATAATCAATCGATTTCCATCGATACATCTCACAGAATATGTATCCGAGATGTTCTTACAAATCTTTCGTTTTAGACCGTGAAACTGACAAATATGATGTAAAAACTGTTTCTCTCGCATTCAAATGCTTAAAAATGCTATTTCTAAGCGAAATACGTGTGATTTGAGTGTTTTACAGTAACTTCCACGATACTTTAGCTGTACCGGCGAGGGCACAACGGACGGCCCCCAAAACCTTAAATTCACTTATATTCAGTGCATCTGACAATATTAGACCCTAATCAATCGATTTCCATCGATACATCACGCAGAATATGTATCCGAGATGTTCTTACAAATCATTCGTTTCAGACCGTGAAACGGCCAAATATGAGGTAAAAACTGTTTCTATCGCCTTCAAACGCTTAAAAATGCTATTTCTAAGCGAAATACGTGTGATTTGAGTGTTTTACAGTAACTTCCACGGAACATTAGCTGTACCGGCTTGGGCACCACGGACGGCCCCCAGAAACTTGTATTCACTAAAATTCAGTGCATCTGTTAATATTAGGCCCTAATCATTCGATTTCCATCGATACATCACGCATAATATGTATCCGAGATGTTCTTACAAATCGTTCGTTTCAGACCGTGAAACGGCCAAATATGATGTAAAAACGGTTTCTCTCGCCTTCAAACGCTAAAACTGCTATTTCTAAGCGAAATACGTGTGATTTGAGTGTTTTACAGTAACTTCCACGAAACTTTAGCTGTACTGGCGAGGGCACCACGGACGGCCCCCAAAAACTTTTATTCACTAAACGTTAGTGTATCTGACAATATCATGCCTTAATCATTCGATTTCCTTCGATACATCACGCAAAATATGTATCCGAGATGTTCTTACAAATCGTTCGTTTCAGACCGTTAAATGCCAAATATGATGTAAAAAATTGTTTCTCCCGCATTCAAACGCTTAAAAATGCTATTTCTAAGCGAAATACGTGTGATTTTACGGTTTTACAGTAACTTCCATGGAACTTTAGCTGTACCGGCGAGGGCACAACGGACGGCCCCCAAAACCTTGTATTCACTAAAATTCAGTGCATCTGACAATATTAGGCCCTAATCAATCGATTTCCATCGATACATCACACAGAGTATGTATCCGAGATGTTCTTACAAATCGTTCCTTTCAGACTGTGAAACGGCCAAATATGATGTAAAAACTGTCTATCTCACCTTCAAACGCTTAAAAATGCTATTTCTAAGCAAAGTACGTGTGATTTGAGTGTTTTACAGTAACTTCCACGGAACTTTAGCTGTACCGGCGAGGGCATTACGGACGGCTCCCAAATCCTTATATTCACTAAAATTCAGTGCATCTGATGAATCTATGCCCTAATCAATCGATTTCCATCGATTCATCACGCAGAATATGTATCCGAGGTGTTTTTACAAATTGTTCGTTTCAGACCGTGAAACGGCCAAATATGATGTAAAAACTGTTTCTCTCGCCTTCAAACGCTTAAAAATGCTATTTCTAAGTGAAATAAGTGTGACTTGAGTGTTTTACAGTAACTTCCACAGAACTTTAGCGGTACCGGCGAAGACACCACGGACGCTTGCCATAACCTTGTATTTACTAAAATTCAGTGCATCTGACAATATTAGGCCCTAATCAATCGATTTTCATCGATACATCACGCAGAATATGTATCCGAGATGTTCTTACAAATCGTTCGTTTCAGACCGTGAAGCGGCCAAATATGATGTAAAAACAGTTTCTCTCGCCTTTAAACGCTAAAAAATGCAATTTCTAAGCGAAATACGTGTGATAAGTGTTTTACAGTAACTTCCACGGAACTTTAGCTGTACCGGCGAGGGCGCAACGGACGGCCCCCAAAACCTTAAATTCACTTATATTCAGTGCATCTGACAATATTAGGCCCTAATCAATCGATTTCCATCGATACATCACGCAGAATATGTATCCGAGTTGTTCTTACAAATCGTTCGTTTCAGACCGTGAAATGGCCAAATATGATGTAAAAACTGTTTCTCTCGCCTTCAAACGCTTAAAAATGCTATTTCTAAGCGAAATACGTGTGATTTGAGAGTTTTAAAGTAACTGCCACGGGACTTTAGCTGTACCGGCGAGGGCACCACGGACGGCCCTTAAAACCTTGTATTCACTAAAATTCAGTGCATCTGATAATATTAGGCCCTAATTATTCAATTTCCATCGATACATCACGCAGAATATGTATCCGAGATGTTCTTACAAATCGTTCGTTTCAGACCTTGAAACGGCCAAATATGATGTAAAAACGGTTTCTCTCGCCTTCAAACGCTAAAAGTGCTATTTCTAAGCGAAATACGTGTGATTTGAGTGTTTTACAGTAACTTCCACGAAACTTTAGCTGTACCGGCGAGGGCACCACGGACGGCCTCCAAAACCTTGTATTAACTAAAATTCAGTGCATCTGACAATATTAGGCCCTAATCATTCGATTTCCATCAAAACATCACACAGAATATGTATCCGAGATGTTCTTACAAATCGTTCGTTTCAGACCGTGAAACGGCCAAATATGATGTAAAAACTGTTTCTCACGCCTTCAAACGCTTAAAAATGTTATTTGTAAGCGAAATACGTGTGATTTGAGTGTTTTACAGTAACTTCCACGGAAATTTAGCTGTACCGGCGAGGGCACCACGGACGGCTCCCAAAACTTTGTATTCACTAAAATTTAGTGCATTTGATGATTCTATGCCTTAATCAATCAATTTCCATCGATACATCACGCAGAATATGTATCCGAGATGTTCTTACAAATCGTTCGTTTCAGACCGTGAAACGGCCAAATATGATGTAAAAACTGTTTCTCTCGCATTCAAATGCTTAAAATTGCTATTTCTAAGCAAAATACGTGTGATTTGAGTGTTTTACAGTAACTTCCACGATACTTTAGCTGTACCGGCGAGGGCACAACGGACGGCCCCCAAAACCTTAAATTCACTTATATTCAGTGCATCTGACAATATTAGGTCCTAATCAATCGATTTCCATTGATACATCACGCAGAATATGTATCCGAGATGTTCTTACAAATCATTCGTTTCAGACCGTGAAACGGCCAAATATGAGGTAAACACTGTTTCTATCGCCTTCAAACGCTTAAAAATGCTATTTCTAAGCGAAATACGTGTGATTTGAGTGTTTTACAGTAACTTCCACGGAACATTAGCTGTACCGGCTTGGGCACCACGGACGGCCCCCAGAAACTTGTATTCACTAAAATTCAGTGCATCTGTTAATATTAGGCCCTAATCATTCGATTTCCATCGATACATCACGCATAATATGTATCCGAGATGTTCTTACAAATCGTTCGTTTCAGACCGTGAAACGGCCAAATATGATGTAAAAACGGTTTCTCTCGCCTTCAAACGCTAAAACTGCTATTTCTAAGCGAAATACGTGTGATTTGAGTGTTTTACAGTAACTTCCACGAAACTTTAGCTGTACCTGCGAGGGCACCACGGACGGCCCCCAAAAACTTTTATTCACTAAACTTTAGTGTATCTGACAAAATCATGCCTTAATCATTCGACTTCCTTCGATACATCACGCAAAATATGTATCCGAGATGTTCTTACAAATCGTTCGTTTCAGACCGTTAAATGCCAAATATGATGTAAAAAATTGTTTCTCCCGCATTCAAACGCTTAAAAATGCTATTTCTAAGCGAAATACGTGTGATTTGAATGTTTTACAGTAACTTCCACGGAACATTAGCTGTACCGGCGATGGCACAACGGACGGCCCCCAATACCTTATATTCACTAAAATTCAGTGCATCTGACAATATTAGGCCCTAATCAATCGATTTCCATCGATACATCACGCAGAGTATGTATCCGAGATGTTCTTACAAATCGTTCCTTTCAGACTGTGAAACGAGCCAAATATGATGTAAAAACTGTCTATCTCGCCTTCAAACGCTTAAAAATGCTATTTCTAAGCAAAATACGTGTGATTTGAGTGTTTTACAGTAACTTCCACGGAACTTTAGCTGTACCGGCGAGGGCACCACGGACGGTCCCCAAAACCTTGTATTCACTAAAATTCAGTGCATCTGACAATATTAGGCCCTAATCAATCGATTTCCATCCATACGTCACGCAGAATCTGGATCCGAGTTGTTCTTACAAATCGTTCGTTTCAGACCGTGAAATGGCCCAATATGATGTAAAAACTGTATATCTCGCCTTCAAACGCTTAAAAATGCTATTTCTAAGCGAAATACGTGTGATTTGAGTGATTTACAGTAACATCAACGGAACTTTAGCTGTACCGGCGAGGACACCACGTAAGGCCCCCAAAACCTTGTATTCACTAATATTCAGTGCATCTGACAATATTAGGCCCTAATCATTCGATTTCCATCAAAACATCACACAGAATATGTATCCGAGATGTTCTTACAAATCGTTCGTTTCAGACCGTGAAACGGCCAAATATGATGTAAAAACTGTTTCTCTTGCCTTCAAACGCTTAAAAATGCTATTTCTAAGCGAAATACGTATGATTTAAGTGTTTTACCGTAACTTTCACGGAACTTTAGATGTACCGGCGAGAGCACCACGGACGGCCCCCAAAACTTTGTATTCACTAATATTCAGTGCATCTTACAATATAAGGCCCTAATCAATCGATTTCCATCGATATATCACGCAGAATATGTATCCGAGATGTTCTTACAAATCGTTCGTTTCAGACCGTGAAACGGCCAAATATGATGTAAAAACTGTTTCTCCTGCATTCAAACGCTTAAAAATGCTATTTCTAAGCAAAATACGTGTGATTTGAGTGTTTTACAGTAACTTCCACGGAACTTTAGCTGTACCGGCGAGGGCACCACGGACGGTCCCCAAAACCTTGTATTCACTAAAATTCAGTGCATCTGACAATATTAGGCGCTAATCAATTGATTTCCATCCATACGTCACGCAGAATATGGATCCGAGCTGTTCTTACAAATCGTTCGATTCAGACCGTGAAATGGCCCAATATGATGTAAAAACTGTATATCTCGCCTTCAAACGCTTAAAAATGCTATTTCTAAGCGAAATACGTGTGATTTTACGGTTTTACAGTAACTTCCATGGAACTTTAGCTGTACCGGCGAGGGCACAACGGACGGCCCCCAAAACCTTGTATTCACGAAAATTCAGTGCATCTGACAATATTAGGCCCTACTCAATCGATTTCCATCGATACATCACACAGAGTATGTATCCGAGATGTTCTTACAAATCGTTCCTTTCAGACTGTGAAACGGCCAAATATGATGTAAAAACTGTCTATCTCGCCTTCAAACGCTTAAAAATGCTATTTCTAAGCAAAGTACGTGTGATTTGAGTGTTTTACAGTAACTTCCACGGAACTTTAGCTGTACCGGCGAGGGCATTACGGACGGCTCCCAAATCCTTATATTCACTAAAATTCAGTGCATCTGATGAATCTATGCCCTAATCAATCGATTTCCATCGATTCATCACGCAGAATATGTATCCGAGGTGTTTTTACAAATTGTTCGTTTCAGACCGTGAAACGGCCAAATATGATGTAAAAACTGTTTCTCTCGCCTTCAAACGCTTAAAAATGCTATTTCTAAGTGAAATAAGTGTGACTTGAGTGTTTTACAGTAACTTCCACAGAACTTTAGCGGTACCGGCGAAGACACCACGGACGCTTGCCATAACCTTGTATTTACTAAAATTCAGTGCATCTGACAATATTAGGCCCTAATCAATCGATTTTCATCGATACATCACGCAGAATATGTATCCGAGATGTTCTTACAAATCGTTCGTTTCAGACCGTGAAACGGCCAAATATGATGTAAAAACAGTTTCTCTCGCCTTTAAACGCTAAAAAATGCAATTTCTAAGCGAAATACGTGTGATATGAGTGTTTTACAGTAAATTCCACGGAACTTTAGCTGTACCGGCGAGGGCACAACAGACGGCCCCCAAAACCTTAAATTCACTTATATTCAGTGCATCTGACAATATTAGACCCTAATCAATCGATTTCCATCGATACATCTCACAGAATATGTATCCGAGATGTTCTTACAAATCTTTCGTTTTAGACCGTGAAACTGACAAATATGATGTAAAAACTGTTTCTCTCGCATTCAAATGCTTAAAAATGCTATTTCTAAGCAAAATACGTGTGATTTGAGTGTTTTACAGTAACTTCCACGATACTTTAGCTGTACCGGCGAGGGCACAACGGACGGCCCCCAAAACCTTAAATTCACTTATATTCAGTGCATCTGACAATATTAGGTCCTAATCAATCGATTTCCATTGATACATCACGCAGAATATGTATCCGAGATGTTCTTACAAATCATTCGTTTCAGACCGTGAAACGGCCAAATATGAGGTAAAAACTGTTTCTATCGCCTTCAAACGCTAAAACTGCTATTCCTAAGCGAAATACGTGTGATTTGAGTGTTTTACAGTAACTTCCACGAAACTTTAGCTGTACCGGCGAGGGCACCACGGACGGCCCCCAAAAACTTTTATTCACTAAAATTCAGTGCATATGACAATATTAGGCCCTAATCAATCGATTTCCATCGATACATCACGCAGAATATGGCTCCGAGATGTTCTTACAAATCGTTCGTTTCAGACCGTGAAACGGCCAAATATGATGTAAAAACATTTTCTCTCGCCTTTAAACGCTAAAAAATGCAATTTCTAAGCGAAATACGTGTGATTTGAGAGTTTTAAAGTAACTGCCACGGGACTTTAGCTGTACCGGCGAGGGCACCACGGACGGCCCTTAAAACCTTGTATTCACTAAAATTCAGTGCATCTGATAATATTAGGCCCTAATCATTCAATTTCCATCGATACATCACGCAGAATATGTATCCGAGATGTTCTTACAAATCGTTCGTTTCAGACCTTGAAACGGCCAAGTATGATGTAAAAACTGTTTCTCTCGCCTTCAAACGCTTAAAAAAGCTATTTCTAAGCGAAATACGTGTGATTTGATTGTCTTACAGTAACTTCCACGGAACTTTAGCTGTACCGGCGGGGGCACCACGGACGGCCACCAAAAACTTGTATTCACTAAAATTCAGTACATCTGACAATATTAGGCCCTAATCATTCGATTTCCATCGATACATCACGCAGAATATGTATCCGAGATGTTCTTAGAAATCGTTCGTTTCAGACCGTGAAACGGCCAAATATGATGTAAAATCGGTTTCTCTCGCCTTCAAACGCTAAAAGTGCTATTTCTAAGCGAAATACGTGTGATTTGAGTGTTTTACAGTAACTTCCACGATACTTTAGCTGTACCGGCGAGGGCACCACGGACGGCTCCCAGAAACTTGTATTAACTAAAATTCTTTGCATCTGACAATATTTGGCCCTAATCATTCGATTTCCATCAAAACATCACACAGAATATGTATATGAGATGTTCTTACAAATCATTCGTTTCAGACCGTGAAACGGCCAAATATGAGGTAAAAACTGTTTCTATCGCCTTCAAACGCTTAAAAATGCTATTTCTAAGCGAAATACGTGTGATTTGAGTGTTTTACAGTAACTTCCACGGAACATTAGCTGTACCGGCTTGGGCACCACGGACGGCCCCCAGAAACTTGTATTCACTAAAATTCAGTGCATCTGTTAATATTAGGCCCTAATCATTTGATTTCCATCGATACATCACGCAGAATATGTATCCGAGATGTTCTTACAAATCGTTCGTTTCAGACCGTGAAACGGCCAAATATGATGTAAAAACGGTTTCTCTCGCCTTCAAACGCTAAAACTGCTATTTCTAAGCGAAATACGTGTGATTTGAGTGTTTTACAGTAACTTCCACGAAACTTTAGCTGTACCGGCGAGGGCACCACGGACGGCCCCCAAAAACTTTTATTCACTAAACTTTAGTGTATCTGACAATATCATGCCTTAATCATTCGATTTCCTTTGATACATCACGCAAAATATGTATCCGAGATGTTCTTACAAATCGTTCGTTTCAGACCGTTAAATGCCAAATATGATGTAAAAAATTGTTTCTCCCGCATTCAAACGCTTAAAAATGCTATTTCTAAGCGAAATACGGGTTATTTCAGTATTTTACAGTAACTTCCACGGAACTTTACCTGTACCGGCCAGGGCACCACGGACGGCCACCAAAACCTCGTATTCACTAAAATTCAGTACATCTGATAATATTAGGCCCTAATCAATCGATTTCCATCGATACATCACGCAGAATATGTCTCCGAGATGTTCTTACAAATCGTTCGTTTCAGACCGTGAAACGGCCAAATATGATGTAAAAACAGTTTCTCTCGCCTTTAAACGCTAAAAAGTGCAATTTCTAAGCGAAATACGTGTGATAAGTGTTTTACAGTAACTTCCACGGAACTTTAGCTATACCGGCGAGGGCGCAACGGACGGCCCCCAAAACCTTAAATTCACTTATATTCAGTGCATCTGACAATATTAGGCCCTAATCAATCGATTTCCATCGATACATCACGCAGAATATGTATCCGAGATGTTCTTACAAATCGTTCGTTTCAGACCGTGAAACGGCCAAATATGATGTAAAAACTGTTTCTCTCCCCGTCAAACGCTTAAAAATGCTATTTCTAAGCGAAATACGTGGGACTTGAGTGTTTTACAGTATCTTCCACGGAACTTTAGCTGTACCGGCGAGGGCACAACGGACGGCCCCCAAAACCTTAAATTCACTTATATTCTGTGCATCTGACAATATTAGGCCCTAATCAATCGATTTCCATCGATACATCACACAGAATATGTATCCGAGATGTTCTTACAAATCATTCGTTTCAGACCGTGAAACGGCCAAATATGATGTAAAAACTGTTTCTATCGCCTTCAAACGCTTAAAAATGCTATATCTAAGCGAAATACGTGTGATTTGAGTGTTTTACAGTATCTTCCACGGAACATTGGCTGTACCGGCTTGGGCACCAAGTACGGCCCCCAAAAACTTGTATTCACTAAAATTCAGTGCATCTGTTAATATTAGGCTCTAATCATTCGATTTCCATCGATACATCACGCAGAATATGTATCGAGATGTTCTTACAAATCGTTCGTTTCAGACCGTGAAACAGCCAAATATGATGTAAAAACGGTTTCTCTCGCCTTCAAACGCTAAAACTGCTATTTCTAAGCGAAATACGTGTGATTTGAGTGTTTTACAGTAACTTCTACGAAACTTTAGCTGTACCGGCGAGGGCACCACGGACGGCCCCCAAATACTTTTATTCACTAAACTTTAGTGCAACTGACATTATTAGGCCTTAATCATTCGATTTCCTTCGATACATCACGCAAAATATGTATCCGAGATGTTCTTACAAATCGTTCGTTTCAGACCTTGAAACGGCCAAATATGATGTAAAAACTGTTTCTCTCCCCTTCAAACGCTTAAAAATGCTATTTCTAAGCAAAATACGTGTGATTTGAGAGTTTTAAAGTAACTGCCACGGGAATTTAGCTGTACCGGCGAGGGCACCACGGACGGTCCTTAAAACCTTGTATTAACTAAAATTCAGTGCATCTGACAATATTAGGCCCTAATCAATTGATTTCCATCGATACATCACGCAGAATATGTATCCGAGATGTTCTTACAAATCGTTCGTTTCAGACCGTGAAACGGCCAAATATGATGTAAAAACTGTTTCTCTCGCCTTCAAACGCTTAAAAATGCTATTTCTAAGCAAAATACGTGTGATTTGAGAGTTTTAAAGTAACTGCCACGGGACTTTAGCTGTACCGGCGAGGGCACCACGGACGGCCCTTAAAACCTTGTATTAAATAAAATTCAGTGCATCTGACAATATTAGGCTCTAATCATTCGATTTCCATCGATACATCACGCAGAATATGTATCGAGATGTTCTTACAAATCGTTCGTTTCAGACCGTGAAACAGCCAAATATGATGTAAAAACGGTTTCTCTCGCCTTCAAACGCTAAAACTGCTATTTCTAAGCGAAATACGTGTGATTTGAGTGTTTTACAGTAACTTCTACGAAACTTTAGCTGTACCGGCGAGGGCACCACGGACGGCCCCCAAATACTTTTATTCACTAAACTTTAGTGCAACTGACATTATTAGGTCTTAATCATTCGATTTCCTTCGATACATCACGCAAAATATGTATCCGAGATGTTTTTACAAATCGTTCGTTTCAGACCTTGAAACGGCTAAATATGATGTAAAAACTGTTTCTCTCCCCTTCAAACGCTTAAAAATGCTATTTCTAAGCAAAATACGTGTGATTTGAGAGTTTTAAAGTAACTGCCACGGGACTTTAGCTGTACCGGCGAGGGCACCACGGACGGCCCTTAAAACCTTGTATTAACTAAAATTCAGTGCATCTGACAATATTAGGCCCTAATCAATTGATTTCCATCGATACATCACGCAGAATATGTATCCGAGATGTTCTTACAAATCGTTCGTTTCAGACCGTGAAACGGCCAAATATGATGTAAAAACTGTTTCTCTCGCCTTCAAACCTTTAAAAATGCTATTGCTAAGCGAAATTGGTGTGATTTGATTGTTTTACAGTAACTTCCACGAAACTTTAGCTCTACCGGCGGGGGCATCACGGACGGCCACCAAAAACTTGTATTCACTAAAATTCAGTACATCTGACAATATTAGGCCCTAATCATTCGATTTCCATCGATACACCACGCAGAATATGAATCCGAGATGTTCTTACAAATCGTTCGTTTCAGACCGTGAAACGGCCAAATATGAAGCAAAAACTGTTTCTCTCGCCTTCAAACGCTTAAAAATGCTATTTCTAAGAGAAATACATGTGATTTGAGTTTTTACAGTAACGTTCACGGAACTTTAGCTGTACCGGCGAGGGCACCGCGGACGGCTCCCAAAACCTTGTATTCACTAAAATTCAGTGCATCTGACAATAATAGGCCCTAATCAATCGATTTCCATCGATACATCACGCAGAATATGTATCCAAGATGTTTTTACAAATTGTTCGTTTCAGACCGTGAAACGGCCAAATATGATGTAAAAACTGTTTCTCTCGCCTTCAAACCCTTAAAAATGCTATTTCTAAGAGAAATACGTGTGATTTGAGTGTTTAACGGTAACTTCCACGGAACTTTAGCGGTACTGGCGAGGGCACCACGGACGGCCCCCAAAACCTTGTATTCACTAAAATTCAGTGCATCTGACAATATTAGGCCCTAATCAATCGATTTCCATCGATACATCACGCAGAATATGTATCCAAGATGTTTTTACAAATTGTTCGTTTCAGACCGTGAAACGGCCAAATATGATGTAAAAACTGTTTCTCTCGCCTTCAAACCCTTAAAAATGCTATTTCTAAGAGAAATACGTGGGATTTGAGTGTTTTACAGTAACTTCCACGGAACTTTAGCTGTACCGGCGAGCGGCGAGGGCACCACGGACGGCCCCCAAAATCTTGTATTCACTTATATTCAGTGCATCTGACAATATTAGGCCCTAATCAATCCATTTCCATCGATACATCACGCAGAATATATATCCGAGATGTTCTTACAAATCGTTCGTTTCAGACCGTGAAACGGCCAAATATGATGTAAAAACTGTTTCTCTCGCCTTCAAACGCTTAAAAATGCTATTTCTAAGCGAAATACGTGTGATTTGAGTGTTTTACAGTAACTTCCACGGAACTTTAGCTGTACCGGCGAGCGGCGAGGGCACCACGGACGGCCCCCAAAATCTTGTATTCACTTATATTCAGTGCATCTGACAATATTAGGCCCTAATCAATCCATTTCCATCGATACATCACGCAGAATATATATCCGAGATGTTGTTACAAATCGTTCGTTTCAGACCGTGAAACGGCCAAATATGATGTAAAAACTGTTTCTCTCGCCTTCAAACGCTTAAAAATTCTATTTCTAAGCGAAATACGTATGACTTGACTGTTTTACAGTAACGTCCATGGAACTTTACCTGTACCGGTGAGGACACCATGGACGGCCCCCAAAACCTTGTATTCACTAAAATTCAGTGCATCTGATAATATTAGGCCCTAATCAATCGAATTCCATCGATACATCACGCAGAATATGTATCCGAGATGTTCTATCATATCGTTCGTTTCAGACCGTTAAACGACAAATATGATGTAAAAACTGTTTCTCTAGCCTTCAAACGGTTAAGAATGCTATTTCTAAGCGATATACGGGTGATTTCAGTGTTTTACAGTAACTTCCACGGAACTTTACCTGTACCGGCCAGAGCACCACGGACGACCTCCAAAACCTCGTATTCACTAAAATTCAGTGAATCTGACAATATTAGGCCCTAATCAATCGATTTCCATTGATACATTACGCAGAATATGTCTCCGAGATGTTCTTACAAATCGTTCGTTTCAGACCGTGAAACGGCCAAATATGATGTAAAATCATTTTCTCTCGCTTTCAAACGTTTAAAAATGCTATTTCTAAGCGAAATACGTGTGGTTTGAGTGTTTTACAGTAACTTCCACGGAACTTTTGCTGTCCCGGCGAGGGCACCACGGACTGCCACCAAAAACTTGTATTCACTAAAATTCAGTACATCTGACAATATTAGGCCCTAATCATTCGATTTCCATCGATACATCACGCAGAATATGTATCCGAGATGTTCTTACAAATCGTTTGTTTCAGACCGTGAAACGGCCAAATATGATGTAAAAACGGTTTCTCTCGCCTTCAAACGCTAAAAGTGCTATTTCTAAGCGAAATACGTGTGATTTGAGTGCTTTACAGTAACTTCCACGAAACTTTAGCTGTACCGGCGAGGGCACAACGGACGGCCGCCAAAACCTTAAATTCACTTATATTCAGTGCATCTGACAATATTAGGCCCTATTCAATCGATTTCCATCGATACACCACACAGAATATGTATCCGAGATTTTCTTACAAATCGTTCGTTTCAGACCGTGAAACGGCCAAATATGATGTAAAAACTGTTTCTCTCGCCCTCAAACGCTTAAAAATGCTATTTCTAAGCGAAATACGTGTGATTTGAGTGTTTTACAGTAACTTCCACGGAACATTAGCTGTACCGGTGAGAGCACCACGGACGGCCTCTAAAAACTTGTATTCACAAAAATTCAGTGCATCTGACAATATTAGGCCCTAATCAATCGATTTCCATCGATACATCACGCAGAATATGTATCCGAGATGTTCTTACAAATCGTTCGTTTCAGACCGTGAAACGGCCAAATATGATGTAAAAACGGTTTCTCTCGCCTTCAAACGCTAAAACTGCTATTTCTAGGCGTAATACGTGTGATTTGAGTGTTTTACAGTAACTTCCACGGAACTTTAGCTGTACCGGCGAGGGCACCACGAACGGCCCCCAAAAACTTTTATTCACTAAACTTTAGTGCATCTGACAATATTAGTTCTTAATCATTCGATTTCCTTCGATACATCACGCAAAATATGTATCCGAGATGTTCTTACAAATCGTTCGTTTCAGACCGTTAAACGGCCAAATATGATGTAAAAACTGTTTCTCTGGCCTTCAAACGCTTAAAAATGCTATTTCTAAGCGAAATACGTATGATTTGAATGTTTTACAGTAACTTCCACGGAACTTTAGCTGTACCGGCGAGGGCACCATGGACGGCCCCCAAAACCTTGTAATCACTAAAATTCAGTGCATCTGAAAATATTAGGCCCTAATCAATCGATTTCCATCGATACATCACGCAAAATATGTATCCGAGATGTTCTTACAAATCGTTCGTTTCAGACCGTGAAACGGCCAAATATGATGTAAAAACAGTTTCTCTCGCCTTCAAACGCTTAAAAATGCTATTTCTAAGCGAAATACGGGTGATTTCAGTGTTATACAGTAACTTCCACGGAACTTTACCTGTACCGGCCAGAGCACCACGGACGGCCCCGAAAACCTCGTATTTACTAAAATTCAGTGCATCTGACAATATTAGGCCCTAATCAATCGATTTCCATCGATACATCACGCAGAATATGTCTCCGAGATGTTCTTACAAATCGTTCGTTTCAGACCGTGAAACGGCCAAATATGATGTAAAAACTGTTTCTCTCGCTTTCAAACGCTTAAAAATGCTATTTCTGAGCGAAATACGTGTGTTTTGAGTGTTTTACAGTAACTTCCACGGAACTTTAGCTGTCCCGGCGAGGGCACCACGGACGGCCCTTAAAACCTTGTATTCACTAAAATTCAGTGCATCTGACAATATTAGGCCCAAATAATAATAATAATAATAATAATAATAAATCTTTATTACCCAACAGGATGAACCCAATTACAGAGTAATAATACAGTATATATATGAAGAGATCTAATACAAAGAAAAAACAAATCAAATTAATAAATTACTTAACTTACTTTTGAATACATTCAAGTTATCCTCAAAATCTAATTCAGAGCACACTGAATTATAAATGCGACACATAGCGTTAACTGGTGAGTTATAATAATAATTTGTCCGGGAAAAATTACAAAGAAATGTGTTGTTATTTCTAGTATTACAAACATTAATATGAAAATTTAATTGAGAAAGCAATTCACTATCGTCAACTTGATAATTAATAATTTTGTACAAAAATACAATTTGTTGTTTAATATGCCTAATCAATAATGGTTCTAGAGTGAAGGTACTAAGAAGAGTTACATAATCGGTATTTGGCCAAAAATTAAACAAACGATAATAAACAGTTTTACAAAATCTCTTTTGAATACCTTCTATTGCATTAATTAAATACTGTTGTGTGGAAAACCAAATAATAGAGCCATAGTACAATTTACTGAGAACTAGAGATTCAAATAGTGTTTTATAGCAAAGAAAATTTTTAAATTCAGATGTGGAGCGAAAAATAAAACCTAACATTGTGTAACAAGATGCAATAATAATTTCAGCATGGTAAATTAAAGTTAGTTTAGAATCTAGGAATAGACCTAAGTCTTTTATCATAACAACTCGATTTAAGATTTCACTATTCATGTTGTAATCGTAGCTAATTGTAACAGTTTTCTTACTATAACTGATTACTTGACATTTGCCAATATTAAAATTTAATTGGTTGTTTTTTGACCAATTGGAGATTGACAGTAAATCTTCTTGTAAGAGACAACAGTCATTAATGTCAGTGATGGTACGAAATAATTTAAAATCGTCTGCATACATTAGACATTTAGAATGTTTAACAACACATGTTAAATCATTTATAAATAGTACAAATAATAAAGGGCCCAGAATGGAGCCTTGGGGAACTCCTGAAAAGGCTATGAAATTCCCAGATGCAAAACCATTACAAACAACATATTGCAATCAAATATGATTCAAGTAGTAGATGTAAGTTATCTGAGAAACCAATTGCTTTTAATTTATCTAATAGTAGTACATGAGAAACAGAATCGAATGCCTTCGAAAAATCCGTATATATCACATCAACTTGTTTCTTGTTGTTGAAGGCATCATAAATAAATTGAGTGAAACTAGTCAAATTCGAGGTAGTTGATCTATGAGGTACGAAGCCGTGCTGACAAGAACTGACATAATTCTTTGTTTGAAGTTGAATATATTTGAAAAGAGTATATTCGAATATTTTTGCTATGGAATTTAAACAGGAAATAGGTCTATAATTACTAATTTGAGTTTTATCTCCAGATTTAAACAATGGGAATATTTTTGAAATTTTCCACGTATCTAGGACACCGAAACAGTGTTATTTTGTGCTTTAATAGCATTTATAATTTCATTTAATGATATTTCAGTAATTCTTATTAAATCGCAGTTAGAATCTGGAATATTAATAGCTGAAATATCGTGATGAACATTAGAATTATTATAAACATTTTTAAAAAAATTTTCGAAAGCTTCAGATATTTCTATACCAGATTCAAACGAGTGACCATTGTAATACACAGTTGCCGGAATTTTGTTACTATCTTTTTTCTTATTAATATATGTCCAAAAATATTTAGGATCATTTACAATATTGGTTTGTAGTGAACTCATATAATCATTGTAGGCATTTTTAATTAACAATTTACAAGAGGAGCGTAATGCTTTAAATTCATTTAAATGAAAAGTGGAACCATGTTTGCGGTATAGTCTCCTGTGATATTCTTTAAGTTTTAGTTTGGCTTTGATATCATTTTTTGAACCAAAATGGAAATCTGTTTGAATGCTTTACAATTTTGGGTATATACATTGATCCAATACACCATAAAAAATATTGTAAAAAGTTTGCACAGCAGAGTTAACATCATCACACGATTCTAATGATCGCCAGTATGTATTACTAAGTAGAGAATAAAGCAATTCATAGTTGCCCTTTTTAAAATTATATGTAATGTTGTTTTTTTCATTAAGCTTAGAAGAACGACCGTGAGAAACCGAAATATCAATATTTAGAGCGGGATGATGTGCGTCTTCTGGCAATAAGCTATTTAAACATTTTGTCACACTGCCATTTAAATTTGTTATGACAACATCTAAAATATTGTTATTAACGTTAGGAATATAGTTAACTTGTTCCATATTTAAGAAATTTACAAAATGCAAAAAATTATTAATTTGATTGTCAATCGATCAATCGATTTCCAACGATACATCACGCAAAATATGTATCCGAGATGTTCTTACAAATCGTTCGTTTCAGACCGTGAAACGGCCAAATATGATGTAAAAACAGTTTCTCTCGCCTTTAAACGCTAAAAAATGCAATTTCTAAGCGAAATACGTGTGATAAGTGTTTTACAGTAACTTCCACGGAACTTTAGCTGTACCGGCGAGGGCACAACGGACGGCCCCCAAAACCTTAAATTCAGTTATATTCAGTGCATCTGACAATATTAGGCCCTAATCAATCGATTCCCATCGATACATCACGCAGAATATGTATGCGAGATGTTCTTACAAATCTTTCGTTTCAGACCGTGAAACGGCCAAATATGATGTAAAAACTGTTTCTCTCGCCTTCAAAAGTTTAAAAATGCTATTTCTAAGCGAAATACGTGTGATTTGAGAGTTTTAAAGTAACTGCCACGGGACTTTAGCTGTACCGGCGAGGGCACCACGGACGGCCCTTAAAACCTTGTATTCACTAAAATTCAGTGCATCTGACAATATTAGGCCCTAATCAATCAATTTCCATCGATACATTATGCAGAATATGTATCCAAGATGTTCTTACAAATCGTTCGTTTCAGACCTTGAAACGGCCAAATATGATGTAAAAACTGTTTCTCTCGCCTTCAAACGCTTAAAAATGCTATTTCTAAGCGAAATACGTGTGATTTGAGTGTTTTACAGTAACTTCCACGGAACTTTAGCTGTACCGGCGGGGGCACCACGGGCTGCCACCAAAAACTTGTATTCACTAAAATTCAGTACATCTGACAATATTAGGCCCTAATCATTCGATTTCCATCGATACATCACGCAGAATATGCATCCGAGATGTTCTTACAAATCGTTCGTTTCAGACCGTGAAACGGCCAAATATGATGTAAAAACGGTTTCTCTCGCCTTCAAACGCTAAAAGTGCTATTTCTAAGCGAAATACGTGTGATTTAAGTGTTTTACAGTAACTTCCACGAAACTTTATCTGTACCGGCGAGGGCACCACGGACGGCCCCCAAAACCTTGTATTAACTAAAATTCAGTGCATCTGACAATATTAGGCCCTAATCATTCGAATTCCATCGATACATCACACAGAATATGTATCCGAGATGTTCTTACAAATCGTTCGTTTCAGACCTTGAAACGGACAAATATGATGTAAAAACTGTTTCTCTCCCCTTCAAACGCATAAAAATGCTATTTCTAAGCGAAATACGAGTGGTTTGAATGTTTTACAGAACTTCCACGGAACTTTAACTGTACCGGCAAGGGCACCACGGACAGCTTCCAAAACCTTGTATTCACTAAAATTCATTGCATCTGACAATATTAGGCCCTAATCAATCGATTTCCATCGATACATCACGCAAAATATGTATCCGAGATGCTCTTACAAATCGTTCGTTTCAGACCGTGAAACGGCCAAATATGATGTAAAAACTGTTTCTCTCGCCTTCAAACCTTTAAAAATGCTATTTCTAAGCGAAATACGTGTGATTTGAGTGTTTTACAGTAACTTCCACGGAACTTTAGCTGTACTGGCGAGGGCACCACGGACGGCCTCCAGAACCTTGTATTCACTAAAATTCAGTGCATCTGACAATATTAGGCCCTAATCAATCGATTTCCATTGATACATCACGCAGAATATGTATCTGAGATGTTCTTACAAATCGTTCGTTTCAGACCGTGAAATGGCCAAATATGATGTAAAAACTGTTTCCGCCTTCAAACGCTTAAAAATGCTATTTCTAAGCGATATACGTGTGATTTGAGAGTTTTAAAGTAACTGCCACGGGACTTTAGCTGTACCGGCGAGGGCACCACGGACGGCCCTTAAAACCTTGTATTCACTAAAATTTAGTGCATCTGACAATATTAGGCCCTAATCAATCAATTTCCAACGATACATCACGCAGAATATGTATCCGAGATGTTCTTATAAATCGTTCGTTTCAGACCGTGAAACGGCCAAATATGATGTAAAAACTGTTTCTCTCGCCTTCAAATCTTTAAAAATTCTATTTCTAAGCGAAATATGTGTGACTTGACTGTTTTACAGTAACTTCCATGGAACTTTACCTGTACCGGTGAGGGCACCACGGACGGCCCCCAAAACCTTGTATTCACTAAAATTCAGTGCATCTGACAATATTAGGCCCTAATCAATCGATTTCCATTGATACATCACGCAGAATATGTATCTGAGATGTTCTTACAAATCGTTCGTTTCAGACCGTGAAATGGCCAAATATGATGTAAAAACTGTTTCCGCCTTCAAACGCTTAAAAATGCTATTTCTAAGCGATATACGTGTGATTTGAGAGTTTTAAAGTATCTGAAACGGGACTTTAGCTGTACCGGCGAGGGCACCACGGACGGCCCTTAAAACCTTGTATTCACTAAAATTTAGTGCATCTGACAATATTAGGCCCAAATCAATCAATTTCCAACGATACATCACGCAGAATATGTATCCGAGATGTTCTTATAAATCGTTCGTTTCAGACCGTGAAACGGCCAAATATGATGTAAAAACTGTTTCTCTCGCCTTCAAACCTTTAAAAATTCTATTTCTAAGCGAAATATGTGTGACTTGAGTGTTTTACAGTAACTTCCACAGAACTTTAGCGGTACCGGCGAGGACACCACGGACGCTTGCCAAAACCTTGTATTCACTAAAATTCAGTGCATCTGACAATATTAGGCCCTAATCAATCGATTTTCATCGATACATCACGCAGAATATGTATCCGAGATGACCTTACAAATCGTTCGTTTCAGACCGTGAAACGGCCAAATATGATGTAAAAACTGTTTCTCTCGCCTTCAAACGTTTAAAAATGCTATTTCTAAGCGAAATACGTGTGATTTGAGTGTTTTACAGTAACTTCCACGGACCTTTAGCTGTATCGGCGAGGGCGAGGGCAACACGGACGGCCCCCAAAACCTTGTATTCACTTATACTTAGTGCATCTGACAATATTAGGTCCTAATCAATCAATTTCCATCGATACATCACGCAGAATATGTAATCGAGATGTTCTTACAAATCGTTCGTTTCAGACCGTGAAACGGCCAAATATGATGTAAAAACTGTTTCTCTCGCCTTCCAACGCTTAAAAATGCTATTTCTAAGAGAAATACATGTGATTTGAGTTTTTTATAGTAACTTTCACGGAACTTTAGCTGTACCGGCGAGGGCACCGCGGACGGCTCCCAAAACCTTGTATTCACTAAAATTCAGTGCATCTGACATTATTAGGCCCTAATCAATCGAATTCCATCGATACATCACGCAGAATATGTATCCGAGATGTTCTTACAAATCGTTCGTTTCAGACCGTGAAACGGCCAAATGTGATGTAAAAACTGTTTCTCTCGCCTTCAAACACTTAAAAATTCTATTTCTAAGCGAAATACGTGTGACTTGACTGTTTTACAGTAACTTCCATGGAACTTTACCTGTACCGGCTAGGGCACCACGGACGGCCCCCAAAACCTTGCATTAACTAAAGTTCAGTGCATCTGACAATATTAGGCCCTAATCATTCGATTTCCATCGATAAATCACACAGAATATGTATTCGAGATGTTCTTACAAATCGTTCGTTTCAGACCGTGAAACGGCCAAATATGACGTAAAAACTGTTTCTCTCGCCTTCAAACGCTTAAAAATTCTATTTCTAAGCGAAATACGTGTGACTTGACTGTTTTACAGTAACGTCCATGGAACTTTACCTGTACCGGTGAGGGCACAATGGACGGCCCCCAAAACCTTGTATTCACTAAAATTCAGTGCATCTGACAATATTAGGCCCTAATCAATCGAATTCCATCGATACATCACGCAGAATATGTATCCGAGATGTTTTTACAAATCGTTCGTTTCAGACCGTGAAACGGCCAAATATGATGTAAAAACTGTTTCTCTCGCCTTCAAACGCTAAAAAATGCTATTTCTAAGCGAAATACGTGTGATTTGAGTGTTTTACAGTAACTTCCACAGAACTTTAGCTGTACCGGCGAGGGCACCACGGACGGCCCCCAAAACCTTGTATTCACTAAAATTCAGTGCATCTGACAATATTAGGCCCTAATCAATCGATTTCCATCGATACATCACGCAGAATATGTATCCGAGATGTTCTTACAAATCGTTCGTTTCAGACCGTGAAACGGCCAAATATGATGTAAAAACTGTTTCTCTCCTTCAAACGCTGAAAAATACAATTTCTAAGCGAAATACGTGTGATTTGAGTGTTTTGCAGTAACTTCCACGGAACTTTAGCTGTACCGGCGAGCGGCGAGGGCACCACGGACGGCCCCCAAAATCTTGTATTCACTTATACTCAAAGCATCTGACAATATTAGGCCCTAATCAATCGATTTCCATCGATACAGCACGCAGAATACGTATTCGAGATGTTCTTCCAAATCGTTCGTTTCAGACCGTGAAACGGCCAAATATGATGTAAAAACTGTTTCTCTCGCCTTCAAACGCTTAAAATTTTTATTTCTAAGCGAAATACGTGTGATTTTAGTGTTTTACAGTAACTTCCACGGAAATTTAGCTGTACCGGCGAGGGCACCACGGACGGCCCCCAAAACCTTGTATTCACTAAAATTCAGTGCATCTGACAATATTAGGCCCTAATCAATCGATTTCCATTGATACATCACGCAGAATATATATCCGAGATGTTCTTACAAATCGTTCGTTTCAGACCGTGAAACGGCCAAATATGATGTAAAAACTGTTTCTCTCGCCTTTAAACGCTTAAAAATTCTATTTCTAAGCGAAATACGTGTTACTTGACTGTTTTACAGTAACTTCCATGGAACTTTACCTGTACCGGTGAGGGCACCACGGACGGCCCTAAAACCTTGTATTCACTAAAATTCAGTGAATCTGACAATATTAGGCCCTAATAAATCGATTTCCATCGATACATCACGCAGAATATGTATCCGAGATGTTCTTACAAATCGTTCGTTTTAGACCGTGAAACGGCCAAATATGATGTAAAAACTGTTTCTCTCGCCTTCAAATGCTTAAAAATGCTATTTCTAAGAGAAATACGTGTGATTTGAGTGTTTTACAGTAACTTCCACGGAACATTAGCTGTACCGGCGAGCGGCGAGGGCACCACTGACGGCCCCCAAAGCCTTATATTCACTAAAATTCAGTGCATCTGACAATATTAGGCCCTAATCATTCGATTTCCATAGATACATCACACAGAATATGTATCCGAGATGTTCTTACAAATCGTTCGTTTCAGACCGTGAAACGGCCAAATATGATGTAAAAACTGTTTCTCTCGCCTTCAAACGCTTAAAAATGCTATTTCTAAGCGAAATACGTGTGACTTGACTGTTTTACAGTAACTTCCATGGAACTTTACCTGTACCGGTGAGGGCACTACGGACGGCCCTAAAACCTTGTATTCACTAAAATTCAGTGCATCTAACAATATTAGGCCCTAATCAATCGATTTCCATTGATACATCACGCAGAATATGTATCCGAGATGTTCTTACAAATCGTTCGTTTCAGACCGTGAATATGATGTAAAAACTGTTTCTCTCGCCTTCAAACGCTTAAAAATGCTTTTTCTAAGCGAAATACGTGTGATTTGAGGGTTTTACAGTAACTTCCACGGAAATTTAGCTGTACCGGCGAGGGCACCACGGACGGCCCCCAAAACCTTGTATTAACTAAAATTCAGTGCAACTGACAATATTAGGCCCTAATCATTCGATTTCCATCGATACATCACACAGAATATGTATCCGAGATGTTCTTACAAATCGTTCGTTTCAGACCGTGAAACGGCCAAATATGATGTAAAAACTGTTTCTCTCGCCTTCAAACGCTTAAAAATTCTATTTCTAATCGAAATACGTGTGACTTGACTGTTTTACAGTAACGTCCATGGAACTTTGCCTGTACCGGTGAGGGCACCATGGACGGCCCCCAAAACCTTGCATTCACTAAAATTCAGTGCATCTGACAATATTAGGCCCTAATCAATCGAATTCCATCGATACATCACGCAGAATATGTATCCGAGATGCTCTTACAAATCGTTCGTTTCAGACCGTGAAACGGCCAAATATGATGTAAAAACTGTTTCTCTCGCCTTCAAACGCTTAAAAATGCTATTTCTAAGCGAAATACGTGTGATTTGAGTGTTTTACAGTAACTTCCACGGACCTTTAGCTGTACCGGCGAGCGGCGAGGGCACCACGGACGGCCCCCAAAACCTTATATTCACTAAAATTCAGTGCATCTGACAATATTAGGCCCTACTCATTCGATTTCCATCGATACATCACACAGAATATGTATCCGAGATGTTCTTACAAATCGTTCGTTTCAGACCGTGAAACGGCCAAATATGATGTAAAAACTGTTTCTCTCGCCTTCAAACACTTAAAAATTCTATTTCTATTCGAAATACGTGTGACTTGACTGTTTAACAGTAACGTCCATGGAACTTTTCCTGTACCGGTGAGGGCACCATGGACGGCCCCCAAAACCTTGTATTCACTAAAATTTAGTGCATCTGACAATATTAGGCCCTAATCAATCGAATTACATCGATACATCACGCAGAATATGTATCCGAGATGTTCTTACAAATCGTTCGTTTCAGACCGTGAAACGGCCAAATATGATGTAAAAACTGTTTCTCTCGCCTTCAAACGCTTAAAAATGCTATTTCTAAGCAAAATACGTGGGATTTGAGTGTTTTACAGTAACTTCCACGGACATTTAGCTGTATCGGCGAGGGCGAGGGCACCACGGACAGCCCCCAAAATCTTGTATTCACTTATATTTAGTGCATCTGACAATATTAGGTCCTAATCAATCGATTTCCATCGATACATCACGCAGAATATGTATCCGAGATGTTCTTACAAATCGTTCGTTTCAGACTGTGAAACGGCCAAATATGATGTAAAAACTGTTTCTCTCGCCTTCAAACGCTTAAAAATTCTATTTCTAATCGAAATACGTGTGACTTGACTGTTTTACAGTAACGTCCATGGAACTTTGCCTGTACCGGTGAGGGCACCATGGACGGCCCCCAAAACCTTGCATTCACTAAAATTCAGTGCATCTGACAATATTAGGCCCTAATCAATCGAATTCCATCGATACATCACGCAGAATATGTATCCGAGATGTTCTTACAAATCGTTCGTTTCAGACCGTGAAACGGCCAAATATGATGTAAAAACTGTTTCTCTCGCCTTCAAACGCTTAAAAATGCTATTTCTAAGCGAAATACGTGTGATTTGAGTGTTTTACAGTAACTTCCACGGACCTTTAGCTGTACCGGCGAGCGGCGAGGGCACCACGGACGGCCCCCAAAACCTTATATTCACTAAAATTCAGTGCATCTGACAATATTAGGCCCTAATCATTCGATTTCCATCGATACATCACACAGAATATATATCCGAGATGTTCTTACAAATCGTTCGTTTCAGACCGTGAAACGGCCAAATATGATGTAAAAACTGTTTCTCTCGCCTTCAAACACTTAAATTTCTATTTCTAATCGAAATACGTGTGACTTGACTGTTTAACAGTAACGTCCATGGAACTTTTCCTGTACCGGTGAGGGCACCATGGACGGCCCCCAAAATCTTGTATTCACTTATATTTAGTGCATCTGACAATATTAGGTCCTAATCAATCGATTTCCATCGATACATCACGCAGAATATGTAATCGAGATGTTCTTACAAATCGTTCATTTCAGACCGTGAAACGGCCAAATATGATGTAAAAACTGTTTCTCTCGCCTTCAAACGCTTAAAAATTCTATTTCTAAGCGAAATACGCGTGACTTGACTGTTTTACAATAACTTCCATCGAACTTTACCTGTACCGGTGAGGGCAGCACGGACGGCCTTAAAACCTTGTATTCACAAAAATTCAGTGCATCTGACAATATTAGGCCCTAATCAATTGATTTCCATCGATACATCACGCAGAATATGTATCCGAGATGTTCTTACAAATCGTTCGTTTCAGAACGTGAAACGGCCAAATATGATGTAAAAACTGTTTCTCTCGCCTTCAAACGCTTAAAAATTCTATTTCTAAGCGAAATACGTGTGATTTGAGTGTTTTACAGTAACTTCCACAGAACTTTAGCTGTACCGGCGAGGGCACCACGGACGGCCCCCAAAACCTTGTATTCACTTATCTTCCGTGCATCTGACAATATTAGGCGCTAATCAATCGATTTCCATCGATACATCACGCAGAATATGAATTCGAGATGTTCTTACAAATCGTTCGTTTCAGACCGTGAAACGGCCAAATATGATGTAGAAACTGTTTCTCTCGCCTTCAAACGCTTAAAAATGCTATTTCTAAGCGAAATACGTGTGATTTGAGTGTTTTACAGTAACTTCAACGGAACTTTACCTGTACCGGCGGGGGCACCACGGACGACCCCAAAACCTTTAATTCACTAAAATTCAGTGCATCTGACAATATTAGGCCCTAATCATTCGATATCCATCGATACATCACCCAGAATATGTATCCGAGATGTTCTTACAAATCGTTCGTTTCAGACCGTGAAACGGCCAAATATGATGTAAAAACTGTTTCTCTCGCCTTCAAACGCTTAAAAATGCTATTTCTAAGCGAAATACGTGTGATTTGGGTGTTTTACAGTAACTTCCACGGAACTTTAGCTGTACCGGCGAGGGCACCACGGACGGCCGCCAAAACCTTGTATTAACTAAAATTCAGTGCATCTGACAATATTAGGCCCTAATCATTCGATCTTCATCGATACATCACACAGACTATGTATCCGAGATGTTCTTACAAATCGTTCGTTTCAGACCGTGAAACGGCCAAATATGATGTAAAAACTGTTTCTCTCCCCTTCAAACGCTTAAAAATGCTATTTCAAAGCGAAATACGTGTGATTTGAATGTTTTACAGTAACTTCCACAGAACTATAGCGGTACCGACGAGGGCACCACGGACGGCCCCCAAAACCTTGTGTTCACTAAAATTCAGTGCATCTGACAATATTAGGCCCTAATCATTCGATTTCCATCGATACATCACGCAGAATATGTATCCGAGATGTTCTTACAAATCGTTCGTTTCAGACCGTGAAACGGCCAAATATGATGTAAAAACTGTTTCTCTCGCCTTCAAACGCTTAAAAATGCTATTTCTAAGCGAAATACGTGTGATTTGAGTGTTTTACAGTAACTTCCACGGAACTTTAGCTGTACCGGCGAGGGCACCATGGATGGCCGCCAAAACATTGTATTAACTAAAATTCAGTGCATCTGACAATATTAGGCCCTAATCATTCGATCTTCATCGATACATCACACAGACTATGTATCCGAGATGTTCTTACAAATCGTTCGTTTCAGACCGTGAAACGGCCAAATATGATGTAAAAACTGTTTCTCTCCCCTTCAAACGCTTAAAAATGCTATTTCAAAGCGAAATACGTGTGATTTGAATGTTTTACAGTAACTTCCACGGAACTTTAGCTGTACCGGCGAGGGCAGCACGGACAGCCCCGAAAACCTTGTATTCACTAAAATTCAGTGCATCTGACAATATTAGGCCCTAATCAATCGATTTCCATCGATACATCACGCAGAATATGTATCCGAGATGTTCTTACAAATCGTTCGTTTCAGACCGTGAAACGGCCAAATATGATGTAAAAACTGTTTCTCTCCCCTTCAAACGCTTAAAAATGCTATTTCAAAGCGAAATACGTGTGATTTGAATGTTTTACAGTAACTTCCACAGAACTATAGCGGTACCGACGAGGGCACCACGGACGGCCCCCAAAACCTTGTATTCACTAAAATTCAGTGCATCTGACAATATTAGGCCCTAATCATTCGATTTCCATCGATACATCACGCAGAATATATATCCGAGATGTTCTTACAAATCTTTCGTTTCAGACCGTGAAACGGCCAAATATGATGTAAAAACTGTTTCTCTCGCCTTCAAACGCTTAAAAATGCTATTTCTAAGCGAAATACGTGTGATTTGAGTGTTTTACAGTAACTTCCACGGAACTTTAGCTGTACCGGCGAGGGCACCACGGACGGCCGCCAAAACATTGTATTAACTAAAATTCAGTGCATCTGACAATATTAGGCCCTAATCATTCGATCTTCATCGATACATCACACAGACTATGTATCCGAGATGTTCTTACAAATCGTTCGTTTCAGACCGTGAAACGGCCAAATATGATGTAAAAACTGTTTCTCTCCCCTTCAAACGCTTAAAAATGCTATTTCAAAGCGAAATACGTGTGATTTGAATGTTTTACAGTAACTTCCACGGAACTTTAGCTGTACCGGCGAGGGCAGCACGGACAGCCCCGAAAACCTTGTATTCACTAAAATTCAGTGCATCTGACAATATTAGGCCCTAATCAATCGATTTCCATCGATACATCACGCAGAATATGTATCCGAGATGTTCTTACAAATCGTTCGTTTCAGACCGTGAAACGGCCAAATATGATGTAAAAACTGTTTCTCTCTCCTTCAAACGCTTAAAAATGCTATTTCTAAGCGAAATACGTGTGATTTGAGTGTTTTACAGTAACTTCCATGGATATTTAGCTGTACCGGCGAGGGCACCACGGTCGGCCCTTAAAACATGTATTACCTAAAATTCAGTGCATCTGACAATATTAGGCCCTAATCATTCGATTTCCATCGATACATCACACAGAATATGTATCCGAGATGTTCTTACAAATCGTTCGTTTCAGACCGTGAAACGGCCAAATATGATGTAAAAACTGTTTCTCTCGCCTTCAAACGCTCAAAAATGCTATTTCTAAGCGAAATACGTGTGATTTGAGTGTTTTACAGTAACATCCACGGAACATTAGCTGTACCGGCGAGCGGCTAAGGCACCACGGACAGCCCCCAAAACCTTATATTCACTAAAATTCAGTGCATCTGACAATATTAGGCCCTAATCATTCGATTTCCATCGATACATCACACAGAATATGTATCAAAGATGTTCTTACAAATCGTTCGTTTCAAACCGTGAAACTGCCAAATATGATGTAAAAACTGTTTCTCTCGCCTTCAAACGCTTAAAAATTCTATTTCTAAGCGAAATACGTGTGACTTGACTGTTTTACAGTAACGTCCATGGAACTTTTCCTGTACAGGTGAGGGCACCATGGACGGCCCCAAAAACCTTGTATTCACTAAAATTCAGTGCATCTGACAATATTAGGCCCTAATCAATCGAATTCCATCGATACATCACGCAGAATATGTATCCGAGATGTTCTTACAAATCGTTCGTTTCAGACCGTGAAACGGCCAAATATGATGTAAAAACTGTTTCTCTCGCCTTCAAACGCTCAAAAATGCTATTTCTAAGCGAAATACGTGTGATTTGAGTGTTTTACAGTAACATCCACGGAACTTTAGCTGTACCGGCGAGGGCACCACGGACGGCCCCCAAAACCTTGTATTCACTAAAATTCAGTGCATCTGACAATATTAGGCCCTAATCAATCGATTACCATCGATACATCACGCAGAATACGTATTCGAGATGTTCTTCCAAATCGTTCGTTTCAGACCGTGAAACGGCCAAATATGATGTAAAAACTGTTTCTCTCGCTTTCAAACGCTTAAAAATGCTATTTCTAAGCGAAATACGTGTGATTTGAGTGTTTTACAGTAACTTCCATGGAGCTTTACCTGTACCGGTGAGGGCACCACGGACGGCCCTCAAAACCTTGTATTCACTGAAATTCAGTGCATCTGACAATATTAGGCCCTAATCATTCGATTTCCATCGATACATCACACAGAATATGTATCAAAGATGTTCTTACAAATCGTTCGTTTCAGACCGTGAAACGGCCAAATATGATGTAAAACCTGTTTCTCTCGCCTTCAAACGCTTAAAAATTCTATTTCTAAGCGAAATACGTGTGACTTGAGTGTTTTACAGTAACTTCCATGGAGCTTTACCTGTACCGGAGAGGGCACCACGGACGGCCCCCTAAACCTTGTATTCACTAAAATTCAGTGCATCTGACAATATTAGGCCCTAATCATTCGATTTCCATCGATACATCACACAGAATATGTATCCGAGATGTTCTTACAAATCGTTCGTTTCAGACCGTGAAACGGCCAAATATAATGTAAAAACTGTTTCTCTCGCCTTCAAACGCTTAAAAATGCTATTTCTAAGCCAAATACGTGTGATTTGAGTGTTTTACAGTAACTTCCACGGAAATTTAGCTGTACCGGCGAGGGCACCACGGACGGCCCCTAAAACCTTGTATTAACTAAAATTCAGTGCATCTGACAATATTAGGCCCTAATCAATCGATTTCCATCGATACATCACGCAAAATATGTATCCGAGATGTTTTTACAAATTGTTCGTTTCAGACCGTGAAACGGCCAAATATGATGTAAAAACTGTTTCTCTCGCCTTCAAACACTTAAAAAATTCTATTTCTAAGCGAAATACGTGTGATTTGAGTGCTTTACAGTAACTTCCACAGAACTTTAGCTGTACCGGCGAGGGCACCACGGACGGCCCCCAAAACCTTGTATTCACTTATCTTCCGTGCATCTGACAATATTAGGCCCTAATCGATCGATATCCATCGATACATCACGCAAAACATGTATCCGAGATGTTTTTACAAATTGTTCGTTTCAGACCGTGAAACGGCCAAATATGATGTAAAAACTGTTTCCGCCTTCAAACGCTTAAAAATGCTATTTCTAAGCGATATACGTGTGATTTGAGAGTTTTAAAGTAACTGCCACGGGACTTTAGCTGTACCGGCGAGGGCACCACGGACGGCCCTTAAAACCTTGTATTCACTAAAATTCAGTGCATCTGACATTATTAGGCCCTAATCATTCGATTTTCATCGATACATCACACAGAATATGTATCCGAGATGTTCTTACAAATCGTTCGTTTCAGACCGTGAAACGGCCAAATATGATGTAAAAACTGTTTCTCTCGCCTTCAAACGCTTAAAAATTCTATTTCTAAGCGAAATAGTGTGACTTGACTGTTTTACAGTAACGCCCATGGAACTTTACCTGTACTGGTGAGGGCACCATGGACGGCCCGCAAAACCTTGTATTCACTAAAATTCAGTGCATCTGACAATATTAGGCCCTAATCAATCGATTTCCATCGATACATCACGCAGAGTATGTATCCGAGATGTTCTTACAAATCGTTCGTTTCAGACCGTGAAACGGCCAAATATGATGTAAAAACTGTTTCTCTCGCCTTCAAACGCTTAAAAATGCTATTTCTAAGCGAAATACGTGTGACTTGACTGTTTTACAGTAACTTCCATGGAACTTTACCTGTACCGGTGAGGGCACTACGGACGGCCCTAAAACCTTGTATTCACTAAAATTCAGTGCATCTGACAATATTAGGCCCTAATCAATCGATTTCCATTGATACATCACGCAGAATATGTATCCGAGATGTTCTTACAAATCGTTCGTTTCAGACCGTGAAACGGCCAAATATGATGTAAAAACTGTTTCTCTCGCCTTCAAACGCTCAAAAATGCTATTTCTAAGCGAAATACGTGTGATTTGAGTGTTTTACAGTAACATCCACGGAACATTAGCTGTACCGGCGAGGGCACCACGGACGGCCCCCAAAACCTTGTATTCACTAAAATTCAGTGTATCTGACAATATTAGGCCCTAATCAATCGATTTCCATCGATACATCACGCAGAATACGTATTCGAGATGTTCTTCCAAATCGTTCGTTTCAGACCGTGAAACGGCCAAATATGATGTAAAAACTGTTTCTCTCGCTTTCAAACGCTTAAAAATGCTATTTCTAAGCGAAATACGTGTGATTTGAGTGTTTTACAGTAACTTCCATGGAGCTTTACCTGTACCGGTGAGGGCACCACGGACGACCCTCAAAACCTTGTATTCACTGAAATTCAGTGCATCTGACAATATTAGCCCCTAATCATTCGATTTCCATCGATACATCACACAGAATATGTATCAAAGATGTTCTTACAAATCGTTCGTTTCAGACCGTGAAACGGCCAAATATGATGTAAAACCTGTTTCTATCGCCTTCAAACGCTTAAAAATTCTATTTCTAAGAGAAATACGTGTGACTTGAGTGTTTTACAGTAACTTCCATGGAGCTTTACCTGTACCGGTGAGGGCACCACGGACGGCCCTAAAACCTTGTATTCACTAAAATTCAGTGCATCTGACAATATTAGGCCCTAATCATTCGATTTCCATCGATACATCACACAGAATATGTATCCGAGATGTTCTTACAAATCGTTCGTTTCAGACCGTGAAACGGCCAAATATAATGTAAAAACTGTTTCTCTCGCCTTCAAACGCTTAAAAATGCTATTTCTAAGCCAAATACGTGTGATTTGAGTGTTTTACAGTAACTTCCACGGAAATTTAGCTGTACCGGCGAGGGCACCACGGACGGCCCCTAAAACCTTGTATTAACTAAAATTCAGTGCATCTGACAATATTAGGCCCTAATCAATCGATTTCCGTCGATACATCACGCAAAATATGTATCCGAGATGTTTTTACAAATTGTTCGTTTCAGACCGTGAAACGGCCAAATATGATGTAAAAACTGTTTCTCTCGCCTTCAAACACTTAAAAATTCTATTTCTAAGCGAAATACGTGTGATTTGAGTGTTTTACAGTAACTTCCACAGAACTTTAGCTGTACCGGCGAGGGCACCACGGACGGCCCCCAAAACCTTGTATTCACTTATCTTCCGTGCATCTGACAATATTAGGCCCTAATCGATCGATTTCCATCGATACATCACGCAAAATATGTATCCGAGATGTTTTTACAAATTGTTCGTTTCAGACCGTGAAACGGCCAAATATGATGTAAAAACTGTTTCTCTCGCCTTCAAACGCTTAAAAATTCTATTTCTAAGCGAAATAGTGTGACTTGACTGTTTTACAGTAACGCCCATGGAACTTTACCTGTACTGGTGAGGGCACCATGGACGGCCCCCAAAACCTTGTATTCACTAAAATTCAGTGCATCTGACAATATTAGGCATTAATCAATCGATTTCCATCGATACATCACGCAGAGTATGTATCCGAGATGTTCTTACAAATCGTTCGTTTCAGACCGTGAAACGGCCAAATATGATGTAAAAACTGTTTCTCTCCCCTTCAAACGCTTAAAAATGCTATTTCAAAGCGAAATACGTGTGATTTGAATGGTTTACAGTAACTTCCACGGAACTTTAGCTGTACCGGCGAGGGCAGCACGGACAGCCTTGAAAACCTTGTATTCACTAAAATTCAGTGCATCTGACAATATTAGGCCCTAATCAATCGATTTCCATCGATACATCACGCAGAATATGTATCCGAGATGTTCTTACAAATCGTTCGTTTCAGACCGTGAAACGGCCAAATATGATGTAAAAACTGTTTCTCTCGCCTTCAAACGCTTAAAAATGCTATTTCTAAGCGAAATACGTGTGATTTGAGTGTTTTACAGTAACTTCCACGGAAATTTAGCTGTACCGGCGAGGGCACCACGGACGGCCGCCAAAACATTGTATTAACTAAAATTCAGTGCATCTGACAATATTAGGCCCTAATCATTCGATCTTCATCGATACATCACACAGACTATGTATCCGAGATGTTCTTACAAATCGTTCGTTTCAGACCGTGAAACGGCCAAATATGATGTAAAAACTGTTTCTCTCGCCTTCAAACGCTCAAAAATGCTATTTCTAAGCGAAATACGTGTGATTTGAGTGTTTTACAGTAACATCCACGGAACATTAGCTGTACCGGCGAGCGGCTAAGGCACCACGGACAGCCCCCAAAACCTTATATTCACTAAAATTCAGTGCATCTGACAATATTAGGCCCTAATCATTCGATTTCCATCGATACATCACACAGAATATGTATCAAAGATGTTCTTACAAATCGTTCGTTTCAGACCGTGAAACGGCCAAATATGATGTAAAAACTGTTTCTATCGCCTTCAAACGCTTAAAAATTCTATTTCTAAGCGAAATACGTGTGACTTGACTGTTTTACAGTAACGTCCATGGAACTTTACCTGTACCGGTGAGGGCACCATGGACGGCCCCCAAAACCTTGTATTCACTAAAATTCAGTGCATCTGACAATATTAGGCCATAATCAATCGAATTCCATCGATACATCACGCAAAATATGTATCCGAGATGTTCTTACAAATCGTTCGTTTCAAACCGTGAAACTGCCAAATATGATGTAAAAACTGTTTCTCTCGCCTTCAAACGCTTAAAAATGCTATTTCTAAGCGAAATACGTGTGATTTGAGTGTTATACAGTAACTTCCACGGACCTTTAGCTGTATCGGCGAGGGCGAGGGCACCACGGACGGCCACCAAAATCTTGTATTCACTTATATTTAGTGCATCTGACAATATTAGGTCCTAATCAATCGATTTCCATCGATACATCACGCAGAATAAGTAATCGAGATGTTCATACAAATCGTTCATTTCAGACCGTGAAACGGCCAAATACGATGTAATAACTGTTTCTCTCGCCTTCAAACGCTTAAAAATTCTATGTCTAAGCGAAATACGTGTGACTTGACTGTTTTACAGTAACTTCCATGGAACTTTACCTGTACCGGTGAGGGCACCACGGACGGCCCTAAAACCTTGTATTCACTAAAATTCAGTGCATCTGACAATATTAGGCTCTAATCAATCGATTTCCATCGATACATCACGCAGAATATGTATCCGAGATGTTCTTACAAATCGTTCGTTTCAGACCTTGAAACGGCCAAATATGATGTAAAAACTGTTTCTCTCGCCTTCAAACGCTTAAAAATGCTATTTCTAAGCGAAATACGCGTGATTTGAGTGTTTTACAGTAACTTCAACGGAACTTTAGCTGTACCGGCGGGGGCACCACGGACGACCCCAAAATCTTATATTCACTAAAATTCAGTGCAACTGACAATATTAGGTCCTAATCAATCGATTTCCATCGATACATCACGCAAAATATGTATCCGAGATGTTTTTACAAATTGTTCGTTTCAAACCGTGAAACTGCCAAATATGATGTAAAAACTGTTTCTCTCGCCTTCAAACGCTTAAAAATGCTATTTCTAAGCGAAATACGTGTGATTTGAGTGTTTTACAGTAACTTCCACGGAACATTAGCTGTACCGGCGAGCGGCGAGGGCACCACGGACGGCCCCCAAAACCTTATATTCACTAAAATTCAGTGCATCTGACAATATTAGGCCCTAATCATTCGATTTCCATCGATACATCACACAGAATATGTATCAAAGATGTTCTTACAAATCGTTCGTTTCAAACCGTGAAACTGCCAAATATGATGTAAAAACTGTTTCTCTCGCCTTCAAACGCTTAAAATGCTATTTCTAAGTGAAATACGTGTGATTTGAGTGTTTTACAGTAACTTCCACGGACCTTTAGCTGTATCGGCGAGGGCGAGGGCACCACGGACGGCCACCAAAATCTTGTATTCACTTATATTTAGTGCATCTGACAATATTAGGTCTAATCAATCGATTTCCATCGATACATCACACAGAATATGTATCCGAGATGTTCTTACAAATCGTTCGTCTCAGACCGTGAAACGGCCAAATATGATGTAATAACTGTTTCTCTCGCCTTCAAACGCTTAAAAATTCTATTTCTAAGCGAAATACGTGTGACTTGACTGTTTTACAGTAACTTCCATGGAACTTTACCTGTAACGGTGAGGGCACCACGGACGGCCCTAAAACCTTGTATTCACTAAAATTCAGTGCATCTGACAATATTAGGCTCTAATCAATCGATTTCCATCGATACATCACGCAGAATATGTATCCGAGATGTTCTTACAAATCGTTCGTTTCAGACCTTGAAACGGCCAAATATGATGTAAAAACTGTTTCTCTCGCCTTCAAACGCTTAAAAATGCTATTTCTAAGCGAAATACGTGTGATTTGAGTGTTTTACAGTAACTTCAACGGAACTTTAGCTGTACCGGCGAGCGGCGAGGGCACCACGGACGGCCCCCAAAACCTTATATTCACTAAAATTCAGTGCATCTGACAATATTAGGCCCTAATCATTCGATTTCCATCGATACATCACACAGAATATGTATCAAAGATGTTCTTACAAATCGTTCGTTTCAGACCGTGAAACGGCCAAATATGATGTAAAAACTGTTTCTCTCGCATTCAAACGCTTAAAAATGCTATTTCTAAGCGAAATACGTGTGATTTGAGTGTTTTACAGTAACTTCAACGGAACTTTAGCTGTACCGGCGGGGGCACCACGGACGACCCCAAAACCTTATATTCACTAAAATTCAGTGCATCTGACAATATTAGGTCCTAATCAATCGATTTCCATCGATACATCACGCAAAATATGTATCCGAGATGTTTTTACAAATTGTTCGTTTCAGACCGTGAAACGCCCAAATATGATGTAAAAACTGTTTCTCTCGGCTTCAAACGCTTAAAAATGCTATTTCTAAGCGAAATACGTGTGATTTGAGTGTTTTACAGTAACTTCCACGGAACATTAGCTGTACCGGCGAGCGACGAGGGCACCACAGACGGCCCCCAAAACCTTATATTCACTAAAATTCAGTGCATCTGACAATATTAGGCCCTAATCATTCGATTTCCATCGATACATCACACAGAATATGTATCAAAGATGTTCTTACAAATCGTTCGTTTCAGACCGTGAAACGGCCAAATATGATGTAAAAACTGTTTCTATCGCCTTCAAACGCTTAAAAATTCTATTTCTAAGCGAAATACGTGTGACTTGACTGTTTTACAGTAACTTCCATGGAACTTTTCCTGTACCGGTGAGGGCACCACGGACGGCCTCCAAAACATGTATTACCTAAAATTCAGTGCATCTGACAATATTAGGCCCTAATCATTCGATTTCCATCGATACATCACACAGAATATGTATCCGAGATGTTCTTACAAATCGTTCGTTTCAGACAGTGAAACGGCCAAATATGATGTAAAAACTGTTTCTCTCGCCTTCAAACGCTCAAAAATGCTATTTCTAAGCGAAATACGTGTGATTTGAGTATTTTACAGTAACATGCACGGAACATTAGCTGTACCGGCGAGCGGCTAAGGCACCACGGACGGCCCCCAAAACCTTATATTCACTAAAATTCAGTGCATCTGAAAATATTAGGCCCTAATCATTCGATTTCCATCGATACATCACACAGAATATGTATCCGAGATGTTCTTACAAATCGTGCGTTTCAGACCGTGAAACGGCCAAATATGATGTAAAAACTGTTTCTCTCGCTTTCAAACGCTTAAAAATGCTATTTCTAAGCGAAATACGTGTGATTTGAGTGTTTTACAGTAACTTCCACAGAACTTTAGCGGTACCGGCGAGGGCACAACGGACGGCCCCCAAAACCTTGTATTCACTAAAATTCAGTGCATCTGACAATATTAAGCCCTAATCAATCGATTTCCATCGATACATCACGCAGAATACGTATTCGAGATGTTCTTCCAAATCGTTCGTTTCAGACCGTGAAACGGCCAAATATGATATAAAAACTGTTTCTCTCGCTTTCAAACGCTTAAAAATGCTATTTCTAAGCGAAATACGTGTGATTTGAGTGTTTTACAGTAACTTCCATGGAGCTTTACCTGTACCGGTGAGGGCACCACGGACGGCCGTCAAAACCTTGTATTCACTGAAATTCAGTGCATCTGACAATATTAGGCCCTAATCATTCGATTTCCATCGATACATCACACAGAATATGTATCAAAGAAGTTCTTACAAATCGTTCGTTTCAGACCGTGAAACGGCCAAATATGATGTAAAACCTGTTTCTGTCGCCTTCAAACGCTTAAAAATTCTATTTCTAAGCGAAATACGTGTGACTTGAGTGTTTTACAGTAACTTCCATGGAGCTTTACCTGTACCGGTGAGGGCACCACGGACGGCCCTAAAACCTTGTATTCACTAAAATTCAGTGCATCTGACAATATTAGGCCCTTATCATTCGATTTCCATCGATACTTCACACAGAATATGTATCCGAGATGTTCTTACAAATCGTTCGTTTCAGACCGTGAAACGGCCAAATATGATGTAAAAACTGTTTCTCTCGCCTTCAAACGCTTAAAAATGCTATTTCTAAGCGAAATACGTGTGATTCGAGGGTTTTATAGTAACTTCCACGGAAATTTAACTGTACCGGCGAGGGCACCACGGACGGCCCCCAAAACCTTGTATTAACTAAAATTCAGTTCATCTGACAATATTAGGCCCTAATCATTCGATTTTCATCGATACATCACACAGAATATGTATCCGAGCTGTTCTTACAAATCGTTCGTTTCAGACCGTGAAACGGCCAAATATGATGTAAAAACTGTTTCTCTCGCCTTCAAACGCTTAAAAATTCTATTTCTAAGCGAAATAGTGTGACTTGACTGTTTTACAGTAACGCCCATGGAACTTTACCTGTACTGGTGAGGGCACCATGGACGGCCCCCAAAACCTTGTATTCACCAAAATTCAGTGCATCTGACAATATTAGGCCCTAATCAATCGATTTCCATCGATACATCACGCAGAGTATGTATCCGAGATGTTCTTACAAATCGTTCGTTTCAGACCGTGAAACGGCCAAATATGATGTAAAAACTGTTTCTCTCGCCTTCAAACGCTTAAAAATGGTATTTCTAAGCGAAATACGGGTGATTTCAGTGTTTTACAGTAACTTCCAAGGAATTTTAGCTGTACCGGCGAGGGTACAACGGACGGCCCCCAAAACCTTGTATTCACTCATATTCAGTGCATCTGACAATATTAGACCCTAATAAAACGATATCCATCGATACGTCACGCAGAATATGTATTCGAGGTATTTTTACAAATCGTTCGTTTCAGACCGTGAAATGGCTAAATATGATGTAAAAACTGTTTCTCTCGCCTTCAAACGCTTAAAAATTCTATTTCTAAGCGAAATAGTGTGACTTGACTGTTTTACAGTAACGCCCATGGAACTTTACCTGTACTGGTGAGGGCACCATGGACGGCCCCCAAAACCTTGTATTCACCAAAATTCAGTGCATCTGACAATATTAGGCCCTAATCAATCGATTTCCATCGATACATCACGCAGAATACGTATTCGAGATGTTCTTACAAATCGTTCGTTTCAGACCGTGAAACGGCCAAATATGATGTAAAAACTGTTTCTCTCGCCTTCAAACGCTTAAAAATTCTATTTCTAAGCGAAATAGTGTGACTTGACTGTTTTACAGTAACGCCCATGGAACTTTACCTGTACTGGTGAGGGCACCATGGACGGCCCCCAAAACCTTATATTCACTAAAATTCAGTGCATCTGACAATATTAGGCCCTAATCAATCGATTTCCATCGATACATCACGCAGAATACGTATTCGAGATGTTCTTACAAATCGTTCGTTTCAGACCGTGAAACGGCCAAATATGATGTAAAAACTGTTTCTCTCGCCTTCAAACGCTTAAAAATTCTATTTGTAAGCGAAATACGTGTGATTCGAGGGTTTTATAGTAACTTCCACGGAAATTTAGCTGTACCGGCGAGGGCACCACGGACGGCCCCCAAAACCTTGTATTAACTAAAATTCAGTGCATCTGACAATATTAGGCCCTAATCATTCGATTTTCATCGATACATCACACAGAATATGTATCCGAGATGTTCTTACAAATCGTTCGTTTCAGACCGTGAAACGGCCAAATATGATGTAAAAACTGTTTCTCTCGCCTTCAAACGCTTAAAAATTCTATTTCTAAGCGAAATAGTGTGACTTGACTGTTTTACAGTAACGCCCATGGAACTTTACCTGTACTGGTGAGGGCACCATGGACGGCCCCCAAAACCTTGTATTCACCAAAATTCAGTGCATCTGACAATATTAGGCCCTAATCAATCGATTTCCATCGATACATCACGCAGAGTATGTATCCGAGATGTTCTTACAAATCGTTCGTTTCAGACCGTGAAACGGCCAAATATGATGTAAAAACTGTTTCTCTCGCCTTCAAACGCTTAAAAATGGTATTTCTAAGCGAAATACGGGTGATTTCAGTGTTTTACAGTAACTTCCAAGGACTTTTAGCTGTACCGGCGAGGGTACAACGGACGGCCCCCAAAACCTTGTATTCACTCATATTCAGTGCATCTGACAATATTAGGCCCTAATAAAACGATTTCCATCGATACGTCACGCAGAATATGTATTCGAGATATTTTTACAAATCGTTCGTTTCAGACCGTGAAATGGCTAAATATGATGCAAAAACTGTTTCTCTCGCCTTCAAACGCTTAAAAATGCTATTTCTGAGCAAAATACATGTGCTTTGAGTGTTTTACAGTAACTTCCACAGAACTTTAGCTGTCCCGGCGAGGGCACCACGGACGGCCCTTAATACCTTGTATTCTCTAAATTTCAGTGCGTCTGACAATATTAGGCCCAAATCAATCGATTTCCAACGATACATCACGTAAAATATGTATCCGAGTTGTTCTTACAAATCGTTCGTTTCAGACAGTGAAACGGCCAAATATGATGTAAAAACAGTTTCTCTCGCCATTAAACGCTAAAAAATGCAATTTCTAAGCGAAATACGTGTGATATGAGTGTTTTACATTAACTTCCACGGAACTTTAGCTGTACCGGCGAGGGCACAACGGACGGCCCCCAAAACCTTGTATTCACTTATATTCAGTGCATCTGACAATATTAGGCCCTAATCAATCGATTTCCATCGATACATCACACAGAATATGTATCCGAGATGTTCTTACAAATTGTTTGTTTCAGACCGTGAAACGGCCAAATATGATATAAAAACTGTTTCTCTCGCCTTCAAACGCTAAAAAATGCTATTTCTAAGCGAAATACGTGTGATTTGAGTGTTTTACAGTAACTTCCACAGAACTTTAGCGGTACCGGCAAAGGCTCCACGGACGGACCCCAAAACCTTGTATTCACTAAAATTCAGTGCATCTGACAATTTTAGGTCCTAATCATTCGATTTCCATCGATACATCACGCAGAATATGTATCCGAGATGTTCTTAAAATCGTTCGTTTCAGACCGTGAAACGGCCAAATATGATGTAAAAACTGTTTCTCTCGCCTTCAAACGCTTAAAAATGCTATTTCTAAGCGAAATACGTGTGATTTGAGTGTTTTACAGTAACTTTCACGGAACATTAGATGTACCGGCGAGCGGCTAGGGCACCACGGACGGCCCCCAAAACCTTATATTCACTAAAATTCAGTGCATCTGACAATATTAGGCCCTAATCAATAGATTTCCATCGATACATCACGCAGAATACGTATTCGAGATGTTCTTACAAATCGTTCGTTTCAGACCGTGAAACGGCCAAATATGATGTAAAAACTGTTTCTCTCGCCTTCAAACGCTTAAAAATTCTATTTGTAAGCGAAATACGTGTGATTCGAGGGTTTTATAGTAACTTCCACGGAAATTTAGCTGTACCGGCGAGGGCACCACGGACGGCCCCCAAAACCTTGTATTAACTAAAATTCAGTGCATCTGACAATATTAGGCCCTAATCATTCGATTTTCATCGATACATCACACAGAATATGTATCCGAGATGTTCTTACAAATCGTTCGTTTCAGACCGTGAAACGGCCAAATATGATGTAAAAACTGTTTCTCTCGCCTTCAAACGCTTAAAAATTCTATTTCTAAGCGAAATAGTGTGACTTGACTGTTTTACAGTAACGCCCATGGAACTTTACCTGTACTGGTGAGGGCACCATGGACGGCCCCCAAAACCTTGTATTCACCAAAATTCAGTGCATCTGACAATATTAGGCCCTAATCAATCGATTTCCATCGATACATCACGCAGAGTATGTATCCGAGATGTTCTTACAAATCGTTCGTTTCAGACCGTGAAACGGCCAAATATGATGTAAAAACTGTTTCTCTCGCCTTCAAACGCTTAAAAATGGTATTTCTAAGCGAAATACGGGTGATTTCAGTGTTTTACAGTAACTTCCAAGGAATTTTAGCTGTACCGGCGAGGGTACAACGGACGGCCCCCAAAACCTTGTATTCACTCATATTCAGTGCATCTGACAATATTAGGCCCTAATAAAACGATTTCCATCGATACGTCACGCAGAATATGTATTCGAGATGTTTTTACAAATCGTTCGTTTCAGACCGTGAAATGGCTAAATATGATGCAAAAACTGTTTCTCTCGCCTTCAAACGCTTAAAAATGCTATTTCTGAGCAAAATACATGTGCTTTGAGTGTTTTACAGTAACTTCCACAGAACTTTAGCTGTCCCGGCGAGGGCACCACGGACGGCCCTTAATACCTTGTATTCTCTAAATTTCAGTGCGTCTGACAATATTAGGCCCAAATCAATCGATTTCCAACGATACATCACGTAAAATATGTATCCGAGTTGTTCTTACAAATCGTTCGTTTCAGACAGTGAAACGGCCAAATATGATGTAAAAACAGTTTCTCTCGCCATTAAACGCTAAAAAATGCAATTTCTAAGCGAAATACGTGTGATATGAGTGTTTTACATTACCTTCCACGGAACTTTAGCTGTACCGGCGAGGGCACAACGGACGGCCCCCAAAACCTTGTATTCACTTATATTCAGTGCATCTGACAATATTAGGCCCTAATCAATCGATTTCCATCGATACATCACACAGAATATGTATCCGAGATGTTCTTACAAATTGTTTGTTTCAGACCGTGAAACGGCCAAATATGATATAAAAACTGTTTCTCTCGCCTTCAAACGCTAAAAAATGCTATTTCTAAGCGAAATACGTGTGATTTGAGTGTTTTACAGTAACTTCCACAGAACTTTAGCGGTACCGGCAAAGGCTCCACGGACGGACCCCAAAACCTTGTATTCACTAAAATTCAGTGCATCTGACAATTTTAGGTCCTAATCATTCGATTTCCATCGATACATCACGCAGAATATGTATCGAGATGTTCTTAAAATCGTTCGTTTCAGACCGTGAAACGGCCAAATATGATATAAAAACTGTTTCTCTCGCCTTAAAACCAATAAAATGCTATTTCTAAGCGAAATACGTGTGATTTGAATGTTTTACATTATCTTCCACGGAATTTTAGCTGTACCGGCGATGGCACCACGGACGGCCTCCATAACCATGATTCACTAAAATTCAGTGCATCTGATAATATTAGGCCCTAATCAATCGATTTCCATCGATATATCACGCAGAATATGTATCTGAGATGTTTTTACAAATCTTTCGTTGCAGACCGTTAAACGGCCAAATATGATGTAAAGACTGTTTCTCTCGCATTCAAACGCTTAAAAATGCTATTTCTAAGCGACATACGTGTGATTTGAATGTTTTACATTAACTTCCACGGAACTTTAGCTGTACCGCCGAGGGCACCACGGACGGCCCCCAAAACCTTGTATTCACTAAAATTCAGGGCATCTGACAATATTAGGCCCTAATCAATCGATTTCCATCAATACATCACGCAGAATATGTATCTGAGATTTTCTTACAAATCGTTCGTTTCAGACCGTTAAACGGTCAAATATGATGTAAAGACTGTTTCTCTCGCCTTCAAACGCTTAAAAATACTATTTCTAAGCAAAATACTTGTGATTTGAATGTTTTACAGTAACTTCCACGGAACTTTAGCTGTACAGGCGAGGGCACCACGGATGGCCTCCAAAACCTTGTATTCACTAAAATTCAGTGCATCTGACATTATTAGGCCCTAATCATTCGATTTCCATCGATACGTCACGCAGAATATGTATCCGAGATTTTCTTACAAATCGTTCGTTTCAGACCGTTAAACGGTCAAATATGATGTAAAGACTGTTTCTCTCGCCTTCAAACGCTTAAAAATACTATTTCTAAGCGAAATATGTGTGATTTGAGTATTTTACAGTAACTTCCACGGAACTTTAGCTGTACCGGCGAGGGCACTACGGACGCCTCCAAAACCTTGTATTCACTAAAATTCAGTGCATCTGACAATATTAGGCCCTAATCAATCGATTTCCATCGATATATCACGCAGAATATGTATCAGAGATGTTCTTACAAATCGTTCATTTAAGACCGTGAAACGGCCAAATATGATATAAAAACTGTTCTCTCGCCTTCAAACGCTTAAAAATTCTATTTCTAAGCGAAGAACGTGTGACTTGACTGTTTTACAGTAACTTCCATGGAACTTTACATGTACCGGTGAGGGCACCACGGACGGCCCCCAAAAGCTTGTATTCACTAAAATTCAGTGCATCTGATAATATTAGGCCCTAATCAATCGATTTCCATCGATACATCACGCAGAATATGTATCCGAGATGTTCTTACAAATCGTTTGTTTCAGACCGTGAAACGGCCAAATATGATATAAAAACTGTTTCTCTCGCCTTCAAACCTTTAAAAATGCTATTTCTAAGCGTAATACGTGTGATTTGAGTGTTTTACAATAACTTCCACGGAACTTTAGCTGTACCGGCGAGGGCACCACCTACGGCCTCCAGAACCTTCTATTTACTAAAATTCAGTGCATCTGACAATATTAGGCCCTAATCAATCGATGTCCATCGATACATCACGCAGAATATGTATCCGAGATGTTCATAAAATCGTTCGTTTCAGACCGTGAAACGGCCAAATATGATGTAAAAACTGTTTCTATCGCCTTCAAACGCTTAAAAATTCTATTTCTAAGCGAAATACGTGTGATTTGAGTGTTTTACAGTAACTTCCACGGAACTTTAGCTGTACCGGCGATGGCACCACGGACGGCCTCCAAAACCTTGATTCACTAAAATTCAGTGCATCTTACAATATTAGGGCCTAATCAATCGATTTCCATCGATAGATCACGCAGAATATGTATCTGAGATGTTCTTACAAATCGTTCGTTTCAGACCGTTAAACGGTCAAATATTATGTAAAGACTGTTTCTCTCTCCTTCAAACGCTTAAAAATGCTATTTCTAAACGAAATACGTGTGATTTGAATGTTTCACAGTCACTTCCACGGAACTTTAGCTGTACCGGCGAGGGCACCACGGACGGCCCCCAAAATCTCATATTCACTAAAATTCAGTGCATCTGACAATATTAGGCCCTAATCAATCGATTTCCATCAAAACATCACGCAGAATATGTATCCAAGATGTTCTTACAAATCGTTCGTTTCAGACCGTGAAACGGCCAAATATGATGTAAAAACTGTTTCTCTCGCCTTCAAACCGTTAAAAATGCTATTTCTAAGCGAAATACGTGTGATTTGTGTGTTTTACAGTAACATCCACAGAACTTTAGCGGTACCGGCGAGGGCACCACGGACGGACCCCTAAACCCTGTATTCACTAAAATTCAGTGCATCTGACAATTTTAGGCCCTAATCAATCGATGTCCATCGATACATCACGCAGAATATGTATCCCAGATGTTCTTAAAATCGTTCGTTTCAGACCGTGAAACGGCCAAATATGATGTAAAAACTGTTTCTCTCGCCTTAAAACCCTTAAAATGCTATTTCTAAGCGAAATACGTGTGATTTGAGTGTTTTACAGTAACTTTCACGGATCTTTAGCTGTACCGGCGATGGCACCACGGACGGCCTCCAAAACCTTGATTCACTAAAATTCAGTGCATCTTACAATATTAGGGCCTAATCAATCGATTTCCATCGATAGATCACGCAGAATATGTATCTGAGATGTTCTTACAAATCGTTCGTTTCAGACCGTTAAACGGTCAAATATTATGTAAAGACTGTTTCTCTCGCCTTCAAACCCTAAAAATTGCTATTTCTAAACGAAATACGTGTGATTTGAATGTTTTACAGTCACTTCCACGGAACTTTAGCTGTACCGGCGAGGGCACCACGGACGGCCCCCAAAACCTTGTATTCACTTATATTTAGTGCATCTGACAATATTAGGCCCTAATCAATCGATATCCGTCGATACATCACGCAGAATATGTATCCGAGATGTTCTTACAAATCGTTCGTTTTGGACCGTGAAACGGCCAAATATGATGTAAAGACAGTTTCTCTCGCCTTCAAACGCTTAAAAATGCTATTTCTAAGCGAAATACGTGTGATTTGAGTGTTTTACAGTAACTTCCACGGAATTATAGCTGTACCGGCGAGGGCACCACGGACGGCCCCCAAAATCTTATATTCACTAAAATTCAGTGCAGCTGACAATATAAGGCCCTAATCAATCGATTTCCATCGATACATCACGCAGAATATGTATCCAAGATGTTCTTACAAATCGTTCGTTTCAGACCGTGAAACGGCCAAATATCATGTCAAAACTGATTCTTTCGCCTTCAAACCCTTAAAAATGCTATTTCTAAGCGAAATACGTGTGATTTGAGTGTTTTTCAGAAACTTCCACAAAACTTTAACTGTACCGGCGAGGGCACCACGGATAACCTCCAAAACCTTGTATTCACTAAAATTCAGTGCATCTGACAATATTAGGCCCTAATCAATCGATTTCCATCGATACGTCACGCAGAATATGTTTCCGAGATGTTCTTACAAATCGTTCGTTTCAGACCGTTAAACGGCCAAATATGATGTAAAGACAGTTTCTCTCGCCTTCAAACGCTTAAAAATGCTATTTCTAAGCGAAATACGTGTGATTTGAGTGTTTTACAGTAACTTCCACAGAACTTTAGCGGTACCGGCGAGGGCACCACGGACGGACCCCAAAACCTTGTATTCACTAAAATTCAGTGCATCTGACAATTTTAGGTCGTAATCATTCGATTTCCATCGATACATCACGCAGAATATGTATCCGAGATGTTCTTACAAATCGTTCGTTTTGGACCGTGAAACGGCCAAATATGATGTAAAAACTGTTTCTCTCGCCTTCAAACGCTTAAAAATGCTATTTCTAAGCGAAATACGTGTGATTTGAGTGTTTTACAGTAACTTCCACGGAACTTTAGCTGTACCGGCGATGGCACCACGGACGGCCTCCAAAACCTTGATTCACTAACATTCAGTGAATCTGACAATATTAGGCCCTAATCAATCGATTTCCATCGATACATCACGCAGAATATGTATCCAAGATGTTCTTACAAATCGTTCGTTTCTGACCGTAAAACGGCCAAATATGATGTAAAAACTGTTTCTCTCGCCTTTAAACCCTTAAAAATGCTATTTCTAAGCGAAATACGTGTGATTTGAGTGTTTAAAGTAACTTCCACGGAACTTTAGCTGTACCAGCGAGGGCACCACGGATAGCCTCCAAAACCTAGTATTCACTAAAATTCAGTGCATCTGACAATATTAGGCCCTTATCAATTGATTTCCATCAATACGTCTCGCAGAATATGTATCCGAGATGTTCTTACAAATCGTTCGTTGCAGACCGTTAAACGGCCAAATTTCATGTAAAGACTGTTTCTCTCGCCTTCAAACGCTTAAAAATGCTATTTCTAAGCGACATACGTGTGATTTGAATGTTTTACATTAACTTCCACGGAACTTTAGCAGTACCGGCGAGGGCACCACGGACGGCCCCCAAAACCTTGTATTCACTTATATTCAGTGCATCTGACAATATTAGACCCTAATCAATCGATTTCCATCGATACATCACGCAGAACATGTATTCTAGATGTTCTTACAAATCGTTCGTTTCAGACCGTGAAACGGCCAAATATGATGAAAAAACTGTTTCTCTCGCCTTCAAACGCTAAAAAATGCTATTTCTAAGCGAAATACGTGTGATTTGAGTGTTTTATAGTAACTTCCACAGAACTTTAGCGGTACCGGCAAGGGCACCACGGACGGCCCCCAAAACCTTGTATTCACTTATATTCAGTGCATCTGACAATATTAGGCCCTAATCAATCGATTTCCATCGTTACATCACGCAGAATATGTATCCGAGATGTTCTTACAAATCGTTCGTTTCAGACCGTTAAACGACCAAATATGATGTAAAGATTGTTTCTCTCGCCTTCAAACGCTTAAAAATGCTATTTCTAAGCGAAATACGTGTGATTTGAATGTTTTACATTAACTACCACGGAACTTTAGCTGTACCGGCGAGGTCAAAACGGACGACCCCCAAAACCTTGTATTAACTAAAATTCAGTGCATCTGACAATATTAGGTCCTAATCAATCGATTTCCATTGATACATCACGCAGAATATGTAACCGAGATGTTCTTACAAATCGTTCGTTTCAGGCCGTGAAAAGGCCAAGTATGATATAAAAACTGTTCTCTCGCCTTCAAACGCTTAAAAATGCTATTACTAAGGAAAACACGTGTGATTTGAGTGTTTTACAGTAACTTCCATGAAACTTTAGCTGTACCGGCGAAAGCACCACGGACGGCCCCCAAAAACATTGATTCACTAAAATTTAGTGCATCTAACAATATTAGGCCCTAATCATTCGATTTCCATCGATACATCACGCAGAATATGTATCCGAGATGTTCTTACAAATCGTTCGTTTCAGACCGTTAAACGGCCATATATGATGTAAAAACTGTGTCTCTAGCCTTCAAACGCTTAAAAATGCTATTTCTAAGCGAAATACGTGTGATTTGAATGTTTTACAGTAACTTCCACGGAAGTTTAGCTGTCCCGGCGAGGGCACCACCGACGGCCCTTACAACCTTGTATTCACTAAAATACAGTGCATCTGACAATATTAGGCCCTAATCAATCGATTTCCATCGATACATCACGCAGAATATGTATCCAAGATGTTCTTACAAATCGTTCGTTTCAGACCGTGAAACGGCCAAATAAGATGTAAAAACTGTTTCTCTCGCCTTCAAACGCTTAAAAATGCTATTTCCAAGCGAAATACGTGTGATTTGAGTGTTTTACAGTAACTTCCACGGAACTTTAGCTGTACCGGCGATGGCACCACGGACGGACTCCAAAACCTTGATTCACTAAAATTCAGTGCATCTGACAATATTAGGCCCTAATCAATCGATTTCCATCGATACATCACACAGAATATGTATCTGAGATGTTCTTACAAATCGTTCGTTTCAGACCGTGAAACGGCCAAATATGATGTAAAAACTGTTACACTCGCCTTCAAACCCTTAAAATGCTATTTCTAAGCGAAATACGTGTTATTTGAATGTTTTACATTAACTTCCACGGAACTTTAGCTGTACCGGCGAGGGCACCACGGACGGCCCCCAAAACCTTGTATTAACTAAAATTCAGTGCATCTGACAATATTAGGTCTTAATCAATCGATTTCCATTGATACAACACACAGAAAATGTATCCGAGATGTTCTTACAAATCGTTCGTTTCAGACCGTGAAGCGGCCAAATATGATATAAAAACTGTTTTCTCGCCTTCAAACGCTAAAAAATGCTATTACTAAGGGAAATAGGTACGTGCGATTGGAGTGTTTTACAGTATATTCCATGAAACTTTAGCTGTACCGGCGAGGGCACCACGGACAGCCCCAAAAAACTTGTATTCACTAAAATTTAGTGCATCTGATAATATTAGGCCCTAATCTTTCGATTTCCATCGATACATCACGCAGAATATGTATCCGAGATGTTCTTACAAATCGTTCGTTTCAGACCGTGAAACGGCCAAATATGTTGTAAAAACGGTTTCTCTTGCCTTCAAACGCTAAAACTGCTATTTCTGAGCGAAATACGTGTGGTTTGCGTGTTTTACAGTAACTCCCATGGAACTTTAGCTGTACCGGAGAGGGCACCAAGGGCGGCCCCCAAAACCTTGTATTGATTAAAATTCAGTGCATCTGACAATATTAGGCCCTAATCAATCGATTTACATCGATACATCACGCAGATTATGTATCCGAGATGTTCTTACAAATCGTTCGTTTCAGACTGTGAAACGGCCAAATATGTTGTAAAAACGGTTTCTCTTGTTTTCAAACGCTAAAACTGCTATGTCTGAGCGAAATAAGTGTGGTTTGAGTGTTTTACAGTAACTTCCACGGAACATTAGCTGTACCGGTGAGAGCACCACGGACGGCCTCCAAAACCTTGTATTCACTAAAATTCAGTGCATCTGACAATATTAGGTCCTAATCAATCAATTTCCATCGATACGTCACGCAGAATATGTATCCGAGATGTTCTTACAAATCGTTCGTTTCAGACCGTGAAACGGCCAAATATGTTGTAAAAACGGTTTCTCTTGCCTTCAAACGCTAAAACTGCTATTTCTGAGCGAAATACGTGTGGTTTGCGTGTTTTACAGTAACTCCCATGGAACTTTAGCTGTACCGGAGAGGGCACCAAGGGCGGCCCCCAAAACCTTGTATTGATTAAAATTCAGTGCATCTGACAATATTAGGCCCTATTCAATCGTTTCCATCGATACATCACGCAGAATATGTATCCGAGATGTTCTTACAAATCGTTCGTTTCAGACCGTGAAACGGCCAAATATGATGTAAAAACTCTTTCTCTCGCCTTAAAACGCTTAAAAATGCTATTTCTAAGCGAAATACGTGTGATTTGAATGTTTTACAGTAACTTCCACGGAACTTTAGCTGTACAGGCGAGGGCACCAACGGCCCCCAAAACCTTGTATTCACTAAAATTCAGTGCATCTGACAATATTAAGTCCTAATCAATCGAGTTCCATCGATACATCACGCAGAATATGTATCCGAGATGTTCTTACAGATCGTTTGTTTCAGACCGTGAAACGGCCAAATATGATGTAAAAACTGTTTCTCTTGCCTTCAAACGCTTAAAAATGCTATTTCTAAGCTAAACACGTTTGATTTGAGTGTTTTACAGTAATTTCCACGGAACTTTAGCTGTACCGGCGAGGGCACCACGGACGGCCCCCAAAAACTTTTATTCACTAAAATTAAGTGCATGTGACAATATTAGGCCCTAATCATTCGATTTCCTTCGATACATCACGGAGAGTATATGTATCCGAGATGTTCTTACAAATCGTTCGTTTCAGACCGTTAAACGGCCAAATATGATGTAAAAACTGTTTCTCTAGCCTTCAAACGCTTAAAAATGCTATTTCTAAGCGAAATACGTGTGATTTGAATGTTTTACAGTAACTTCAAAGGAACTTTAACTGTACCGGCGAGGGCATCACGGACGGCCCCCAAAAACTTGTATTCACTAAAATTCAGTACAGCTGTTAATATTAGGCCCTAATCATTCGATTTCCATCGATACATCACGCAGAATATGTATCCGAGATGTTCTTACAAATCGTTCGTTTCAGACCTTGAAACGGCCAAATATGATGTAAAAACTGTTTCTCTCCCCTTCAAACGCTTAAAAATGCTATTTCTAAGCAAAATACGTGTGATTTGAGAGTTTTAAAGTAACTGCCACGGGACTTTAGCTGTACCGGCGAGGGCACCACGGACGGCCCTTAAAACCTTGTATTAACTAAAATTCAGTGCATCTGACAATATTAGGCCCTAATCATTCGATTTCCATCGATACATCACGCAGAATATGTATCCGAGATGTTCTTACAAATCGTTCGTTTCAGACCGTGAAGCGGCCAAATATGACGTAAAAACGGTTTCTCTCGCCTTCAAACGCTTAAAAATTCTATTTCTTAACGAAATACGTGTGACTTGACTATTTTACAGTAACTTCCATGGAACGTTACCTGTACCGGTGAGGGCACCACGGACGGTCCTAAAACCTTGTATTCACTAAAATTCAGTGCATCTGACAATATTAAGCCCTAATCAATCGATATCCATCGATACATCACGCAGAATATGTATCCGAGATGTTCTTACAAATCGTTCGTTTCAGACCGTGAAACGGCCAAATATGATGTAAAAACTGTTTCTCTCGCCTTCAAACGCTTAAAAATGCTATTTCTAAGCGAAATACGTGTGATTTGAGTGTTTTACAGTAACTTCAACGGAACTTTAGGTGTACCGGCGGGGGCACCACGGACGACCCCAAAACCTTATATTCACTAAAATTCAGTGCATCTGACAATATTAGGACCTAATCAATCGATTTCCATCGATACGTCACGCAGAATATGTATCCGAGATGTTCTTACAAATCGTTCGTTTCAGACCGTTAAACGGCTAAATATGATGTAAAGACTGTTTCTCTCACCTTCAAACGCTTAAAAATGCTATTTCTAAGCGAAATACGTGTGTTTTGAATGTTTTACAGTTAACTTCCACGGAACTTTAGCAGTACCGGCGAGGGCACCACGGACGGCCCCTAAAACCTTGTATTCACTTATATTCAGTGCATCTGACAATATTAGGCCCTAATCAATCGATTTCCATCGATACATCACGCAGAGTATGTATCGGAGATATTCTTACAAATCGTTCGTTTCAGACCGTGAAACGGCCAAATACGATGTAAAAACTGTTTCTCTCGCCTTCAAAGGCTTAAAAATGCTATTTCTAAGCGAAATACGTGTGATTTGAATGTTTTACAGTAACTTCCACGGAACTTTAGCAGTACCGGCGAGGGCACCACGGACGGCCCCCAAAACCTTGTATTCACTTATATTCAGTGCATCTGACAATACTAGGCCCTAATCAATCGATTTCCATCGATACATCACGCAGAATATGTATCCGAGATGTTCTTACAAATCGTTCGTTTCAGACCGTGAAGCGGCCAAATATGACGTAAAAACTGTTTCTCTCGCCTTCAAACGCTTAAAATTTCTATTTCTAAGCGAAATACGTGTGACTTGACTGTTTTACAGTAACATCCATGGAACTTTAACTGTACCGGTGAGGGCACCATGGACGGCCCCCAAAACCTTGTATTCACTAAAATTCAGTGCATCTGACAATATTAGGCCCTAATCAATCGAATTCCACGATACATCACGCAGAATATGTATCCGAGATGTTCTTACAAATCGTTCGTTTCAGACCGTGAAACGGCCAAATATGATGTAAAAACTGTTTCTCTCGCCTTCAAACGCTTAAAAATTCTATTTCTAAGCGAAATAGTGTGACTTGACTGTTTTACAGTAACGCCCATGGAACTTTACCTGTACTGGTGAGGGCACCATGGACGGCCCCCAAAACCTTGTATTCACCAAAATTCAGTGCATCTGACAATATTAGGCCCTAATCAATCGATTTCCATCGATACATCACGCAGAGTATGTATCCGAGATGTTCTTACAAATCGTTCGTTTCAGACCGTGAAACGGCCAAATATGATGTAAAAACTGTTTCTCTCGCCTTCAAACGCTTAAAAATGGTATTTCTAAGCGAAATACGGGTGATTTCAGTGTTTTACAGTAACTTCCAAGGACTTTTAGCTGTACCGGCGAGGGTACAACGGACGGCCCCCAAAACCTTGTATTCACTCATATTCAGTGCATCTGACAATATTAGGCCCTAATAAAACGATTTCCATCGATACGTCACGCAGAATATGTATTCGAGATATTTTTACAAATCGTTCGTTTCAGACCGTGAAATGGCTAAATATGATGCAAAAACTGTTTCTCTCGCCTTCAAACGCTTAAAAATGCTATTTCTGAGCAAAATACATGTGCTTTGAGTGTTTTACAGTAACTTCCACAGAACTTTAGCTGTCCCGGCGAGGGCACCACGGACGGCCCTTAATACCTTGTATTCTCTAAATTTCAGTGCGTCTGACAATATTAGGCCCAAATCAATCGATTTCCAACGATACATCACGTAAAATATGTATCCGAGTTGTTCTTACAAATCGTTCGTTTCAGACAGTGAAACGGCCAAATATGATGTAAAAACAGTTTCTCTCGCCATTAAACGCTAAAAAATGCAATTTCTAAGCGAAATACGTGTGATATGAGTGTTTTACATTAACTTCCACGGAACTTTAGCTGTACCGGCGAGGGCACAACGGACGGCCCCCAAAACCTTGTATTCACTTATATTCAGTGCATCTGACAATATTAGGCCCTAATCAATCGATTTCCATCGATACATCACACAGAATATGTATCCGAGATGTTCTTACAAATTGTTTGTTTCAGACCGTGAAACGGCCAAATATGATATAAAAACTGTTTCTCTCGCCTTCAAACGCTAAAAAATGCTATTTCTAAGCGAAATACGTGTGATTTGAGTGTTTTACAGTAACTTCCACAGAACTTTAGCGGTACCGGCAAAGGCTCCACGGACGGACCCCAAAACCTTGTATTCACTAAAATTCAGTGCATCTGACAATTTTAGGTCCTAATCATTCGATTTCCATCGATACATCACGCAGAATATGTATCCGAGATGTTCTTAAAATCGTTCGTTTCAGACCGTGAAACGGCCAAATATGATGTAAAAACTGTTTCTCTCGCCTTCAAACGCTTAAAAATGCTATTTCTAAGCGAAATACGTGTGATTTGAGTGTTTTACAGTAACTTTCACGGAACATTAGATGTACCGGCGAGCGGCTAGGGCACCACGGACGGCCCCCAAAACCTTATATTCACTAAAATTCAGTGCATCTGACAATATTAGGCCCTAATCAATCGATTTCCATCGATACATCACGCAGAATACGTATTCGAGATGTTCTTACAAATCGTTCGTTTCAGACCGTGAAACGGCCAAATATGATGTAAAAACTGTTTCTCTCGCCTTCAAACGCTTAAAAATTCTATTTGTAAGCGAAATACGTGTGATTCGAGGGTTTTATAGTAACTTCCACGGAAATTTAGCTGTACCGGCGAGGGCACCACGGACGGCCCCCAAAACCTTGTATTAACTAAAATTCAGTGCATCTGACAATATTAGGCCCTAATCATTCGATTTTCATCGATACATCACACAGAATATGTATCCGAGATGTTCTTACAAATCGTTCGTTTCAGACCGTGAAACGGCCAAATATGATGTAAAAACTGTTTCTCTCGCCTTCAAACGCTTAAAAATTCTATTTCTAAGCGAAATAGTGTGACTTGACTGTTTTACAGTAACGCCCATGGAACTTTACCTGTACTGGTGAGGGCACCATGGACGGCCCCCAAAACCTTGTATTCACCAAAATTCAGTGCATCTGACAATATTAGGCCCTAATCAATCGATTTCCATCGATACATCACGCAGAGTATGTATCCGAGATGTTCTTACAAATCGTTCGTTTCAGACCGTGAAACGGCCAAATATGATGTAAAAACTGTTTCTCTCGCCTTCAAACGCTTAAAAATGGTATTTCTAAGCGAAATACGGGTGATTTCAGTGTTTTACAGTAACTTCAAGGAATTTTAGCTGTACCGGCGAGGGTACAACGGACGGCCCCCAAAACCTTGTATTCACTCATATTCAGTGCATCTGACAATATTAGGCCCTAATAAAACGATTTCCATCGATACGTCACGCAGAATATGTATTCGAGATGTTTTTACAAATCGTTCGTTTCAGACCGTGAAATGGCTAAATATGATGCAAAAACTGTTTCTCTCGCCTTCAAACGCTTAAAAATGCTATTTCTGAGCAAAATACATGTGCTTTGAGTGTTTTACAGTAACTTCCACAGAACTTTAGCTGTCCCGGCGAGGGCACCACGGACGGCCCTTAATACCTTGTATTCTCTAAATTTCAGTGCGTCTGACAATATTAGGCCCAAATCAATCGATTTCCAACGATACATCACGTAAAATATGTATCCGAGTTGTTCTTACAAATCGTTCGTTTCAGACAGTGAAACGGCCAAATATGATGTAAAAACAGTTTCTCTCGCCATTAAACGCTAAAAAATGCAATTTCTAAGCGAAATACGTGTGATATGAGTGTTTTACATTAACTTCCACGGAACTTTAGCTGTACCGGCGAGGGCACAACGGACGGCCCCCAAAACCTTGTATTCACTTATATTCAGTGCATCTGACAATATTAGGCCCTAATCAATCGATTTCCATCGATACATCACACAGAATATGTATCCGAGATGTTCTTACAAATTGTTTGTTTCAGACCGTGAAACGGCCAAATATGATATAAAAACTGTTTCTCTCGCCTTCAAACGCTAAAAAATGCTATTTCTAAGCGAAATACGTGTGATTTGAGTGTTTTACAGTAACTTCCACAGAACTTTAGCGGTACCGGCAAAGGCTCCACGGACGGACCCCAAAACCTTGTATTCACTAAAATTCAGTGCATCTGACAATTTTAGGTCCTAATCATTCGATTTCCATCGATACATCACGCAGAATATGTATCGAGATGTTCTTAAAATCGTTCGTTTCAGACCGTGAAACGGCCAAATATGATGTAAAAACTGTTTCTCTCGCCTTCAAACGCTTAAAAATGCTATTTCTAAGCGAAATACGTGTGATTTGAGTGTTTTACAGTAACTTTCACGGAACATTAGATGTACCGGCGAGCGGCTAGGGCACCACGGACGGCCCCCAAAACCTTATATTCACTAAAATTCAGTGCATCTGACAATATTAGGCCCTAATCAATCGATTTCCATCGATACATCACGCAGAATACGTATTCGAGATGTTCTTACAAATCGTTCGTTTCAGACCGTGAAACGGCCAAATATGATGTAAAAACTGTTTCTCTCGCCTTCAAACGCTTAAAAATTCTATTTGTAAGCGAAATACGTGTGATTCGAGGGTTTTATAGTAACTTCCACGGAAATTTAGCTGTACCGGCGAGGGCACCACGGACGGCCCCCAAAACCTTGTATTAACTAAAATTCAGTGCATCTGACAATATTAGGCCCTAATCATTCGATTTTCATCGATACATCACACAGAATATGTATCCGAGATGTTCTTACAAATCGTTCGTTTCAGACCGTGAAACGGCCAAATATGATGTAAAAACTGTTTCTCTCGCCTTCAAACGCTTAAAAATTCTATTTCTAAGCGAAATAGTGTGACTTGACTGTTTTACAGTAACGCCCATGGAACTTTACCTGTACTGGTGAGGGCACCATGGACGGCCCCCAAAACCTTGTATTCACCAAAATTCAGTGCATCTGACAATATTAGGCCCTAATCAATCGATTTCCATCGATACATCACGCAGAGTATGTATCCGAGATGTTCTTACAAATCGTTCGTTTCAGACCGTGAAACGGCCAAATATGATGTAAAAACTGTTTCTCTCGCCTTCAAACGCTTAAAAATGGTATTTCTAAGCGAAATACGGGTGATTTCAGTGTTTTACAGTAACTTCCAAGGAATTTTAGCTGTACCGGCGAGGGTACAACGGACGGCCCCCCAAAACCTTGTATTCACTCATATTCAGTGCATCTGACAATATTAGGCCCTAATAAAACGATTTCCATCGATACGTCACGCAGAATATGTATTCGAGATGTTTTTACAAATCGTTCGTTTCAGACCGTGAAATGGCTAAATATGATGCAAAAACTGTTTCTCTCGCCTTCAAACGCTTAAAAATGCTATTTCTGAGCAAAATACATGTGCTTTGAGTGTTTTACAGTAACTTCCACAGAACTTTAGCTGTCCCGGCGAGGGCACCACGGACGGCCCTTAATACCTTGTATTCTCTAAATTTCAGTGCGTCTGACAATATTAGGCCCAAATCAATCGATTTCCAACGATACATCACGTAAAATATGTATCCGAGTTGTTCTTACAAATCGTTCGTTTCAGACAGTGAAACGGCCAAATATGATGTAAAAACAGTTTCTCTCGCCATTAAACGCTAAAAAATGCAATTTCTAAGCGAAATACGTGTGATATGAGTGTTTTACATTAACTTCCACGGAACTTTAGCTGTACCGGCGAGGGCACAACGGACGGCCCCCAAAACCTTGTATTCACTTATATTCAGTGCATCTGACAATATTAGGCCTAATCAATCGATTTCCATCGATACATCACACAGAATATGTATCCGAGATGTTCTTACAAATTGTTTGTTTCAGACCGTGAAACGGCCAAATATGATATAAAAACTGTTTCTCTCGCCTTCAAACGCTAAAAAATGCTATTTCTAAGCGAAATACGTGTGATTTGAGTGTTTTACAGTAACTTCCACAGAACTTTAGCGGTACCGGCAAAGGCTCCACGGACGGACCCCAAAACCTTGTATTCACTAAAATTCAGTGCATCTGACAATTTTAGGTCCTAATCATTCGATTTCCATCGATACATCACGCAGAATATGTATCGAGATGTTCTTAAAATCGTTCGTTTCAGACCGTGAAACGGCCAAATATGATATAAAAACTGTTTCTCTCGCCTTAAAACCAATAAAATGCTATTTCTAAGCGAAATACGTGTGATTTGAATGTTTTACAGTATCTTCCACGGAATTTTAGCTGTACCGGCGATGGCACCACGGACGGCCTCCATAACCATGATTCACTAAAATTCAGTGCATCTGATAATATTAGGCCCTAATCAATCGATTTCCATCGATATATCACGCAGAATATGTATCTGAGATGTTTTTACAAATCTTTCGTTGCAGACCGTTAAACGGCCAAATATGATGTAAAGACTGTTTCTCTCGCATTCAAACGCTTAAAAATGCTATTTCTAAGCGACATACGTGTGATTTGAATGTTTTACATTAACTTCCACGGAACTTTAGCTGTACCGCCGAGGGCACCACGGACGGCCCCCAAAACCTTGTATTCACTAAAATTCAGGGCATCTGACAATATTAGGCCCTAATCAATCGATTTCCATCAATACATCACGCAGAATATGTATCTGAGATTTTCTTACAAATCGTTCGTTTCAGACCGTTTAAACGGTCAAATATGATGTAAAGACTGTTTCTCTCGCCTTCAAACGCTTAAAAATACTATTTCTAAGCAAAATACTTGTGATTTGAATGTTTTACAGTAACTTCCACGGAACTTTAGCTGTACAGGCGAGGGCACCACGGATGGCCTCCAAAACCTTGTATTCACTAAAATTCAGTGCATCTGACATTATTAGGCCCTAATCATTCGATTTCCATCGATACGTCACGCAGAATATGTATCCGAGATTTTCTTACAAATCGTTCGTTTCAGACCGTTAAACGGTCAAATATGATGTAAAGACTGTTTCTCTCGCCTTCAAACGCTTAAAAATACTATTTCTAAGCGAAATATGTGTGATTTGAGTATTTTACAGTAACTTCCACGGAACTTTAGCTGTACCGGCGAGGGCACTACGGACGCCTCCAAAACCTTGTATTCACTAAAATTCAGTGCATCTGACAATATTAGGCCTAATCAATCGATTTCCATCGATATATCACGCAGAATATGTATCAGAGATGTTCTTACAAATCGTTCGTTTAAGACCGTGAAACGGCCAAATATGATATAAAAACTGTTCTCTCGCCTTCAAACGCTTAAAAATTCTATTTCTAAGCGAAGAACGTGTGACTTGACTGTTTTACAGTAACTTCCATGGAACTTTACATGTACCGGTGAGGGCACCACGGACGGCCCCCAAAAGCTTGTATTCACTAAAATTCAGTGCATCTGATAATATTAGGCCCTAATCAATCGATTTCCATCGATACATCACGCAGAATATGTATCCGAGATGTTCTTACAAATCGTTTGTTTCAGACCGTGAAACGGCCAAATATGATATAAAAACTGTTTCTCTCGCCTTCAAACCTTTAAAAATGCTATTTCTAAGCGTAATACGTGTGATTTGAGTGTTTTACAATAACTTCCACGGAACTTTAGCTGTACCGGCGAGGGCACCACCTACGGCCTCCAGAACCTTCTATTTACTAAAATTCAGTGCATCTGACAATATTAGGCCCTAATCAATCGATGTCCATCGATACATCACGCAGAATATGTATCCGAGATGTTCATAAAATCGTTCGTTTCAGACCGTGAAACGGCCAAATATGATGTAAAAACTGTTTCTATCGCCTTCAAACGCTTAAAAATTCTATTTCTAAGCGAAATACGTGTGATTTGAGTGTTTTACAGTAACTTCCACGGAACTTTAGCTTGTACCGGCGATGGCACCACGGACGGCCTCCAAAACCTTGATTCACTAAAATTCAGTGCATCTTACAATATTAGGGCCTAATCAATCGATTTCCATCGATAGATCACGCAGAATATGTATCTGAGATGTTCTTACAAATCGTTCGTTTCAGACCGTTAAACGGTCAAATATTATGTAAAGACTGTTTCTCTCTCCTTCAAACGCTTAAAAATGCTATTTCTAAACGAAATACGTGTGATTTGAATGTTTCACAGTCACTTCCACGGAACTTTAGCTGTACCGGCGAGGGCACCACGGACGGCCCCCCAAAATCTCATATTCACTAAAATTCAGTGCATCTGACAATATTAGGCCCTAATCAATCGATTTCCATCAAAACATCACGCAGAATATGTATCCAAGATGTTCTTACAAATCGTTCGTTTCAGACCGTGAAACGGCCAAATATGATGTAAAAACTGTTTCTCTCGCCTTCAAACCCTTAAAAATGCTATTTCTAAGCGAAATACGTGTGATTTGTGTGTTTTACAGTAACATCCACAGAACTTTAGCGGTACCGGCGAGGGCACCACGGACGGACCCCTAAACCCTGTATTCACTAAAATTCAGTGCATCTGACAATTTTAGGCCCTAATCAATCGATGTCCATCGATACATCACGCAGAATATGTATCCCAGATGTTCTTAAAATCGTTCGTTTCAGACCGTGAAACGGCCAAATATGATGTAAAAACTGTTTCTCTCGCCTTAAAACCCTTAAAATGCTATTTCTAAGCGAAATACGTGTGATTTGAGTGTTTTACAGTAACTTTCACGGATCTTTAGCTGTACCGGCGATGGCACCACGGACGGCCTCCAAAACCTTGATTCACTAAAATTCAGTGCATCTTACAATATTAGGGCCTAATCAATCGATTTCCATCGATAGATCACGCAGAATATGTATCTGAGATGTTCTTACAAATCGTTCGTTTCAGACGTTAAACGGTCAAATATTATGTAAAGACTGTTTCTCTCGCCTTCAAACCCTAAAAATTGCTATTTCTAAACGAAATACGTGTGATTTGAATGTTTTACAGTCACTTCCACGGAACTTTAGCTGTACCGGCGAGGGCACCACGGACGGCCCCCAAAACCTTGTATTCACTTATATTTAGTGCATCTGACAATATTAGGCCCTAATCAATCGATATCCGTCGATACATCACGCAGAATATGTATCCGAGATGTTCTTACAAATCGTTCGTTTTGGACCGTGAAACGGCCAAATATGATGTAAAGACAGTTTCTCTCGCCTTCAAACGCTTAAAAATGCTATTTCTAAGCGAAATACGTGTGATTTGAGTGTTTTACAGTAACTTCCACGGAATTATAGCTGTACCGGCGAGGGCACCACGGACGGCCCCCAAAATCTTATATTCACTAAAATTCAGTGCAGCTGACAATATAAGGCCCTAATCAATCGATTTCCATCGATACATCACGCAGAATATGTATCCAAGATGTTCTTACAAATCGTTCGTTTCAGACCGTGAAACGGCAAAATATCATGTCAAAACTGATTCTTTCGCCTTCAAACCCTTAAAATGCTATTTCTAAGCGAAATACGTGTGATTTGAGTGTTTTTCAGAAACTTCCACAAAACTTTAACTGTACCGGCGAGGGCACCACGGATGGCCTCCAAAACCTTGTATTCACTAAAATTCAGTGCAATCTGACAATATTAGACCCTAATCAATCGATTTCCATCGATACGTCACGCAGAATATGTATCCGAGATGTTCTTACAAATCGTTCGTTTCAGACCGTTTAAACGGCCAAATATGATGTAAAGACAGTTTCTCTCGCCTTCAAACGCTTAAAAATGCTATTTCTAAGCGAAATACGTGTGATTTGAGTGTTTTACAGTAACTTCCACAGAACTTTAGCGGTACCGGCGAGGGCACCACGGACGGACCCCAAAACCTTGTATTCACTAAAATTCAGTGCATCTGACAATTTTAGGTCGTAATCATTCGATTTCCATCGATACATCACGCAGAATATGTATCCGAGATGTTCTTACAAATCGTTCGTTTTGGACCGTGAAACGGCCAAATATGATGTAAAAACTGTTTCTCTCGCCTTCAAACGCTTAAAAATGCTATTTCTAAGCGAAATACGTGTGATTTGAGTGTTTTACAGTAACTTCCACGGAACTTTAGCTGTACCGGCGATGGCACCACGGACGGCCTCCAAAACCTTGATTCACTAACATTCAGTGAATCTGACAATATTAGGCCCTAATCAATCGATTTCCATCGATACATCACGCAGAATATGTATCCAAGATGTTCTTACAAATCGTTCGTTTCTGACCGTAAAACGGCCAAATATGATGTAAAAACTGTTTCTCTCGCCTTTAAACCCTTAAAAATGCTATTTCTAAGCGAAATACGTGTGATTTGAGTGTTTAAAGTAACTTCCACGGAACTTTAGCTGTACCAGCGAGGGCACCACGGATAGCCTCCAAAACCTAGTATTCACTAAAATTCAGTGCATCTGACAATATTAGGCCCTTATCAATTGATTTCCATCAATACGTCTCGCAGAATATGTATCCGAGATGTTCTTACAAATCGTTCGTTGCAGACCGTTAAACGGCCAAATTTCATGTAAAGACTGTTTCTCTCGCCTTCAAACGCTTAAAAATGCTATTTCTAAGCGACATACGTGTGATTTTAATGTTTTACATTAACTTCCACGGAACTTTAGCAGTACCGGCGAGGGCACCACGGACGGCCCCCAAAACCTTGTATTCACTTATATTCAGTGCATCTGACAATATTAGACCCTAATCAATCGATTTCCATCGATACATCACGCAGAACATGTATTCTAGATGTTCTTACAAATCGTTCGTTTCAGACCGTGAAACGGCCCAAATATGATGAAAAAACTGTTTCTCTCGCCTTCAAACGCTAAAAAATGCTATTTCTAAGCGAAATACGTGTGATTTGAGTGTTTTATAGTAACTTCCACAGAACTTTAGCGGTACCGGCAAGGGCACCACGGACGGCCCCCAAAACCTTGTATTCACTTATATTCAGTGCATCTGACAATATTAGGCCCTAATCAATCGATTTCCATCGTTACATCACGCAGAATATGTATCCGAGATGTTCTTACAAATCGTTCGTTTCAGACCGTTAAACGACCAAATATGATGTAAAGATTGTTTCTCTCGCCTTCAAACGCTTAAAAATGCTATTTCTAAGCGAAATACGTGTGATTTGAATGTTTTACATTAACTACCACGGAACTTTAGCTGTACCGGCGAGGTCAAAACGGACGACCCCCAAAACCTTGTATTAACTAAAATTCAGTGCATCTGACAATATTAGGTCCTAATCAATCGATTTCCATTGATACATCACGCAGAATATGTAACCGAGATGTTCTTACAAATCGTTCGTTTCAGGCCGTGAAAAGGCCAAGTATGATATAAAAACTGTTCTCTCGCCTTCAAACGCTTAAAAATGCTATTACTAAGGAAAACACGTGTGATTTGAGTGTTTTACAGTAACTTCCATGAAACTTTAGCTGTACCGGCGAAAGCACCACGGACGGCCCCCAAAAACATTGATTCACTAAAATTTAGTGCATCTAACAATATTAGGCCCTAATCATTCGATTTCCATCGATACATCACGCAGAATATGTATCCGAGATGTTCTTACAAATCGTTCGTTTCAGACCGTTAAACGGCCATATATGATGTAAAAACTGTGTCTCTAGCCTTCAAACGCTTAAAAATGCTATTTCTAAGCGAAATACGTGTGATTTGAATGTTTTACAGTAACTTCCACGGAAGTTTAGCTGTCCCGGCGAGGGCACCACCGACGGCCCTTACAACCTTGTATTCACTAAAATACAGTGCATCTGACAATATTAGGCCCTAATCAATCGATTTCCATCGATACATCACGCAGAATATGTATCCAAGATGTTCTTACAAATCGTTCGTTTCAGACCGTGGAAACGGCCAAATAAGATGTAAAAACTGTTTCTCTCGCCTTCAAACGCTTAAAAATGCTATTTCCAAGCGAAATACGTGTGATTTGAGTGTTTTACAGTAACTTCCACGGAACTTTAGCTGTACCGGCGATGGCACCACGGACGGACTCCCAAAACCTTGATTCACTAAAATTCAGTGCATCTGACAATATTAGGCCCTAATCAATCGATTTCCATCGATACCACACAGAATATGTATCTGAGATGTTCTTACAAATCGTTCGTTTCAGACCGTGAAACGGCCAAATATGATGTAAAAACTGTTACACTCGCCTTCAAACCCTTAAAATGCTATTTCTAAGCGAAATACGTGTTATTTGAATGTTTTACATTAACTTCCACGGAACTTTAGCTGTACCGGCGAGGGCACCACGGACGGCCCCCAAAACCTTGTATTAACTAAAATTCAGTGCATCTGACAATATTAGGTCCTAATCAATCGATTTCCATTGATACAACACGCAGAAAATGTATCCGAGATGTTCTTACAAATCGTTCGTTTCAGACCGTGAAGCGGCCAAATATGATATAAAAACTGTTTTCTCGCCTTCAAACGCTAAAAAATGCTATTACTAAGGGAAATAGGTACGTGCGATTGGAGTGTTTTACAGTATATTCCATGAAACTTTAGCTGTACCGGCGAGGGCACCACGGACAGCCCCAAAAAACTTGTATTCACTAAAATTTAGTGCATCTGATAATATTAGGCCCTAATCTTTCGATTTCCATCGATACATCACGCAGAATATGTATCCGAGATGTTCTTACAAATCGTTCGTTTCAGACCGTGAAACGGCCAAATATGTTGTAAAAACGGTTTCTCTTGCCTTCAAACGCTAAAACTGCTATTTCTGAGCGAAATACGTGTGGTTTGCGTGTTTTACAGTAACTCCCATGGAACTTTAGCTGTACCGGAGAGGGCACCAAGGGCGGCCCCAAAACCTTGTATTGATTAAAATTCAGTGCATCTGACAATATTAGGCCCTAATCAATCGATTTACATCGATACATCACGCAGATTATGTATCCGAGATGTTCTTACAAATCGTTCGTTTCAGACTGTGAAACGGCCAAATATGTTGAAAAACGGTTTCTCTTGTTTTCAAACGCTAAAACTGCTATGTCTGAGCGAAATAAGTGTGGTTTGAGTGTTTTACAGTAACTTCCACGGAACATTAGCTGTACCGGTGAGAGCACCACGGACGGCCTCCAAAACCTTGTATTCACTAAAATTCAGTGCATCTGACAATATTAGGTCCTAATCAATCAATTTCCATCGATACGTCACGCAGAATATGTATCCGAGATGTTCTTACAAATCGTTCGTTTCAGACCGTGAAACGGCCAAATATGTTGTAAAAACGGTTTCTCTTGCCTTCAAACAATAAAACTGCTATTTCTGAGCGAAATACGTGTGGTTTGCGTGTTTTACAGTAACTCCCATGGAACTTTAGCTGTACCGGAGAGGGCACCAAGGGCGGCCCCCAAAACCTTGTATTGATTAAAATTCAGTGCATCTGACAATATTAGGCCCTATTCAATCGATTTCCATCGATACATCACGCAGAATATGTATCCGAGATGTTCTTACAAATCGTTCGTTTCAGACCGTGAAACGGCCAAATATGATGTAAAAACTCTTTCTCTCGCCTTAAAACGCTTAAAAATGCTATTTCTAAGCGAAATACGTGTGATTTGAGAATGTTTTACAGTAACTTCCACGGAACTTTAGCTGTACAGGCGAGGGCACCAACGGCCCCCAAAACCTTGTATTCACTAAAATTCAGTGCATCTGACAATATTAAGTCCTAATCAATCGAGTTCCATCGATACATCACGCAGAATATGTATCCGAGATGTTCTTACAAATCGTTTGTTTCAGACCGTGAAACGGCCAAATATGATGTAAAAACTGTTTCTCTTGCCTTCAAACGCTTAAAAATGCTATTTCTAAGCTAAACACGTTTGATTTGAGTGTTTTACAGTAATTTCCACGGAACTTTAGCTGTACCGGCGAGGGCACCACGGACGGCCCCCAAAAACTTTTATTCACTAAAATTAAGTGCATGTGACAATATTAGGCCCTAATCATTCGATTTCCTTCGATACATCACGGAGAGTATATGTATCCGAGATGTTCTTACAAATCGTTCGTTTCAGACCGTTAAACGGCCAAATATGATGTAAAAACTGTTTCTCTAGCCTTCAAACGCTTAAAAATGCTATTTCTAAGCGAAATACGTGTGATTTGAATGTTTTACAGTAACTTCAAAGGAACTTTAACTGTACCGGCGAGGGCACCACGGACGGCCCCCAAAAACTTGTATTCACTAAAATTCAGTACAGCTGTTAATATTAGGCCCTAATCATTCGATTTCCATCGATACATCACGCAGAATATGTATCCGAGATGTTCTTACAAATCGTTCGTTTCAGACCTTGAAACGGCCAAATATGATGTAAAAACTGTTTCTCTCCCCTTCAAACGCTTAAAAATGCTATTTCTAAGCAAAATACGTGTGATTTGAGAGTTTTAAAGTAACTGCCACGGGACTTTAGCTGTACCGGCGAGGGCACCACGGACGGCCCTTAAAACCTTGTATTAACTAAAATTCAGTGCATCTGACAATATTAGGCCCTAATCATTCGATTTCCATCGATACATCACGCAGAATATGTATCCGAGATGTTCTTACAAATCGTTCGTTTCAGACCGTGAAGCGGCCAAATATGACGTAAAAACGGTTTCTCTCGCCTTCAAACGCTTAAAAATTCTATTTCTTAACGAAATACGTGTGACTTGACTATTTTACAGTAACTTCCATGGAACGTTACCTGTACCGGTGAGGGCACCACGGACGGTCCTAAAACCTTGTATTCACTAAAATTCAGTGCATCTGACAATATTAAGCCCTAATCAATCGATATCCATCGATACATCACGCAGAATATGTATCCGAGATGTTCTTACAAATCGTTCGTTTCAGACCGTGAAACGGCCAAATATGATGTAAAAACTGTTTCTCTCGCCTTCAAACGCTTAAAAATGCTATTTCTAAGCGAAATACGTGTGATTTGAGTGTTTTACAGTAACTTCAACGGAACTTTAGGTGTACCGGCGGGGGCACCACGGACGACCCCAAAACCTTATATTCACTAAAATTCAGTGCATCTGACAATATTGGGCCCTAATAAATCGATTTCCATCTATATATCACGCAGAATATGTATCCGAGATGTTTTTACAAATTGTTCGTTTCAGACCGTGAAACGGCCAAATATGATGTAAAAACTGTTTCTCTCGCCTTCAAACCCTTAAAAATGCTATTTCTAAAAGAAATACGTATGATTTGAGTGTTTTACAGTAACTTCCACGGAACTTTAGCTGTACCGACGAGGGCAACACGGATGGCCTCCAAAACCTTGTATTCACTAAAATTCAGTGCATCTGACAATATTAGGACCTAATCAATCGATTTCCATCGATACGTCACGCAGAATATGTATCCGAGATGTTCTTACAAATCGTTCGTTTCAGACCGTTAAACGGCCAAATATGATGTAAAGACTGTTTCTCTCACCTTCAAACGCTTAAAAATGCTATTTCTAAGCGAAATACGTGTGTTTTGAATGTTTTACAGTTAACTTCCACGGAACTTTAGCAGTACCGGCGAGGGCACCACGGACGGCCCCTAAAACCTTGTATTCACTTATATTCAGTGCATCTGACAATATTAGGCCCTAATCAATCGATTTCCATCGATACATCACGCAGAGTATGTATCGGAGATATTCTTACAAATCGTTCGTTTCAGACCGTGAAACGGCCAAATACGATGTAAAAACTGTTTCTCTCGCCTTCAAAGGCTTAAAAATGCTATTTCTAAGCGAAATACGTGTGATTTGAATGTTTTACAGTAACTTCCACGGAACTTTAGCAGTACCGGCGAGGGCACCACGGACGGCCCCCAAAACCTTGTATTCACTTATATTCAGTGCATCTGACAATACTAGGCCCTAATCAATCGATGTCCATCGATACATCACGCAGAATATGTATCCGAGATGTTCTTACAAATCGTTCGTTTCAGACCGTGAAGCGGCCAAATATGACGTAAAAACTGTTTCTCTCGCCTTCAAACGCTTAAAATTTCTATTTCTAAGCGAAATACGTGTGACTTGACTGTTTTACAGTAACATCCATGGAACTTTAACTGTACCGGTGAGGGCACCATGGACGGCCCCCAAAACCTTGTATTCACTAAAATTCAGTGCATCTGACAATATTAGGCCCTAATCAATCGAATTCCACGATACATCACGCAGAATATGTATCCGAGATGTTCTTACAAATCGTTCGTTTCAGACCGTGAAACGGCCAAATATGATGTAAAAACTGTTTCTCTCGCCTTCAAACGCTAAAAAATTCTATTTCTAAGCGAAATACGTGTGATTTGAGTGTTTTACAGTAACTTCCACAGAACTTTAGCGGTACCGGCGAGGGCACCACGGACGGACCCCAAAACCTTGTATTCACTAAAATTCAGTGCATCTGACAATATTAGGCCCTAATCAATCGATTTTCATCGATCCATCACGCAGAATACGTATTCGAGATGTTCTTCGAAATCGTTCGTTTCAGACCGTGAAACGGCCAAATATGATGTAAAAACTCTTTCTCTCGCCTTAAAACGCTTAAAAATGCTATTTCTAAGCGAAATACGTGTGATTTGAATGTTTTACAGTAACTTCCACGGAACTTTAGCTGTACAGGCGAGGGCACCAACGGCCCCCAAAACCTTGTATTCACTAAAATTCAGTGCATCTGACAATATTAAGTCCTAATCAATCGAGTTCCATCGATACATCACGCAGAATATGTATCCGAGATGTTCTTACAAATCGTTTGTTTCAGACCGTGAAACGGCCAAATATGATGTAAAAACTGTTTCTCTTGCCTTCAAACGCTTAAAAATGCTATTTCTAAGCTAAACACGTTTGATTTGAGTGTTTTACAGTAATTTCCACGGAACTTTAGCTGTACCGGCGAGGGCACCACGGACGGCCCCCAAAAACTTTTATTCACTAAAATTAAGTGCATGTGACAATATTAGGCCCTAATCATTCGATTTCCTTCGATACATCACGGAGAGTATATGTATCCGAGATGTTCTTACAAATCGTTCGTTTCAGACCGTTAAACGGCCAAATATGATGTAAAAACTGTTTCTCTAGCCTTCAAACGCTTAAAAATGCTATTTCTAAGCGAAATACGTGTGATTTGAATGTTTTACAGTAACTTCAAAGGAACTTTAACTGTACCGGCGAGGGCACCACGGACGGCCCCCAAAAACTTGTATTCACTAAAATTCAGTACAGCTGTTAATATTAGGCCCTAATCATTCGATTTCCATCGATACATCACGCAGAATATGTATCCGAGATGTTCTTACAAATCGTTCGTTTCAGACCTTGAAACGGCCAAATATGATGTAAAAACTGTTTCTCTCCCCTTCAAACGCTTAAAAATGCTATTTCTAAGCAAAATACGTGTGATTTGAGAGTTTTAAAGTAACTGCCACGGGACTTTAGCTGTACCGGCGAGGGCACCACGGACGGCCCTTAAAACCTTGTATTAACTAAAATTCAGTGCATCTGACAATATTAGGCCCTAATCATTCGATTTCCATCGATACATCACGCAGAATATGTATCCGAGATGTTCTTACAAATCGTTCGTTTCAGACCGTGAAGCGGCCAAATATGACGTAAAAACGGTTTCTCTCGCCTTCAAACGCTTAAAAATTCTATTTCTTAACGAAATACGTGTGACTTGACTATTTTACAGTAACTTCCATGGAACGTTACCTGTACCGGTGAGGGCACCACGGACGGTCCTAAAACCTTGTATTCACTAAAATTCAGTGCATCTGACAATATTAAGCCCTAATCAATCGATATCCATCGATACATCACGCAGAATATGTATCCGAGATGTTCTTACAAATCGTTCGTTTCAGACCGTGAAACGGCCAAATATGATGTAAAAACTGTTTCTCTCGCCTTCAAACGCTTAAAAATGCTATTTCTAAGCGAAATACGTGTGATTTGAGTGTTTTACAGTAACTTCAACGGAACTTTAGGTGTACCGGCGGGGGCACCACGGACGACCCCAAAACCTTATATTCACTAAAATTCAGTGCATCTGACAATATTGGGCCCTAATAAATCGATTTCCATCTATATATCACGCAGAATATGTATCCGAGATGTTTTTACAAATTGTTCGTTTCAGACCGTGAAACGGCCAAATATGATGTAAAAACTGTTTCTCTCGCCTTCAAACCCTTAAAAATGCTATTTCTAAAAGAAATACGTATGATTTGAGTGTTTTACAGTAACTTCCACGGAACTTTAGCTGTACCGACGAGGGCAACACGGATGGCCTCCAAAACCTTGTATTCACTAAAATTCAGTGCATCTGACAATATTAGGACCTAATCAATCGATTTCCATCGATACGTCACGCAGAATATGTATCCGAGATGTTCTTACAAATCGTTCGTTTCAGACCGTTAAACGGCCAAATATGATGTAAAGACTGTTTCTCTCACCTTCAAACGCTTAAAAATGCTATTTCTAAGCGAAATACGTGTGTTTTGAATGTTTTACAGTTAACTTCCACGGAACTTTAGCAGTACCGGCGAGGGCACCACGGACGGCCCCTAAAACCTTGTATTCACTTATATTCAGTGCATCTGACAATATTAGGCCCTAATCAATCGATTTCCATCGATACATCACGCAGAGTATGTATCGGAGATATTCTTACAAATCGTTCGTTTCAGACCGTGAAACGGCCAAATACGATGTAAAAACTGTTTCTCTCGCCTTCAAAGGCTTAAAAATGCTATTTCTAAGCGAAATACGTGTGATTTGAATGTTTTACAGTAACTTCCACGGAACTTTAGCAGTACCGGCGAGGGCACCACGGACGGCCCCCAAAACCTTGTATTCACTTATATTCAGTGCATCTGACAATACTAGGCCCTAATCAATCGATTTCCATCGATACATCACGCAGAATATGTATCCGAGATGTTCTTACAAATCGTTCGTTTCAGACCGTGAAGCGGCCAAATATGACGTAAAAACTGTTTCTCTCGCCTTCAAACGCTTAAAATTTCTATTTCTAAGCGAAATACGTGTGACTTGACTGTTTTACAGTAACATCCATGGAACTTTAACTGTACCGGTGAGGGCACCATGGACGGCCCCCAAAACCTTGTATTCACTAAAATTCAGTGCATCTGACAATATTAGGCCCTAATCAATCGAATTCCACGATACATCACGCAGAATATGTATCCGAGATGTTCTTACAAATCGTTCGTTTCAGACCGTGAAACGGCCAAATATGATGTAAAAACTGTTTCTCTCGCCTTCAAACGCTAAAAAAGTCTATTTCTAAGCGAAATACGTGTGATTTGAGTGTTTTACAGTAACTTCCACAGAACTTTAGCGGTACCGGCGAGGGCACCACGGACGGACCCCAAAACCTTGTATTCACTAAAATTCAGTGCATCTGACAATATTAGGCCCTAATCAATCGATTTTCATCGATCCATCACGCAGAATACGTATTCGAGATGTTCTTCGAAATCGTTCGTTTCAGACAGTGAAACGGCCAAATATGATGTAAAAACTGTTTCTCTCGCCTTCAAACGCTTAAAAATGCTATTTCTAAGCGAAATACGTGTGATTTGAGTGTTTTACAGTAACTTCAACGGAACTTTAGGTGTACCGGCGGGGGCACCACGGACGACCCCAAAACCTTATATTCACTAAAATTCAGTGCATCTGACAATATTAGGCCCTAATAAATCAATTTCCATCTATACATCACGCAGAATATGTATCCCAGATGTTTTTACAAATTGTTCGTTTCAGACCGTGAAACGGCCAAATATGATGTAAAGACTGTTTCTCTCGCCTTCAAACCCTTAAAAATGCTATTTCTAAGAGAAATACGTGTGATTTGAGTGTTTTACAGTAACTTCCACGGAACTTTAGCTGTACCGACGAGGGCACCACGGATGGCCTCCAAAATCTTGTATTCACTAAAATTCAGTGCTTCTGACAATATTAGGACCTAATCAGTCGATTTCCATCGATACGTCACGCAGAATATGTATCCGAGATGTTCTTACAAATCGTTCGTTTCAGACCGTTAAACGGCCAAATATGATGTAAAGACTGTTTCTCTCACCTTCAAACGCTTAAAAATGCTATTTCTAAGCGAATTACGTGTGTTTTGAATGTTTTACAGTTAACTCCCACGGAACTTTAGCAGTACCGGCGAGGGCACCACGGACGGCCCCTAAAACCTTGTCTTCACTTATATTCAGTGCATCTGACTATATTAGGCCCTAATCAATCGATTTCCATCGATACATCACGCAGAATATGTATCGGAGATATTCTTACAAATCGTTCGTTTCAGACCGTGAAACGGCCAAATACGATGTAAAAACTGTTTCTCTCGCCTTCAAAGGCTTAAAAATGCTATTTCTAAGCGAAATACGTGTGATTTGAATGTTTTACAGTAACTTCCACGGAACTTTAGCAGTACCGGCGAGGGCACCACGGACGGCCGCCAAAACCTTGTATTCACTTATATTCAGTGCATCTGACAATACTAGGCCCTAATCAATCGATTTCCATCGATACATCACGCAGAATATGTATCCGAGATGTTCTTACAAATCGTTCGTTTCAGACCGTGAATATGATGTAAGAACTGTTTCTCTCGCCTTCAAACGCTTAAAAATGCTATTTTTAAGCGAAATACGTGTGATTTGAGTGTTTTACAGTAACTTCCACAGAACTTTAGCTGTACAGGCGAGGGCACCACGGACGGCCCCCAAAACCTTGTATTCACTTATCTTCCGTGCATCTGACAATATTAGGCCCTAATCAATCGATTTCCATCGATACATCACGCAGAATATGTATTCGAGATGTTCTTACAAATCGTTCGTTTCAGACCGTGAAACGGCCAAATATGATGTAAAAACTGTTTCTCTCGCCTTCAAACGCTTAAAAATGCTATTTCTAAGCGAAATACGTGTGATTTGAGTGTTTTACAGTAACTTCAACGGAACTTTAGCTGTACCGGCGGGGGCACCACGGACGACCCCAAAACCTTATATTCACTAAAATTCAGTGCATCTGACAATATTAGGCCCTAAACAATCGATTTCCATCGATACATCACGCAAAATATGTATCCGAGATGTTTTTACAAATTGTTCGTTTCAGACCGTGAAACGGCCAAATATGTGTAAAAACTGTTTCTTTCGCCTTCAAACCCTTAAAAATGCTATTTGTAAGAGAAATACGTGTGATTTGAGTGTTTTACAGTAACTTCCACGGAACTTTAGCTGTACCGACGAGGGCAGCACGGATGGCCTCCAAAACCTTGTATTCACTAAAATTCAGTGCATCTGACAATATTAGGCCCTAATCAATCGATTTCCATCGATACATCACGCAGAATATGTATTCGAGATGTTCTTCCAAATCGTTCGTTTCAGACCGTGAAACGGCCAAATATGATGTAAAAACTGTTTGTCTCGCCTTCAAACGCTTAAAAATGCTATTTCTAAGCAAAATTCGTGTGATTTGAGTGTTTTACAGTAACTTACACGGAATTATAGCTGTACCGGCGAGGGCACCACGGACGGCTTCCAAAACCTTATATTCACTAAAATTCAGTGCATCTGACAATATTAGGCCCTAATCAATCGATTTCCATCGATACATGAATATGTATCCGAGATATTCTTACAAATCGTTCGTTTCAGACCGTGAAACGGCCAAATATGATATAAAAACTGTTTCTCTCGCCTTCAAACGCTAAAAAATGCTATTTCTAAGCGAAATACGTGTGATTTGAGTGTTTTACAGCAACTTCCACAGAACATTAGCGGTACCGGCGAGGGCACCACGGACGGCCCCCAAAACCTTGTATTCACTAAAATTCAGTGCTTCTGACTATATTAGGCCATAATCAATCGATTTCCATCGATACATCACGCAGAATATGTATCCGAGATGTTCTTACAAATCGTTCGTTTCAGACCTTGAAACGGCCAAATATGATGTAAAAACTGTTTCTCTCGCCTTCAAACACTTAAAAATGCTATTTCTAAGCGAAATATGTGTGATTTGAGTGTTTTACAGTAACTTCCACGGAAATTTAGCTGTACCGGCGAGGGCACCACGGACGGCCCCTAAAACCTTGTATTAACTAAAATTCAGTGCATCTGACAATATTAGGCCCTAATCATTCGATTTTCATCGATACATCACACAAAATATGTATCCGAGATGTTCTTACAAATCGTTCGTTTCCGACCGTGAAACGGCCAAATATGATGTAAAAACTGTTTCTCTCGCCTTCAAACGCTTAAAAATTCTATTTCTAAGCGAAATACGTGTGACTTGACTGTTTTACAGTAACGCCCATGGAACTTTACCTGTACCGGTGAGGGCACCATGGACGGCCCCCAAAACCTTGTATTCACTAAAATTCAGTGCATCTGACAATATTAGGCCCTAATCAATCGAATTCCATCGATACATCACGCAGAATATGTATCCGAGATGTTCTTACAAATCGTTCGTTTCAGACCGTGAAACGGCCAAATATGATGTAGAAACAGTTTCTCTCGCCTTCAAACGCTAAAAAATGCTATTTCTAAGCGAAATACGTGTGATTTGAGTGTTTTACAGTAACTTCCACAGAACTTTAGCAGTACCGGCGAGGGCACCACGGATGGCCCCCAAAACCTTGTATTCACTAAAATTCAGTGCATCTGACAATATTAGGCCCTAATCAATCGATTTCCATCGATACATCACGCAGAATACGTATTCGAGATGTTCTTCCAAATCGTTCGTTTCAGACCGTGAAACGGCCAAATAAGATGTAAAAACTGTTTCTCTCGCCTTCAAACGCTTAAAATTCTATTTCTAAGCGAAATACGTGTGACTTGAGTGTTTTACAGTAACGCCCATGGAACTTTACCTGTACCGGTGAGGGCACCATGGACGGCGCCCCAAAACCTTGTATTCACTAAAATTCAGTGCATCTGACAATATTAGGCCCTAATCAATCGAATTCCATCGATACATCACGCAGAATATGTATCCGAGATGTTCTTACAAATCGTTCGTTTCAGACCGTGAAACGGCCAAATATGATGTAAAAACTGTTTCTCTCGCCTTCAAACGCTTAAAAATGCTATTTCTAAGCGAAATACGTGTGATTTGAGTGTTTTACAGTAACTTCCACGGAAATTTAGCTGTACCGGCGAGGGCACCACGGACGGCCCCCAAAACCTTGTATTAACTAAAATTCAGTGCATCTGACAATATTAGGCCCTAATCATTCGATTTTCATCGATACATCACACAGAATATGTATCCGAGATGTTCTTACAAATCGTTCGTTTCAGACCGTGAAACGGCCAAATAAGATGTAAAAACTGTTTCTCTCGCCTTCAAACGCTTAAAATTCTATTTCTAAGCGAAATACGTGTGACTTGAGTGTTTTACAGTAACTTCCATGGAGCTTTACCTGTACCGGTGAGGGCACCACGGCCGGCCCCCAAAACATTGTATTCACTAAAATTCAGTGCATCTGACAATATTACGTCCTAATCATTCGATTTCCATTGATACATCACGCAGATGTGTATCCGAGATGGTCTTACAAATCGTTCGTTTTAGACCGTGAAACGGCCAAATATGATGTAAAAACTGTTTCTTTCGCCTTCAAACGCTTAAAAATGCTATTTGTAAGCGAAATACGTGTGATTTGAGTGTTTTACAGTAACTTCCACGGAAATTTAGCTGTACCGGCGAGGGCACCACGAACGGCCCCCAAAACGTTGTATTAACTAAAATTCAGTGCATCTGACAATATTAGGTCCTAATCATTCGATTTCCATCGATACATCACACAGAATATGTATCCGAGATGTTCTTACAAATCGTTAGTTTCAGACCGTGAAACGGCCAAATATGATGTAAAAACTGTTTCTCTCGCCTTCAAACGCATAAAAATTCTATTTCTAAGCGACATACGTGTGACTTGACTGTTTTACAGTAACGTCCATGGAACTTTACCTGTACCGGTGAGGGCATCATGGACGGCCCCCAAAACCTTGTATTCACTAAAATTCAGTGCATCTGACAATATTAGGCCATAATCAATCGAATTCCATCGATACATCACGCAGAATATGTATCCAAGATGTTCTTACAAATCGTTCGTTTCAAACCGTGAAACGGCCAAATATGATGTAAAAACTGTTTCTCTCGCCTTCAAACGCTTAAAAATGCTATTTCTAAGCAAAATACGTGTGATTTGAGTGTTTTACAGTTACTTCCACGGACCTTTAGCTGTATCGGCGAGGGCGAGGGCACCACGGACGGCCCCCAAAATCTTGTATTCACTTATATTTAGTGCATCTGACAATATTAGGTCCTAATCAATCGATTTCCATCGATACATCACGCAGAATATGTAATCGAGATGTTCTTACAAATCGTTCATTTCAGACCGTGAAACGGCCAAATATAATGTGTGACGCTTTTCCCCCTCTGTGGTGTCTGGTTCTCGGGCGCCTTTCTGAAACTGACTTGCGGGGGAATAGGAAGTGCGGATAGCTAGTCGTAGGTCCAGGGAAAGGAACACAATCACGAGATATGTCTATATTATTTATAACTAGGTTTATTGATGTGTTATTTACAATGTGAAAATGAAAAGAAAAAATAGAAAGACTGGAAAATGCTGCCCTGAGGCATTTACTGAATGATTTATCCTGACTATGTATACCGATATTTACTGTATTTACATTTACTGTCTTGACTGAGACGCTATGATAGCAAAACAACTGCATTTACATTTACTGTACTGACTGAGACGCTAAGCTGAATAAAACTGAATTTACGCGTACTGTACGGACTGAAACGCTATGTACTCTATTGCCAAGCAAAACTAAATTTACTTCCGCGTCTTTCGACTCTGTCGAATTTCTCGCAAACTCACCACCCGTTGTCTATGGACGTAAAGGCTACAGGGGACTGTAGACTTAGCTGAGTCGACAGGGAACTGTGGACTCCTTCTCAGACTTCTATGTTGCACCGGGAACGGCTGCTGCATAGAATGATCTTCTAAGCCCGGTGGCGTAGTATTTATACCCAGCTCGGGCTGAGTTTGGTTTGAACGCGCGCGTTTATGGTGTGGGAACTTTGCCGGTGTTCTGATTGGTCTAAAGGCGGGGTCTCATGGCGATTCTGATTGGCTGAGGGCCAGTGTTTGAAAACTATTTTTTTGTGACTTTAACATGTTACGAAAATATAATTTTCCAGCTTTTCTACGTTATACATAATCAGGTATAATATATAAAATAATAACATTGACAAAATAAATACATTTTATTTTCCGTAGTTCGTTTTTTCACCGACGTAGCGCTAGTGGTGATCAGCTGGCTTCGTAGTTGTCAAATGGTTTTCTGTGGTGGATTTCTCTGAGCCCTGGAGGTGGATTTGTGGCGGTGATGTTCTCAGCGTCCATCAGAGGGGTGCATACGGCCTGTGGATTGTGGTAACATCGCTCGGCAGACGGCGATGCTCCCCACGTGTGACTGGTAGGTGCTAAACATGTGTTGGCGGAACAAATTATATTTTTACGCCCCGTTTCTTTAGACACCCTCGTGATGTCTGGTGCATGGCCCCTCTCAGAATGCCTATGAGGCCATGGATCGCTGAAAACATCGTGACCTGCAGACCGCTTGGCTATGACAATTGGCTGGCGACCTTGCCATGAGACATGAACCGCAAACGTGGAGGCCCATAGTGAGACGAAAAATTGTGACTTCGTCACATCTCCCTCTTTCTTCGGCAAAAAAAAAACAAACAAAAAGAAAGAACTGTAAGTACTCATTTCTTTTTTAAAAACCAACAATAATAAGTATGTCATCCCAACCCATAAACATGAACATAACCTCGATAAGGTACTGCTAACTGTAAATATAACCCGCAAATAATGGATTTCTTATAGAAACTGTAAAAATAAAAACCCGCAAATAATGTATTGCTTAGAAACTGTAGAAATAACCCGCAAATAATGTATCCAAAGCAAACTTAACCCATATAATTGTCCAAATTACAGAACAAAACAACAAAGAAAAATAACAAAAGGAAAAAACGGTAGCGGAGAGATGCACAGTGCCTAGGTCCTCCTAGGCACCACCGTCTCGCGTGTCGACGGTCCGGGGGTGGACTGAAAATCCGGGTTGTATACCCAACTCCACATGACGCCGCCTCCCGGTCGTGGTACCAGGCACCGCCTCCGGCGTCCAAGAATGGCCGGCAGGTTGGTCGCTTGAGGTGTAATGGGCCGTTGTTGCCGAATGGGCTCCACGCCGCTCACGCTACGGCCCCATCGGGTTGCCGCGCCAGGAGTGGTCCTTCGCGGGGGCAGCTGCGCCTGTCGATGGGGTGGCATTGCCCGCGTCGATTGCCAGTCCGACCCACAACCCGAACTCGGGGTTGTCGGAAGCCGAGCTGGCCTCGGTGACACGGCGTCAATGCTTCTCCGCTGCGGCGGAGACGGAGACAGGCCGAACAACTGCTCCGCTCGCTCCTGGCTCAGGAACTTCGGCGTCCTCGGCGTGACGGGGCGCTCGGGTGTCGTCGGCAGAGGCGACGTGTCGAGGTTCAGCCAGTGGGTGGGCGACGTGGGCGACAACGTCGGCGATCGTGGCGGTCCTGGTGGCTCCGGGGTGGTCGGTCTGTAAAAAGAGGGGCTGGCTTCTGGTGGGCTTGACCCATAGCGTTGCAGGAGCGCTTCCTGCAGAGCCAGCGCCCTCTGAGGCGACGTCGGTGGGGGTGGGGCTGAGTTGCCAGGCCTGTCCCTTGCCCTGGGACAGACAGTTGGCTGTGGTGTTGGTTGTGGGGGCGCCGCTGGCTACGACTTTTTTGTTGACGACGTCCTTGGGGGCGGCGATGCTGGTGGTCGCCGCAGGCGCGTGTCGGGTCGGCGGGCATGTTTCAGCGGCGACCCCACGGGTAGAATCCGGCGCTGCTGGCGACGGCGGGCTATCGGACGATGCATCGTGCTTGGGGGCGGCTGCCGTGGCTGTGCGGAGGGGACCCTTTACGGCCGAAACTTCTCCGTCATTCTGCTGCTTACCTGTAAACGCTTGTTTCAAGTCTTTGATATGAATGTTTTTCAGTTTCTTCCCCTGGGTATTACGGAGGTCATAGACAAGGGGTGTGACGCATCTCGTGATTGTCCAGGGACCAGAATAGCGGGGACAGAGTTTGGCGGCGATACCCTTGGCAGCAGCCGACAGCGGATGCTCTCGCCTCATGACCACGTCTCCTGGATAGAACCGCTTGTCTCGCCGACGGAGATTGTAATGCTTGGCCTGTTTGGTCGCAGCATGCGCTATGTTGATCCGGGCCAGCTCTTGCGCGGCCTTCAGAGCCTTGAGCCGGGCCAGGTGCTCCTCAGTGATGGTGACATCGGCGCCTTCCTGCTCGCCTGCCGGCCTCTCCGTGGCTGTGGGCAGGTTCAGCTCTCTTCCGAAGTTCAGGTAAGCCGCTGAGTAACCCGTGGATTCATGACGGCTAGTATTTATGGCCAGCGTGAATTCTGGTAGTAGGGCGTGCCAGTTTTGTTGCGAATCCTGGCAGAATTGTGCCAGCATTGGCTTTAGAACTCGGTTCACTCGCTCGACCGGGTTGGCTTGTGGCGTGTAAGGCGGCATCAGCTGATGCTGGATGTTATTCTCTTGCAGGAATCGCCGTACCATGCCATTATTGAATTCCGTCCCGTTGTCGGAGACGAGGGTCTTCGGGCATCCAAAGCGGCACAAGACGAGTTCTCGGAGGGCTGTAATCACGGCGGTGGCGGTGGCTCGCCGCAGGGGGCGGCATTCAACCCATCGAGTCATGCGGTCCTGAAATACAATAATGTACTGGTACCCTCTCGCCGGATGGGGTAACGGCCCCATGATGTCCACGGCCACGATGTCCCAGGGTTGGCCTACTTTCGGGGGGCCCATAAGGCCATTAGGGCCTTGCTGACTTGCCTTGAAGCGTTGGCAGCTGAGGCATTGCCGGACGTAGGTTGCCGCCTCTCTGAACATTCCCGGCCAGTAGTAGCGGAGCGCCAGCCGGCTGAGGGTTTTGGCTATACCCAGATGTCCGGCCGTTGCGTGGTCGTGATTTTCCGCCAACACCTGCCGCCGGTTTTCAGCGGGGACACACAGCTTCCACTCTCGTTGTGGTTCGGTGTCGGATAAATCGGCCGGATCCCAGAATCGCCGGTAAAGCTTACCGGCCATGATTTGATACTCTGAATGGTCCTGAGGGCGTGTAGCGACTTCCTGCAGCATCCTCCGGTACCATGTGCCTCCGGTGGCCGATACTGTCTGGAGAGCCGGCAAGGGTTTCCGGCTAAGCAAATCGGCCACGTGGTTTAAGCTGCCCTTCCGATATTCGGTGTCGAAGTCGTACTGCTGTAGGCTGACGATCCAGCGGGCTAACCGTCCTGTCGGCTCTTTCAGCGAGTCCAAATATTTCAGGGCCTGATGGTCGGTTACTACCGTGAAATGGTAGCCCTCCAAGTACCCCCGCAGCTTCTTAATAGCCCACACGACGGCCAGACACTCCTTCTCCATTACAGAGTAGTTCTTCTCTGGGACCTGAAGCGTGCGGCTGATGTAGGCAATGGCCCGTGGCTGCTCTAAGCTGCCCTGCACGAGAGCAGCTCCAATCCCGACGTCGGAGGCATCTGTCTGCAGGATGAACGGCTGGCTAAAGTCAGGGCAGGTGAGTGCTGGAGCGGTTGTGAGCGCTTTCTGTAGCCGTTGGGAGGCACCGGCCTGTTCTGGGCCCCATTTCCAAATTTGCTTTTTTTGTAGGAGCGTCGTTAGTGGGGCTACAACGGTTGAGAAGTGGGGTATGAAGCGGCGGTACCAGGAGGCCGTCCCCAGGAGTTGCCTGAGCTCGCGGACGTTGCTAGGTGGCGGCATCTTGGTGAAGGCCTCAATTTTGTCAGGATCTGTCTGTATACCGGCTTCCGTCACTACATGGCCCAGGTATTTGATTGATTTTAAGCCGAACTGGCATTTATCCGGGTTTATGCGCAGGTTGGCGGCCTTCAGGCGCCGGAAGACTTCACGGAGGTGGTGAATATGGTCCTCACGCGTGGCGCTGGCAACTACAATATCGTCCAGGTATGCGAAGGCATTCGGTTCTAATTCGGGGCCAATAATGTCGTCGAGGAGGCGCTGGAATGTAGCAGGAGCCGCGTGGAGGCCGAAAGGCATCACCTTGAATTGGAAGAGGCCTTTTCCTGGGACCGTAAATGCTGTCAGGGGCTTGCTGGCTTCGGTCAACGGCACTTGCCAGTATCCGTTCTTCAGGTCAATCGTTGAGAAGTACTTTGCTGGCCTAAGTTTATCCAGAATTGCCGAGATATATGACAATGGATAGGCGTCTTTTTCGGTGACCTTGTTGAGCTGTCGGAAGTCTATACAGAATCTTGGTCGGCCGTCCTTTTTCCGTACTATGACGGCTGGGGAGCTCCACGGGCTCTGGGATTTTTCAATGATGCCGTCCGCCAGCATCGTTTCCACCTCCTCGTTAATAATTTCCTGCATGCGCGGATTACGGGGTAAGTACCGCTGCTTGATGGGCGTATCATCCTTCAGCCGTATATGATGCTTTATCCGTGGCGTTGCCCCTTTTTGTTTCTCAAATCCCGGAAGCTCGGAGGCCAGGAAACGCGACAATTGTTCCTCCCAAGTCTGATGCTGGACCGTGCTTACCTGCATTGTCCGAACTGAGGCCGTTTGCAGCGTGATTCCACGCGGACGAGTATGTATGGTTGCCCCAAGCGCCTCGAGAGTGTCCATTCCAAGAATGATGGGACTGGTTAGTCGTGGCAGGCGTTGCAGGGTGAGCCGTTTCCATATGCCGCCGATGATACAACCTATGCTCATGGTACCGTTCGTTCGGACTGTTGTCCCGTCTGCGAGTTGTGCTTGGGGGTGGAGCGAAGGCTGAGCCGGAGCACGCGGGTTACTGAGTTCTGTGGCTGTTTGCTCGTTGATATAGGAGCACATAGCTCCCGTATCCACCAGTGCTTAGAATGTTCGGCCGTAGATCTCCACATCGAGGAATAATCGATTCTCGTGAGTATTGTCACCCTCTACTACGGGCAGGGAGGATTTTCCTGTTGTTGCTCGGGGCGGGTGGTAAGTGAGCTGCGCTGGCCCCTGTGCAGTACAGCTCACGAGGCGTTTCCCGCCACCTCTTTCTTGCAGCAGTCACAGTCTCGTGTTAACACCCCTTTTCTTTTGCAGTTCCAGCAGAAGGCCCTCCACTCATTCTTGCACGTTGCCCGCATGTGACCGTGCTGGCCGCATTTCCAGCACAGCACTGGTGTATTCTTTTTGGGACGTACAGGCGCGCTACCCCTTTTTGGTGTGGCCGGAGTGGAGACGACGTTGAGGCGTGTTGCTGCCGACTGTGACCTGATTTCCCGCTGCAGTCGCTCATACTCCTCGATCTCCTGTACCAGCTCACGGAGGTTAGAGAAATCGCGGCGTCTGATATGTTGCCGGTATTCTGGGGCCATATTCTGGTGGATGCGGAATAGTTCCTCCTTGGCCGATAATTTCCCTTGCCGGCGGATGAGGGTCCGTATATCGGTAATGTATTCCTTCCCTTTTTCACCCGGCTTCTGTTTGCGACGATTAATCTCTTCTTCCATCAGAAGGGTGTAATCCGAGCCGACATAATACAACTGGAAATCGTCCAAAAATTATTTCCAGGAGCCCCACTGCTCCCGATTGTTGCGAACCCACAGCAGTGGTGTTCCTCTGAAGAGTTCGGGTAGGGCGGACAGCAGCTGGCCGTCCAGGATACCATAACTCTCTTTGAGTTCTGTCACTCGCTCCAGGAAAGATACGGGGTCCGCTTTACCGTCGAAATGGACATTCCATTTCTTGACGAGCTCGCAGGTGGGTACCATGGCAAAGCTCGTTCCCGTAGCGGCCGCAGGGGTTGTTGGCGGCTCGGCGGGGGCTGGTGGCTGCGCGGCTGGGCCAGCGGGGACTGGCTCTGTTTTGGTTTTTAACAGAGCCCCTAGACGTCGGCGTAGTTCTTCTACGGTGCCGGTGGTATCGGCACCCTGGTGCTGGAGGTGCGCTTGCAAGGCTTCCTTGTTGAGTTTGTATATCTCTGTGGCTGTAAGGGCTTCGAATGCCTTGTCGAGGTCACCCTTGTCCATGGTTGTGTTTTCTTTTCAGGTCCCTGCTCGGGCGCCAATTTGTGACGCTTTTCCCCCTGACCTGCGGGGGATTAGGAAGTGCGGATAGCTAGTCGTAGGTCCAGGGAAAGGAACACAATCACGAGATATGTCTATATTATTTATAACTAGGTTTATTGATGTGTTATTTACAATGTGAAAATGAAAATAAAAAATAGAAAGACTGGAAAATGCTGCCCTGAGGCATTTACTGAATGATTTATCCTGACTATGTATACCGATATTTACTGTATTTACATTTACTGTCTTGACTGAGACGCTATGCAAAACAACTGCATTTACATTTACTGTACTGACTGAGACGCAAAGCTGAATAAAACTGAATTTACGTTTACTGTACAGACTGAAACGCTATGTACTCTATTGCCAAGCAAAACTGAATTTACTTCCGCGTCTTTCGACTCTGTCGAATTTCTCGCAAACTCACCACCCGTTGTCTATGGACGTAAAGGCTACAGGGGACTGTAGACTTAGCTGAGTCGACAGGGAACTGTGGACTCCTTCTCAGACTTCTATGTTGCACCGGGAACGGCTGCTGCATAGAATGATCTTCTAAGCCCGGTGGCGTAGTATTTATACCCAGCTCGGGCTGAGTTTGGTTTGAACGCGCGCGTTTATGGTGTGGGAACTTTGCCGGTGTTCTGATTGGTCTAAAGGCGGGGTCTCATGGCGATTCTGATTGGCTGAGGGCCAGTGTTTGAAAACTATTTTTTGTGACTTTAACATGTTACGAAAATATAATTTTCCAGCTTTTCTACGTTATACATAATCAGGTATAATATATAAAATAATAACATTGACAAAATAAATACATTTTATTTTCCGTAGTTCGTTTTTTCACCGACGTAGCGCTAGTGGTGATCAGCTGGCTTCGTAGTTGTCAAATGGTTTTCTGTGGTGGATTTCTCTGAGCCCTGGAGGTGGATTTGTGGCGGTGATGTTCTCAGCGTCCATCAGAGGGGTGCATACGGCCTGTGGATTGTGGTAACATCGCTCGGCAGACGGCGATGCTCCCCACGTGTGACTGGTAGGTGCTAAACATGTGTTGGCGGAACAAATTACATTTTTACGCCCCGTTTCTTTAGACACCCTCGTGATGTCTGGTGCATGGCCCCTCTCAGAATGCCTATGAGGCCGTGGATCGCTGAAATCATCGTGACCTGCAGACCGCTTGGCTATGACAACTGGCTGGCGACCTTGCCATGAGACATGAACCGCAAACGTGAAGGCCCATAGTGAGACGAAAAATTGTGACTTCGTCACAGATGTAAAAACTGTTTCTCTCGCCTTCAAACGCTTAAAAATTCTATTTCTAATCGAAATACGTGTGACTTGACTGTTTTACGGTAACGTCCATGGAACTTTTCCTGTACCGGTGAGGGCACCATGGACGGCCCCCAAAACATTGTATTCACTAAAACTCAGTGCATCTGACAATATTAGGCCCTAATCAATCGAATTCCATCGATACATCACGCAGAATATGTATCCGAGATGTTCTTACAAATCGTTCGTTTCAGACCGTGAAACGGCCAAATATGATGTAAAAACTGTTTCTCTCGCCTTCAAACGCTTAAAAATTCTATTTCTAAGCGAAATACGTGTAACTTGACTGTTTTACAGTAACTTCCATGGAACTTTACCTGTACCGGTGAGGGCACCACGGACGGCCCTTACACCTTGTATTCACTAAAATTCAGTGCATCTGACAATATTAGGCCCTAATCAATCGATTTCCATCGATACATCACGCAGAATATGTATCCGAGATGTTCTTACAAATCGTTCGTTTCAGACCGTGAAACGGCCAAATATGATGTAAAAACTGTTTGTCTCGCCTTCAAACGCTTAAAAATTCTATTTCTAAGCGAAATACGTGTGATTTGAGTGTTTTACAGTACCTTCCACGGAACTTTAGCTGTATCGGCGAGGGCGAGGGCACCACGGACGGCCCCCAAAATCTTGTATTCACTTATATTTAGTGCATCTGACAATATTAGGTCCTAATCAATCGATTTCCATCGATACATCACGCAGAATATGTAATCGAGATGTTCTTACAAATCGTTCATTTCAGACCGTGAAACGGCCAAATATAATGTGTGACGCTTTTCCCCCTCTGTGGTGTCTGGTTCTCGGACGCCTTTCTGAAACTGACTTGCGGGGGAATAGGAAGTGCGGATAGCTAGTCGTAGGTCCAGGGAAAGGAACACAATCACGAGATATGTCTATATTATTTATAACTAGGTTTATTGATGTGTTATTTACAATGTGAAAATGAAAAGAAAAAATAGAAAGACTGGAAAATGCTGCCCTGAGGCATTTACTGAATGATTTATCCTGACTATGTATACCGATATTTACTGTATTTACATTTACTGTCTTGACTGAGACGCTATGATAGCAAAACAACTGCATTTACATTTACTGTACTGACTGAGACGCTAAGCTGAATAAAACTGAATTTACGCGTACTGTACGGACTGAAACGCTATGTACTCTATTGCCAAGCAAAACTGAATTTACTTCCGCGTCTTTCGACTCTGTCGAATTTCTCGCAAACTCACCACCCGTTGTCTATGGACGTAAAGGCTACAGGGGACTGTAGACTTAGCTGAGTCGACAGGGAACTGTGGACTCCTTCTCAGACTTCTATGTTGCACCGGGAACGGCTGCTGCATAGAATGATCTTCTAAGCCCGGTGGCGTAGTATTTATACCCAGCTCGGGCTGAGTTTGGTTTGAACGCGCGCGTTTATGGTGTGGGAACTTTGCCGGTGTTCTGATTGGTCTAAAGGCGGGGTCTCATGGCGATTCTGATTGGCTGAGGGCCAGTGTTTGAAAACTATTTTTTGTGACTTTAACATGTTACGAAAATATAATTTTCCAGCTTTTCTACGTTATACATAATCAGGTATAATATATAAAATAATAACATTGACAAAATAAATACATTTTATTTTCCGTAGTTCGTTTTTTCACCGACGTAGCGCTAGTGGTGATCAGCTGGCTTCGTAGTTGTCAAATGGTTTTCTGTGGTGGATTTCTCTGAGCCCTGGAGGTGGATTTGTGGCGGTGATGTTCTCAGCGTCCATCAGAGGGGTGCATACGGCCTGTGGATTGTGGTAACATCGCTCGGCAGACGGCGATGCTCCCCACGTGTGACTGGTAGGTGCTAAACATGTGTTGGCGGAACATATTACATTTTTACGCCCCGTTTCTTTAGACACCCTCGTGATGTCTGGTGCATGGCCCCTCTCAGAATGCCTATGAGGCCGTGGATCGCTGAAATCATCGTGACCTGCAGACCGCTTGGCTATGACAACTGGCTGGCGACCTTGCCATGAGACATGAACCGCAAACGTGAAGGCCCATAGTGAGACGAAAAATTGTGACTTCGTCACAGATGTAAAAACTGTTTCTCTCGCCTTCAAACGCTTAAAAATTCTATTTCTAATCGAAATACGTGTGACTTGACTGTTTTACGGTAACGTCCATGGAACTTTTCCTGTACCGGTGAGGGCACCATGGACGGCCCCCAAAACATTGTATTCACTAAAACTCAGTGCATCTGACAATATTAGGCCCTAATCAATCGAATTCCATCGATACATCACGCAGAATATGTATCCGAGATGTTCTTACAAATCGTTCGTTTCAGACCGTGAAACGGCCAAATATGATGTAAAAACTGTTTCTCTCGCCTTCAAACGCTTAAAAATTCTATTTCTAAGCGAAATACGTGTAACTTGACTGTTTTACAGTAACTTCCATGGAACTTTACCTGTACCGGTGAGGGCACCACGGACGGCCCTTACACCTTGTATTCACTAAAATTCAGTGCATCTGACAATATTAGGCCCTAATCAATCGATTTCCATCGATACATCACGCAGAATATGTATCCGAGATGTTCTTACAAATCGTTCGTTTCAGACCGTGAAACGGCCAAATATGATGTAAAAACTGTTTGTCTCGCCTTCAAACGCTTAAAAATTCTATTTCTAAGCGAAATACGTGTGATTTGAATGTTTTACAGTACCTTCCACGGAACTTTAGCTATACCGGCGAGGGCAACATGGACGGCCCTCAAAACCTTGTATTCACTTATATTCAGTGCATCTGACAATATTAGGCCCTAATCAATCGATTTCCATCGATACATCACGCAGAATACGTATTCGAGATGTTCTTCCAAATCGTTCGTTTCAGACCGTGAAACGGCCAAATAAGATGTAAAAACTGTTTCTCTCGCCTTCAAACGCTTAAAATACGTGTGACTTGAGTGTTTTACAGTAACTTCCATGGAGCCTTACCTGTACCGGTGAGGGCACCACGGACGGCCCCCAAAACCTTGTATTCACTAAAATTCAGTGCATCTGACAATATTACGTCCTAATCATTCGATTTCCATCGATACATCACGCAGAATATGTATCCGAGATGTTCTTACAAATCGTTTGTTTTAGACCGTGAAACGGCCAAATATGATGTAAAAACTGTTTCTCTCGCCTTCAAACGCTTAAAAATGCTATTTGTAAGCGAAATGCGTGTCATTTGAGTGTTTTACAGTAACTTCCACGGAAATTTAGCTGTACCGGCGAGGGCACCACGGACGGCCCCCAAAACCTTGTAATAACTAAAATTCAGTGCATCTGACAATATTAGGCCCTAATCATTTGATTTCCATCGATACATCAAGCAGAATATGTATCCGAGATATTCTTACATATCATTCGTTTCAGACCGTGAAACGGCTAAATATGATGTAAATCTGTTTCTCTCGCCTTCAAACGCTTAAAAATGCTATTTCTAAGCGAAATACGTGTGATTTGACGCCCCCCAAAACCTTGTATTCACTAAAATTTAGTGCATCTGATAATATTAGGCCCTAATCTTTCGATTTTCATCGATACATCAAGCAGAATATGTATCCGAGATATTCTTACATATCATTCGTTTCAGACCGTGAAACGGCTAAATATGATGTAAATCTGTTTCTCTCGCCTTCAAACGCTTAAAAATGCTATTTCTAAGCGAAATACGTGTGATTTGAGTGTTTTATAGTAACTTCCACGGAACTTTAGCTGCACCGGCTAGGGCACCACGGACGGCCCCCAAAACCTTGTTTTCACTTAAATTCAGTGTATCTGACAATATTAGGCCCTAATCAATCGATTTCCATCGATACATCACGCAGATTATGTATCCGAGATGTTCTTACAAATCGTTCGTTTCAGACCGTGAAACGGCCAAATATGATGTATAAACTGTTTCTCTTGCCTTCAAACGCTTAAAAATGCTATTTCTAAGCGAAATACGTGTGATTTGAGCGTTTTACAGTAACTTCCACGGAACTTTAGCTGTACCGGCGAGGGCACCACGGACGGCCCCCAAAACCTCGTATTCACTAAAATTCAGTGCATCTGACAATATTAGGCCCTAATCAATCGATTTCCATCGATACATCACGCAGAATATGTATCTGAGATGTTCTTACAAATCGTTCGTTTCAGACCGTGAAACGGCCAAATATGATGTAAAAACTGTTTCTCTCGCCTTCAAACGCTTAAAAATGCTATTTCTAAGCGAAATACGTGTGATTTGAGTGTTTTACAGTAACTTCCACGGAACTTTAGCTGTACCGGCAAGGGCACCACGGACAGCCCCCAAAACCTTGTATTCACTTATATTCAGTGCAACTGACAATATTAGGCCCTAATCAATCGATTTCCATCGATACATCACGCAGAATATGTATCCGAGTTGTTTTTACAAATTGTTCTTTTCAGACCGTGAAACGGCCAAATATGATGTAAAAACTGTTTCTCTCGCCTGCAAACGCTTAAAAATGCTATTTCTAAGCGTAATAAGGGTGATTTGAGTGTTTTACAGTAACTTCAACGGAACTTTAGCTGTACAGGCGAGGGCACCAAGGACGGCCCCCAAAACCTTGTATTCACTAAAATTCAGTGCATCTGACAATATTAGGCCCTAATCATTCCATTTCCATCGATACATCACGCAGAATACGTATCCAAGATGTTCTTACAAATCGTTCGTTTCAGATCGTGAAACGGCCAAATATGATGTAAAAACTGTTTCTCTCGCCTTCAAACGCTTAAAAATGCTTTTACTAAGGGAAATACGTGCGATTTGAGTGTTTTACAGTAACTTCCCTGGAACTTTAGCTATACCGGCGAGGGCACCACGGACGGCCCTCAAAAACTTTTATTCACTAAAATTTAGTGCATCTGACATTATTATCATCCATTTCCATCGAAACATCACGCAGAATATGTATCCGAGATGTTCTTATAAATCGTTCGTTTCAGACCGTGAAACGGCCAAATATGATGTAAAAACTGTTTCTCTCGCCTTCAAACGCTTAAAAATGCTATTTCTATGTGAAATACGTGTGATTTAAGTGTTTTACAGTAACTTCAACGGAATTTTAGCTGTACCGGCGAGGGCACCACGGACGGCCCCCAAAACCTTGTATTCACTTATATTCAGTGCATCTAACAATATTAGGCCCTAAACAATCGATGTCCATAGATACATCACGCAGAATATGTATCCGTGATGTTCTTACAAATCGTTCGTTTCAGACCGTGCAACGGCCAAATATGATGTAAAAACTGTTTCTCTCTCCTTTAAATGCTAAAAAATGCTATTTCTAAGCGAAATACGTGTAATTTGCGTGTTTTACAGTAACTTCCACAGAACTTTAGCGGTACCGGCGAGGTCACCACGGACGGCCCCCAAAACCATGTATTCATTAAAATTCAGTGCATCTAACTATATTAGGCCCTAATCAATCGATTTCCATCGATACATCACGCAGAATATGTATCCGAGATGTTCTTACAAATCGTTCGTTTCAGACCGTGAAACGGCCAAATATGATATAAAAACTGTTTCTCTCTCTTTCAAACGCTAAAAAATGCTATTTCTAAGCAAAATACGTGTAGTTTGAGTGTTTTACAGTAACTTCCACAGAACTTTAGCGGTACCGGCGAGGGCTCCACGGACGGACCCCAAAACCTTGTATTCACTAAAATTCAGTGCATCTGACAATTTTAGGTCCTAATCATTCGATTTCCATCGATACATCACGCAGAATATTTATCCGAGATGTTCTTACAAATCGTTCGATTCAGACCGTGAAACGGCCAAATATGATGTAAAAACTGTTTCTCTCGCCTTCAAACGCTTAAAAATGTTATTTCTAAGCGAAATACGTGTGATTTGAGTGTTTTACAGTAACTTCCACGGAACTTTAGCTGTACCGGCGAGGGCACCACGGACGGCCCCCAAAACCTTGTATTCACTAAAATTCAGTGCATCTGACATTTTAGGTCCTAATCATTCGATTTCCATCTATACATCACGCAGAATATGTATACGAGTTGTTCTTACAAATCGTTCGTTTCAGACCGTGAAACGGCCAAATATGATGTAAAAACTGTTTCTCTCGCCTGCAAACGCTTAAAATTACTATTTCTAAGCGAAATACGGGTGATTTGAGTGTTTTACAGTAACTTCCACGGAACTTTAGCTGTACTGGCGAGGGCACCACGGACGGCCCACAAAACCTAGTATTCACTAAAATTCAGTGCATCTCACAATATTAGGCCCTAATCAATCGATTTCCATCGATACATAACGCAGAATATGTATCCGAGATGTTCTTAAAATCGTTCGTTTCAGACCGTGAAACGGCCAAATATGATGTAAAAACTGTTTCTCTCGCCTTCAAACCCTTAAAATGCAATTTCTAAGCGAAATACGTGTTATTTGAATGTTTTACAGTAACTTCCACGGAACTTTAGCTGTACCGGCGATGGCATCACGGACGGCCTCCAAAACCTTGATTCACTAAGATTCAGTGCATCTGACAATATTAGGCCCTAATCAATCGATTTCCATCGATACATCACACAGAATATGTATCTGAGATGTTCTTACAAATCGTTCGTTTCAGACCGTGAAACGGCCATATATGATGTAAAAACTGTTTCTCTAGCCTTCAAACGCTTAAAAATGCTATTTCTAAGCGAAATACGTGTGATTTGAATGTTTTACAGTAACATCCACGGAAGTTTAGCTGTCCCGGCGAGGGCACCACGGACGGCCTTTAAAATGACAATATTAGGCCCTAATCAATCGATTTCCATCGATACATCACGCAGAATATGTATCCGAGATGTTCTTACAAATCGTTCGTTTCAGACCGTGAAACGGCCAAATAAGTTGTAAAAACTGTTTCTCTCGCCTTCAAACGCTTAAAAATGCTATTTCTAAGCGAAATACGTGTGATTTGAATGTTTTACAGTAACTTCCACGGAACTTTAGCTGTACCGGCGAGGGCACCACGAACGGCCCCCAAAACCTTGTATTAACTAAAATTCAGTGCATCTGACAATATTAGGTCCTAATCAATCGATTTCCATTGATACATCATGCAGAATATGTATCCGAGATGTTCTTACAAATCGTTCGTTTCAGACAGTGAAACGGCCAAATATGATATAAAAACTGTTCTCTCGCCTTCAAACGCTTAAAAATGCTATTACTAAGGGAAATACGTGTGATTTGAGTGTTTTATAGTAACTTCCATGACTTTAGCTGTACCGGCGAGGGCACCACGGACGGCCCCCAAAAACTTTTATTCACTAAAATTTAGTGCATCTAACCATATTAGGCCCTAATCATTCGATTTCCATCGATACATCACGCAGAATATGTATCCGAGATGTTCTTACAAATCGTTCGTTTCAGACCGTTAAACGGCCATATATGATGTAGAAACTGTTTCTCTAGCCTTCAAACGCTTAAAAATGCTATTTCTAAGCGAAATACGTGTGATTTGAATGTTTTACAGTAACTTCCACGGAAGTTTAGCTGTCCCGGCGAGGGCACCACGGACGGCCCTTAATACCTTGTATTCACTAAAATTCAGTGCATCTGACAATATTAGGCCCTAATCAATCGATTTCCATCGATACATCACGCAGAATATGTATCCGAGATGTTCTTACAAATCGTTCGTTTCAGACCGTGAAACGGCCAAATAAAATGTAAAAACTGTTTCTCTCGCCTTCAAACGCTTAAAAAAGCTATTTCTAAGCGAAATACGTATGATTTGAATGTTTTACAATAACTTTCACGGAACAATAGCTGTACCGGCGAGGGCACCACGGACGGCCCCCAAAACCTTGTATTCACTTATATTCAGTGCATCTGACAATATTAGGCCCTAATCAATCGATTTCCATCGATACATCACGCAGAATATGTATCCGAGATGTTCTTAAAATCGTTCGTTTCAGACCGTGAAACGGCCAAATATGATATAAAAACTGTTCTCTCGCCTTCAAACGCTTAAAAATGCTATTACTAAGGGAAATACGTGTGATTTGAGTGCTTTATAGTAACTTCCATGAAACTTTAGCTGTACCGGCGAGAGCACCACGGACGGCCCCCAAAAACTTTTATTAACTAAAATATAGTGAATCTAACAATATTAGGCCCTAATCATTCGATTTCCATCGATACATCACGCAGAATATGTATCCGAGATGTTCTTACAAATCGTTCGTTTCAAACCGTTAAACGGCCATATATGATGTAAAAACTGTTTCTCTAGCCTTCAAACGCTTAAAAATGCTATTTCTAAGCAAAATACGTGTGATTTGAATGTTTTACAGTAACTTCCACGGTAGTTTAGCTGTCCCGGCGAGGGCACCACGGACGGCCTTTAAAATGACAATATTAGGCCCTAATTAATCGATTTCCATCGATACATCACGCAGAATATGTATCCGAGATGTTCATACAAATCGTTCGTTTCAGACCGTGAAACGGCCAAATAAGATGTAAAAACTGTTTCTCTCGCCTTCAAACGCTTAAAAATGCTATTTCTAAGCGAAATACGTGTGATTTGAATGTTTTACAGTAACTTCCACGGAACTTTAGCTGTACCGGCGAGGGCACCACGGACGGCCCCCAAAACCTTGTATTAACTAAAATTCAGTGCATCTGACAATATTAGGTCCTAATCAATCGATTTCCATTGATACATCACGCAGAATATGTATCCGAGATGTTCTTACAAATCGTTCGTTTCAGACCGTGAAACGGCCAAATAAGATGTAAAAACTGTTTCTCTCGCCTTCAAACGCTTAAAAATGCTATTTCTAAGCGAAATACGTGTGATTTGAGTGTTTTACAGTAACTTCCACGGAACTATAGCTGTTCCGGCGAGGGAACCACGGACGGCCCTTAAAACCTTGTATTCACTAAAATTCAGTGCATCTGACAATATTAGGCCTTAATCAATCGATTTCCATCGATAGATCACGCTGAATATGTATCTGAGATGTTCTTACAAATCGTTCGTTTCAGACCGTTAAACGGTCAAATATTATGTAAAGACTGTTTCTCTCGCCTTCAAACGCTTAAAAATGCTATTTCTAAACGAAATACGTGTGATTTGAATGTTTTACAGTCCCTTCCACGGAACTTTAGCTGTACTGGCAAGGGCAACACGGACGGCCCCCAAAACCTTGTATTCACTAAAATTTAGCGCATCTGACAATATTAGGCCCTATTCAATCGATTTCCATCGATATATCACGCAGAATATGTATCAGAGATGTTCTTACAAATCGTTCGTTTAAGACCGTGAAACGGCCAAATGTGATGTAAAAACTGTTTCTCTCGCCTTCAAACGCTTAAAAATTCTATTTCTAAGCGAAGAACGTGTGACTTGACTGTTTTACAGTAACTTCCATGGAACTTTACATGTACCGGTAAGGGCACCACGGACGGACCCCAAAACCTTGTATTCACTAAAATTCAGTGCATCTGACAATATTAGGCCCTAATCAATCGATTTTCATCGATCCATCACGCAGAATACGTATTCGAGATGTTCTTCCAAATCGTTCGTTTCAGACAGTGAAACGGCCAAATATGATGTAAAAACTGTTTCTCTCGCCTTCAAACGCTTAAAAATGCTATTTCTAAGCGTAATACGTGTGATTTGAGTGTTTTACAGTAACTTCAACGGAACTTTAGGTGTACCGGCGGGGGCACCACGGACGACCCCAAAACCTTATGTTCACTAAAATTCAGTGCATCTGACAATATTAGGCCCTAATAAATCAATTTCCATCTATACATCACGCAGAATATGTATCCGAGATGTTTTTACAAATTGTTCGTTTCAGACCGTGAAACGGCCAAATATGATGTAAAGACTGTTTCTCTCGCCTTCAAACCCTTAAAAATGCTATTTCTAAGAGAAATACGTGTGATTTGAGTGTTTTACAGTAACTTCCACGGAACTTTAGCTGTACCGACGAGGGCACCACGGATGGCCTCCAAAATCTGGTATTCACTAAAATTCAGTGCTTCTGACAATATTAGGACCTAATCAGTCGATTTCCATCGATACGTCACGCAGAATATGTATCCGAGATGTTCTTACAAATCGTTCGTTTCAGACCGTTAAACGGCCAAATATGATGTAAAGATTGTTTCTCTCACCTTCAAACGCTTAAAAATGCTATTTCTAAGCGAAATACGTGTGTTTTGAATGTTTTACAGTTAACTTCCACGGAACTTTAGCAGTACCGGCGAGGGCACCACGGACGGCCCCTAAAACCTTGTATTCACTTATATTCAGTGCATCTGACAATATTAGGCCCTAATCAATCGATTTCCATCGATACATCACGCAGAATATGTATCGGAGATATTCTTACAAATCGTTCGTTTCAGACCGTGAAACGGCCAAATACGATGTAAAAACTGTTTCTCTCGCCTTCAAACGCTTAAAATTTCTATTTCTAAGCGAAATACGTGTGACTTGACTGTTTTACAGTAACGTCCATGGAACTTTACCTGTACCGGTGAGGGCACCATGGACGGCCCCCAAAACCTTGTATTCACTAAAATTCAGTGCATCTGACAATATTAGGCCCTAATCAATCGAATTCCATCGATACATCACGCAGAATATGTATCCGAGATGTTCTTACAAATCGTTCGTTTCAGACCGTGAAACGGCCAAATATGATGTAAAAACTGTTTCTCTCGCCTTCAAACGCTAAAAAATGCTATTTCTAAGCGAAATACGTGTGATTTGAGTGTTTTACAGTAACTTCCACGGAACTTTAGCGGTACCGGCGAGGGCACCACGGACGGCCCCCAAAACCTTATATTCACTAAAATTCAGTGCATCTGACAATATTAGGTCCTAATCATTCGATTTTCATCGATACATCACGCAGAATATGTATCCGAGATGTTCTTACAAATCGTTCGTTTCAGACCGTGAATATGATGTAAGAACTGTTTCTCTCGCCTTCAAACGCTTAAAAATGCTATTTTTAAGCGAAATACGTGTGATTTGAGTGTTTTACAGTAACTTCCACAGAACTTTAGCTGTACAGGCGAGGGCACCACGGACGGCCCCCAAAACCTTGTATTCACTTATCTTCCGTGCATCTGACAATATTAGGCCCTAATCAATCGATTTCCATCGATACATCACGCAGAATATGTATTCGAGATGTTCTTACAAATCGTTCGTTTCAGACCGTGAAACGGCCAAATATGATGTAAAAACTGTTTCTCTCGCCTTCAAACGCTTAAAAATGCTATTTCTAAGCGAAATACGTGTGATTTGAGTGTTTTACAGTAACTTCAACGGAATTTTAGCTGTACCGGCGGGGGCACCACGGACGACCCCAAAACCTTATATTCACTAAAATTCAGTGCATCTGACAATATTAGGCCCTAAACAATCGATTTCCATCGATACATCACGCAAAATATGTATCCGAGATGTTTTTACAAATTGTTCGTTTCAGACCGTGAAACGGCCAAATATGTGTAAAAACTGTTTCTTTCGCCTTCAAACCCTTAAAAATGCTATTTGTAAGAGAAATACGTGTGATTTGAGTGTTTTACAGTAACTTCCACGGAACTTTAGCTGTACCGACGAGGGCAGCACGGATGGCCTCCAAAACCTTGTATTCACTAAAATTCAGTGCATCTGACAATATTAGGCCCTAATCAATCGATTTCCATCGATACATCACGCAGAATATGTATTCGAGATGTTCTTCCAAATCGTTCGTTTCAGACCGTGAAACGGCCAAATATGATGTAAAAACTGTTTGTCTCGCCTTCAAACGCTTAAAAATGCTATTTCTAAGCAAAATTCGTGTGATTTGAGTGTTTTACAGTAACTTACACGGAATTATAGCTGTACCGGCGAGGGCACCACGGACGGCTTCCAAAACCTTATATTCACTAAAATTCAGTGCATCTGACAATATTAGGCCCTAATCAATCGATTTCCATCGATACATGAATATGTGTCCGAGATATTCTTACAAATCGTTCGTTTCAGACCGTGAAACGGCCAAATATGATATAAAAACTGTTTCTCTCGCCTTCAAACGCTAAAAAATGCTATTTCTAAGCGAAATACGTGTGATTTGAGTGTTTTACAGCAATTTCCACAGAACATTAGCTGTACCGGCGAGGGCACCACGGACGGCCCCCAAAACCTTGTATTCACTAAAATTCAGTGCTTCTGACTATATTAGGCCCTAATCAATCGATTTCCATCGATACATCACGCAGAATATGTATCCGAGATGTTCTTACAAATCGTTCGTTTCAGACCTTGAAACGGCCAAATATGATGTAAAAACTGTTTCTCTCGCCTTCAAACACTTAAAAATGCTATTTCTAAGCGAAATATGTGTGATTTGAGTGTTTTACAGTAACTTCCACGGAAATTTAGCTGTACCGGCGAGGGCACCACGGACGGCCCCTAAAACCTTGTATTAACTAAAATTCAGTGCATCTGACAATATTAGGCCCTAATCATTCGATTTTCATCGATACATCACACAAAATATGTATCCGAGATGTTCTTACAAATCGTTCGTTTCCGACCGTGAAACGGCCAAATATGATGTAAAAACTGTTTCTCTCGCCTTCAAACGCTTAAAAATTCTATTTCTAAGCGAAATACGTGTGACTTGACTGTTTTACAGTAACGCCCATGGAACTTTACCTGTACCGGTGAGGGCACCATGGACGGCCCCCAAAACCTTGTATTCACTAAAATTCAGTGCATCTGACAATATTAGGCCCTAATCAATCGAATTCCATCGATACATCACGCAGAATATGTATCCGAGATGTTCTTACAAATCGTTCGTTTCAGACCGTGAAACGGCCAAATATGATGTAGAAACAGTTTCTCTCGCCTTCAAACGCTAAAAAATGCTATTTCTAAGCGAAATACGTGTGATTTGAGTGTTTTACAGTAACTTCCACAGAACTTTAGCAGTACCGGCGAGGGCACCACGGATGGCCCCCAAAACCTTGTATTCACTAAAATTCAGTGCATCTGACAATATTAGGCCCTAATCAATCGATTTCCATCGATACATCACGCAGAATACGTATTCGAGATGTTCTTCCAAATCGTTCGTTTCAGACCGTAAAACGGCCAAATAAGATGTAAAAACTGTTTCTCTCGCCTTCAAACGCTTAAAATTCTATTTCTAAGCGAAATACGTGTGACTTGAGTGTTTTACAGTAACGCCCATGGAACTTTACCTGTACCGGTGAGGGCACCATGGACGGCCCCCAAAACCTTGTATTCACTAAAATTCAGTGCATCTGACAATATTAGGCCCTAATCAATCGAATTCCATCGATACATCACGCAGAATATGTATCCGAGATGTTCTTACAAATCGTTCGTTTCAGACCGTGAAACGGCCAAATATGATGTAAAAACAGTTTCTCTCGCCTTCAAACGCTAAAAAATGCTATTTCTAAGCGAAATACGTGTGATTTGAGTGTTTTACAGTAACTTCCACGGAAATTTAGCTGTACCGGCGAGGGCACCACGGACGGCCCCCAAAACCTTGTATTAACTAAAATTCAGTGCATCTGACAATATTAGGCCCTAATCATTCGATTTTCATCGATACATCACACAGAATATGTATCCGAGATGTTCTTACAAATCGTTCGTTTCAGACCGTGAAACGGCCAAATAAGATGTAAAAACTGTTTCTCTCGCCTTCAAACGCTTAAAATTCTATTTCTAAGCGAAATACGTGTGACTTGAGTGTTTTACAGTAACTTCCATGGAGCTTTACCTGTACCGGTGAGGGCACCACGGCCGGCCCCCAAAACATTGTATTCACTAAAATTCAGTGCATCTGACAATATTACGTCCTAATCATTCGATTTCCATCGATACATCACGCAGATGTGTATCCGAGATGGTCTTACAAATCGTTCGTTTTAGACCGTGAAACGGCCAAATATGATGTAAAAACTGTTTCTTTCGCCTTCAAACGCTTAAACATGCTATTTGTAAGCGAAATACGTGTGATTTGAGTGTTTTACAGTAACTTCCACGGAAATTTAGCTGTACCGGCGAGGGTACCACGAACGGCCCCCAAAACGTTGTATTAACTAAAATTCAGTGCATCTGACAATATTAGGTCCTAATCATTCGATTTCCATCGATACATCACACAGAATATGTATCCGAGATGTTCTTACAAATCGTTAGTTTCAGACCGTGAAACGGCCAAATATGATGTAAAAACTGTTTCTCTCGCCTTCAAACGCATAAAAATTCTATTTCTAAGCGACATACGTGTGACTTGACTGTTTTACAGTAACGTCCATGGAACTTTACCTATACCGGTGAGGGCACCATGGACGGCCCCCAAAACCTTGTATTCACTAAAATTCAGTGCATCTGACAATATTAGGCCATAATCAATCGAATTCCATCGATACATCACGCAGAATATGTATCCAAGATGTTCTTACAAATCGTTCGTTTCAAACCGTGAAACGGCCAAATATGATGTAAAAACTGTTTCTCTCGCCTTCAAACGCTTAAAAATGCTATTTCTAAGCAAAATACGTGTGATTTGAGTGTTTTACAGTTACTTCCACGGACCTTTAGCTGTATCGGCGAGGGCGAGGGCACCACGGACGGCCCCCAAAATCTTGTATTCACTTATATTTAGTGCATCTGACAATATTAGGTCCTAATCAATCGATTTCCATCGATACATCACGCAGAATATGTAATCGAGATGTTCTTACAAATCGTTCATTTCAGACCGTGAAACGGCCAAATATAATGTGTGACGCTTTTCCCCCTCTGTGGTGTCTGGTTCTCGGGCGCCTTTCTGAAACTGACTTGCGGGGGAATAGGAAGTGCGGATAGCTAGTCGTAGGTCCAGGGAAAGGAACACAATCACGAGATATGTCTATATTATTTATAACTAGGTTTATTGATGTGTTATTTACAATGTGAAAATGAAAAGAAAAAATAGAAAGACTGGAAAATGCTGCCCTGAGGCATTTACTGAATGATTTATCCTGACTATGTATACCGATATTTACTGTATTTACATTTACTGTCTTGACTGAGACGCTATGATAGCAAAACAACTGCATTTACATTTACTGTACTGACTGAGACGCTAAGCTGAATAAAACTGAATTTACGCGTACTGTACGGACTGAAACGCTATGTACTCTATTGCCAAGCAAAACTGAATTTACTTCCGCGTCTTTCGACTCTGTCGAATTTCTCGCAAACTCACCACCCGTTGTCTATGGACGTAAAGGCTACAGGGGACTGTAGACTTAGCTGAGTCGACAGGGAACTGTGGACTCCTTCTCAGACTTCTATGTTGCACCGGGAACGGCTGCTGCATAGAATGATCTTCTAAGCCCGGTGGCGTAGTATTTATACCCAGCTCGGGCTGAGTTTGGTTTGAACGCGCGCGTTTATGGTGTGGGAACTTTGCCGGTGTTCTGATTGGTCTAAAGGCGGGGTCTCATGGCGATTCTGATTGGCTGAGGGCCAGTGTTTGAAAACTATTTTTTTGTGACTTTAACATGTTACGAAAATATAATTTTCCAGCTTTTCTACGTTATACATAATCAGGTATAATATATAAAATAATAACATTGACAAAATAAATACATTTTATTTTCCGTAGTTCGTTTTTTCACCGACGTAGCGCTAGTGGTGATCAGCTGGCTTCGTAGTTGTCAAATGGTTTTCTGTGGTGGATTTCTCTGAGCCCTGGAGGTGGATTTGTGGCGGTGATGTTCTCAGCGTCCATCAGAGGGGTGCATACGGCCTGTGGATTGTGGTAACATCGCTCGGCAGACGGCGATGCTCCCCACGTGTGACTGGTAGGTGCTAAACATGTGTTGGCGGAACAAATTATATTTTTACGCCCCGTTTCTTTAGACACCCTCGTGATATCTGGTGCATGGCCCCTCTCAGAATGCCTATGAGGCCATGGATCGCTGAAAACATCGTGACCTGCAGACCGCTTGGCTATGACAATTGGCTGGCGACCTTGCCATGAGACATGAACCGCAAACGTGGAGGCCCATAGTGAGACGAAAAATTGTGACTTCGTCACATCTCCCTCTTTCTTCGGCAAAAAAAAAACAAACAAAAAGAAAGAACTGTAAGTACTCATTTCTTTTTTAAAAACCAACAATAATAAGTATGTCATCCCAACCCATAAACATGAACATAACCTCGATAAGGTACTGCTAACTGTAAATATAACCCGCAAATAATGGATTTCTTATAGAAACTGTAAAAATAAAAACCCGCAAATAATGTATTGCTTAGAAACTGTAGAAATAACCCGCAAATAATGTATCCAAAGCAAACTTAACCCATATAATTGTCCAAATTACAGAACAAAACAACAAAGAAAAATAACAAAAGGAAAAAACGGTAGCGGAGAGATGCACAGTGCCTAGGTCCTCCTAGGCACCGCCGTCTCGCGTGTCGACGGTCCGGGGGTGGACTGAAAATCCGGGTTGTATACCCAACTCCACATGACGCCGCCTCCCGGTCGTGGTACCAGGCACCGCCTCCGGCGTCCAAGAATGGCCGGCAGGTTGGTCGCTTGAGGTGTAATGGGCCGTTGTTGCCGAATGGGCTCCACGCCGCTCACGCTACGGCCCCATCGGGTTGCCGCGCCAGGAGTGGTCCTTCGCGGGGGCAGCTGCGCCTGTCGATGGGGTGGCATTGCCCGCGTCGATTGCCAGTCCGACCCACAACCCGAACTCGGGGTTGTCGGAAGCCGAGCTGGCCTCGGTGACACGGCGTCAATGCTTCTCCGCTGCGGCGGAGACGGAGACAGGCCGAACAACTGCTCCGCTCGCTCCTGGCTCAGGAACTTCGGCGTCCTCGGCGTGACGGGGCGCTCGGGTGTCGTCGGCAGAGGCGACGTGTCGAGGTTCAGCCAGTGGGTGGGCGACGTGGGCGACAACGTCGGCGATCGTGGCGGTCCTGGTGGCTCCGGGGTGGTCGGTCTGTAAAAAGAGGGGCTGGCTTCTGGTGGGCTTGACCCATAGCGTTGCAGGAGCGCTTCCTGCAGAGCCAGCGCCCTCTGAGGCGACGTCGGTGGGGGTGGGGCTGAGTTGCCAGGCCTGTCCCTTGCCCTGGGACAGACAGTTGGCTGTGGTGTTGGTTGTGGGGGCGCCGCTGGCTACGACTTTTTTGTTGACGACGTCCTTGGGGGCGGCGATGCTGGTGGTCGCCGCAGGCGCGTGTCGGGTCGGCGGGCATGTTTCAGCGGCGACCCCACGGGTAGAATCCGGCGCTGCTGGCGACGGCGGGCTATCGGACGATGCATCGTGCTTGGGGGCGGCTGCCGTGGCTGTGCGGAGGGGACCCTTTACGGCCGAAACTTCTCCGTCATTCTGCTGCTTACCTGTAAACGCTTGTTTCAAGTCTTTGATATGAATGTTTTTCAGTTTCTTCCCCTGGGTATTACGGAGGTCATAGACAAGGGGTGTGACGCATCTCGTGATTGTCCAGGGACCAGAATAGCGGGGACAGAGTTTGGCGGCGATACCCTTGGCAGCAGCCGACAGCGGATGCTCTCGCCTCATGACCACGTCTCCTGGATAGAACCGCTTGTCTCGCCGACGGAGATTGTAATGCTTGGCCTGTTTGGTCGCAGCATGCGCTATGTTGATCCGGGCCAGCTCTTGCGCGGCCTTCAGAGCCTTGAGCCGGGCCAGGTGCTCCTCAGTGATGGTGACATCGGCGCCTTCCTGCTCGCCTGCCGGCCTCTCCGTGGCTGTGGGCAGGTTCAGCTCTCTTCCGAAGTTCAGGTAAGCCGCTGAGTAACCCGTGGATTCATGACGGCTAGTATTTATGGCCAGCGTGAATTCTGGTAGTAGGGCGTGCCAGTTTTGTTGCGAATCCTGGCAGAATTGTGCCAGCATTGGCTTTAGAACTCGGTTCACTCGCTCGACCGGGTTGGCTTGTGGCGTGTAAGGCGGCATCAGCTGATGCTGGATGTTATTCTCTTGCAGGAATCGCCGTACCATGCCATTATTGAATTCCGTCCCGTTGTCGGAGACGAGGGTCTTCGGGCATCCAAAGCGGCACAAGACGAGTTCTCGGAGGGCTGTAATCACGGCGGTGGCGGTGGCTCGCCGCAGGGGGCGGCATTCAACCCATCGAGTCATGCGGTCCTGAAATACAATAATGTACTGGTACCCTCTCGCCGGATGGGGTAACGGCCCCATGATGTCCACGGCCACGATGTCCCAGGGTTGGCCTACTTTCGGGGGGCCCATAAGGCCATTAGGGCCTTGCTGACTTGCCTTGAAGCGTTGGCAGCTGAGGCATTGCCGGACGTAGGTTGCCGCCTCTCTGAACATTCCCGGCCAGTAGTAGCGGAGCGCCAGCCGGCTGAGGGTTTTGGCTATACCCAGATGTCCGGCCGTTGCGTGGTCGTGATTTTCCGCCAACACCTGCCGCCGGTTTTCAGCGGGGACACACAGCTTCCACTCTCGTTGTGGTTCGGTGTCGGATAAATCGGCCGGATCCCAGAATCGCCGGTAAAGCTTACCGGCCATGATTTGATACTCTGAATGGTCCTGAGGGCGTGTAGCGACTTCCTGCAGCATCCTCCGGTACCATGTGCCTCCGGTGGCCGATACTGTCTGGAGAGCCGGCAAGGGTTTCCGGCTAAGCAAATCGGCCACGTGGTTTAAGCTGCCCTTCCGATATTCGGTGTCGAAGTCGTACTGCTGTAGGCTGACGATCCAGCGGGCTAACCGTCCTGTCGGCTCTTTCAGCGAGTCCAAATATTTCAGGGCCTGATGGTCGGTTACTACCGTGAAATGGTAGCCCTCCAAGTACCCCCGCAGCTTCTTAATAGCCCACACGACGGCCAGACACTCCTTCTCCATTACAGAGTAGTTCTTCTCTGGGGCCTGAAGCGTGCGGCTGATGTAGGCAATGGCCCGTGGCTGCTCTAAGCTGCCCTGCACGAGAGCAGCTCCAATCCCGACGTCGGAGGCATCTGTCTGCAGGATGAACGGCTGGCTAAAGTCAGGGCAGGTGAGTGCTGGAGCGGTTGTGAGCGCTTTCTGTAGCCGTTGGGAGGCACCGGCCTGTTCTGGGCCCCATTTCCAAATTTGCTTTTTTTGTAGGAGCGTCGTTAGTGGGGCTACAACGGTTGAGAAGTGGGGTATGAAGCGGCGGTACCAGGAGGCCGTCCCCAGGAGTTGCCTGAGCTCGCGGACGTTGCTAGGTGGCGGCATCTTGGTGAAGGCCTCAATTTTGTCAGGATCTGTCTGTATACCGGCTTCCGTCACTACATGGCCCAGGTATTTGATTGATTTTAAGCCGAACTGGCATTTATCCGGGTTTATGCGCAGGTTGGCGGCCTTCAGGCGCCGGAAGACTTCACGGAGGTGGTGAATATGGTCCTCACGCGTGGCGCTGGCAACTACAATATCGTCCAGGTATGCGAAGGCATTCGGTTCTAATTCGGGGCCAATAATGTCGTCGAGGAGGCGCTGGAATGTAGCAGGAGCCGCGTGGAAGACCTTGAATTGGAAGAGGCCTTTTCCTGGGACCGTAAATGCTGTCAGGGGCTTGCTGGCTTCGGTCAACGGCACTTGCCAGTATCCGTTCTTCAGGTCAATCGTTGAGAAGTACTTTGCTGGCCTAAGTTTATCCAGAATTGCCGAGATATATGACAATGGATAGGCGTCTTTTTCGGTGACCTTGTTGAGCTGTCGGAAGTCTATACAGAATCTTGGTCGGCCGTCCTTTTTCCGTACTATGACGGCTGGGGAGCTCCACGGGCTCTGGGATTTTTCAATGATGCCGTCCGCAAGCATCGTTTCCACCTCCTCGTTAATAATTTCCTGCATGCGCGGATTACGGGGTAAGTACCGCTGCTTGATGGGCGTATCATCCTTCAGCCGTATATGATGCTTTATCCGTGGCGTTGCCCCTTTTTGTTTCTCAAATCCCGGAAGCTCGGAGGCCAGGAAACGCGACAATTGTTCCTCCCAAGTCTGATGCTGGACCGTGCTTACCTGCATTGTCCGAACTGAGGCCGTTTGCAGCGTGATTCCACGCGGACGAGTATGTATGGTTGCCCCAAGCGCCTCGAGAGTGTCCATTCCAAGAATGATGGGACTGGTTAGTCGTGGCAGGCGTTGCAGGGTGAGCCGTTTCCATATGCCGCCGATGATACAACCTATGCTCATGGTACCGTTCGTTCGGACTGTTGTCCCGTCTGCGAGTTGTGCTTGGGGGTGGAGCGAAGGCTGAGCCGGAGCACGCGGGTTACTGAGTTCTGTGGCTGTTTGCTCGTTGATATAGGAGCACATAGCTCCCGTATCCACCAGTGCTTGGAATGTTCGGCCGTAGATCTCCACATCGAGGAATAATCGATTCTCGTGAGTATTGTCACCCTCTACTACGGGCAGGGAAGATTTTCCTGTTGTTGCTCGGGGCGGGTGGTAAGTGAGCTGCGCTGGCCCCTGTGCAGTACAGCTCACGAGGCGTTTCCCGCCACCTCTTTCTTGCAGCAGTCACAGTCTCGTGTTAACACCCTTTTCTATTGCAGTTCCAGCAGAAGGCCCTCCACTCATTCTTGCACGTTGCCCGCATGTGACCGTGCTGGCCGCATTTCCAGCACAGCACTGGTGTATTCTTTTTGGGACGTACAGGCGCGCTACCCCTTTTTGGTGTGGCCGGAGTGAAGACGACGTTGAGGCGTGTTGCTGCCGACTGTGACCTGATTTCCCGCTGCAGTCGCTCATACTCCTCGATCTCCTGTACCAGCTCACGGAGGTTAGAGAAATCGCGGCGTCTGATATGTTGCCGGTATTCTGGGGCCATATTCTGGTGGATGCGGAATAGTTCCTCCTTGGCCGATAATTTCCCTTGCCGGCGGATGAGGGTCCGTATATCGGTAATGTATTCCTTCCCTTTTTCACCCGGCTTCTGTTTGCGACGATTAATCTCTTCTTCCATCAGAAGGGTGTAATCCGAGCCGACATAATACAACTGGAAATCGTCCAAAAATTCTTTCCAGGAGCCCCACTGCTCCCGATTGTTGCGAACCCACAGCAGTGGTGTTCCTCTGAAGAGTTCGGGTAGGGCGGACAGCAGCTGGCCGTCCAGGATACCATAACTCTCTTTGAGTTCTGTCACTCGCTCCAGGAAAGATACGGGGTCCGCTTTACCGTCGAAATAGACATTCCATTTCTTGACGAGCTCGCAGGTGGGTACCATGGCAAAGCTCGTTCCCGTAGCGGCCGCAGGGGTTGTTGGCGGCTCGGCGGGGGCTGGTGGCTGCGCGGCTGGGCCAGCGGGGACTGGCTCTGTTTTGGTTTTTAACAGAGCCCCTAGACGTCGGCGTAGTTCTTCTACGGTGCCGGTGGTATCGGCACCCTGGTGCTGGAGGTGCGCTTGCAAGGCTTCCTTGTTGAGTTTGTATATCTCTGTGGCTGTAAGGGCTTCGAATGCCTTGTCGAGGTCACCCTTGTCCATGGTTGTGTTTTCTTTTCAGGTCCCTGCTCGGGCGCCAATTTGTGACGCTTTTCCCCCTGACCTGCGGGGGATTAGGAAGTGCGGATAGCTAGTCGTAGGTCCAGGGAAAGGAACACAATCACGAGATATGTCTATATTATTTATAACTAGGTTTATTGATGTGTTATTTACAATGTGAAAATGAAAATAAAAAATAGAAAGACTGGAAAATGCTGCCCTGAGGCATTTACTGAATGATTTATCCTGACTATGTATACCGATATTTACTGTATTTACATTTACTGTCTTGACTGAGACGCTATGCAAAACAACTGCATTTACATTTACTGTACTGACTGAGACGCAAAGCTGAATAAAACTGAATTTACGTTTACTGTACAGACTGAAACGCTATGTACTCTATTGCCAAGCAAAACTGAATTTACTTCCGCGTCTTTCGACTCTGTCGAATTTCTCGCAAACTCACCACCCGTTGTCTACGGACGTAAAGGCTACAGGGGACTGTAGACTTAGCTGAGTCGACAGGGAACTGTGGACTCCTTCTCAGACTTCTATGTTGCACCGGGAACGGCTGCTGCATAGAATGATCTTCTAAGCCCGGTGGCGTAGTATTTATACCCAGCTCGGGCTGAGTTTGGTTTGAACGCGCGCGTTTATGGTGTGGGAACTTTGCCGGTGTTCTGATTGGTCTAAAGGCGGGGTCTCATGGCGATTCTGATTGGCTGAGGGCCAGTGTTTGAAAACTATTTTTTGTGACTTTAACATGTTACGAAAATATAATTTTCCAGCTTTTCTACGTTATACATAATCAGGTATAATATATAAAATAATAACATTGACAAAATAAATACATTTTATTTTCCGTAGTTCGTTTTTTCACCGACGTAGCGCTAGTGGTGATCAGCTGGCTTCGTAGTTGTCAAATGGTTTTCTGTGGTGGATTTCTCTGAGCTCTGGAGGTGGATTTGTGGCGGTGATGTTCTCAGCGTCCATCAGAGGGGTGCATACGGCCTGTGGATTGTGGTAACATCGCTCGGCAGACGGCGATGCTCCCCACGTGTGACTGGTAGGTGCTAAACATGTGTTGGCGGAACAAATTACATTTTTACGCCCCGTTTCTTTAGACACCCTCGTGATGTCTGGTGCATGGCCCCTCTCAGAATGCCTATGAGGCCGTGGATCGCTGAAATCATCGTGACCTGCAGACCGCTTGGCTATGACAACTGGCTGGCGACCTTGCCATGAGACATGAACCGCAAACGTGAAGGCCCATAGTGAGACGAAAAATTGTGACTTCGTCACAGATGTAAAAACTGTTTCTCTCGCCTTCAAACGCTTAAAAATTCTATTTCTAATCGAAATACGTGTGACTTGACTGTTTTACGGTAACGTCCATGGAACTTTTCCTGTACCGGTGAGGGCACCATGGACGGCCCCCAAAACATTGTATTCACTAAAACTCAGTGCATCTGACAATATTAGGCCCTAATCAATCGAATTCCATCGATACATCACGCAGAATATGTATCCGAGATGTTCTTACAAATCGTTCGTTTCAGACCGTGAAACGGCCAAATATGATGTAAAAACTGTTTCTCTCGCCTTCAAACGCTTAAAAATTCTATTTCTAAGCGAAATACGTGTAACTTGACTGTTTTACAGTAACTTCCATGGAACTTTACCTGTACCGGTGAGGGCACCACGGACGGCCCTTACACCTTGTATTCACTAAAATTCAGTGCATCTGACAATATTAGGCCCTAATCAATCGATTTCCATCGATACATCACGCAGAATATGTATCCGAGATGTTCTTACAAATCGTTCGTTTCAGACCGTGAAACGGCCAAATATGATGTAAAAACTGTTTGTCTCGCCTTCAAACGCTTAAAAATTCTATTTCTAAGCGAAATACGTGTGATTTGAGTGTTTTACAGTACCTTCCACGGAACTTTAGCTATACCGGCGAGGGCAACATGGACGGCCCTCAAAACCTTGTATTCACTTATATTCAGTGCATCTGACAATATTAGGCCCTAATCAATCGATTTCCATCGATACATCACGCAGAATACGTATTCGAGATGTTCTTCCAAATCGTTCGTTTCAGACCGTGAAACGGCCAAATAAGATGTAAAAACTGTTTCTCTCGCCTTCAAACGCTTAAAATTCTATTTCTAAGCGAAATACGTGTGACTTGAGTGTTTTACAGTAACTTCCATGGAGCCTTACCTGTACCGGTGAGGGCACCACGGACGGCCCCCAAAACCTTGTATTCACTAAAATTCAGTGCATCTGACAATATTACGTCCTAATCATTCGATTTCCATCGATACATCACGCAGAATATGTATCCGAGATGTTCTTACAAATCGTTCGTTTTAGACCGTGAAACGGCCAAATATGATGTAAAAACTGTTTCTCTCGCCTTCAAACGCTTAAAAATGCTATTTGTAAGCGAAATGCGTGTGATTTGAGTGTTTTACAGTAACTTCCACGGAAATTTAGCTGTACCGGCGAGGGCACCACGGACGGCCCCCAAAACCTTGTATTAACTAAAATTCAGTGCATCTGACAATATTAGGCCCTAATCATTTGATTTCCATCGATACATCAAGCAGAATATGTATCCGAGATATTCTTACATATCATTCGTTTCAGACCGTGAAACGGCTAAATATGATGTAAATCTGTTTCTCTCGCCTTCAAACGCTTAAAAATGCTATTTCTAAGCGAAATACGTGTGATTTGACGCCCCCCAAAACCTTGTATTCACTAAAATTTAGTGCATCTGATAATATTAGGCCCTAATCTTTCGATTTTCATCGATACATCAAGCAGAATATGTATCCGAGATATTCTTACATATCATTCGTTTCAGAACGTGAAACGGCTAAATATGATGTAAATCTGTTTCTCTCGCCTTCAAACGCTTAAAAATGCTATTTCTAAGCGAAATACGTGTGATTTGAGTGTTTTATAGTAACTTCCACGGAACTTTAGCTGCACCGGCTAGGGCACCACGGACGGCCCCCAAAACCTTGTTTTCACTTAAATTCAGTGCATCTGACAATATTAGGCCCTAATCAATCGTTTTCCATCGATACATCACGCAGATTATGTATCCGAGATGTTCTTACAAATCGTTCGTTTCAGACCGTGAAACGGCCAAATATGATGTATAAACTGTTTCTCTTGCCTTCAAACGCTTAAAAATGCTATTTCTAAGCGAAATACGTGTGATTTGAGCGTTTTACAGTAACTTCCACGGAACTTTAGCTGTACCGGCGAGGGCACCACGGACGGCCCCCAAAACCTCGTATTCACTAAAATTCAGTGCATCTGACAATATTAGGCCCTAATCAATCGATTTCCATCGATACATCACGCAGAATATGTATCCGAGATGTTCTTACAAATCGTTTGTTTCAGACCGTGAAACGGCCAAATATGATGTAAAAACTGTTTCTCTCGCCTTCAAACGCTTAAAAATGCTATTTCTAAGCGAAATACGTGTGATTTGAGTGTTTTACAGTAACTTCCACGGAACTTTAGCTGGACCGGCAAGGGCACCACGGACAGCCCCCAAAACCTTGTATTCACTTATATTCAGTGCAACTGACAATATTAGGCCCTAATCAATCGATTTCCATCGATACATCACGCAGAATATGTATCCGAGATGTTTTACAAATTGTTCTTTTCAGACCGTGAAACGGCCAAATATGATGTAAAAACTGTTTCTCTCGCCTGCAAACGCTTAAAAATGCTATTTCTAAGCGTAATAAGGGTGATTTGAGTGTTTTACAGTAACTTCAACGGAACTTTAGCTGTACAGGCGAGGGCACCAAGGACGGCCCCCAAAACCTTGTATTCACTAAAATTCAGTGCATCTGACAATATTAGGCCCTAATCATTCCATTTCCATCGATACATCACGCAGAATACGTATCCAAGATGTTCTTACAAATCGTTCGTTTCAGATCGTGAAACGGCCAAATATGATGTAAAAACTGTTTCTCTCGCCTTCAAACGCTTAAAAATGCTATTACTAAGGGAAATACGTGCGATTTGAGTGTTTTACAGTAACTTCCCTGGAACTTTAGCTATACCGGCGAGGGCACCACGGACGGCCCTCAAAAACTTTTATTCACTAAAATTTAGTGCATCTGACATTATTATCATCCATTTCCATCGAAACATCACGCAGAATATGTATCCGAGATGTTCTTATAAATCGTTCGTTTCAGACCGTGAAACGGCCAAATATGATGTAAAAACTGTTTCTCTCGCCTTCAAACGCTTAAAAATGCTATTTCTATGTGAAATACGTGTGATTTGAGTGTTTTACAGTAACTTCAACGGAATTTTAGCTGTACCGGCGAGGGCACCACGGACGGCCCCCAAAACCTTGTATTCACTTATATTCAGTGCATCTAACAATATTAGGCCCTAATCAATCGATGTCCATAGATACATCACGCAGAATATGTATCCGTGATGTTCTTACAAATCGTTCGTTTCAGACCGTGCAACGGCCAAATATGATGTAAAAACTGTTTCTCTCTCCTTTAAATGCTAAAAAATGCTATTTCTAAGCGAAATACGTGTAATTTGCGTGTTTTACAGTAACTTCCACAGAACTTTAGCGGTAACGGCGAGGTCACCACGGACGGCCCCCAAAACCTTGTATTCATTAAAATTCAGTGCATCTAACTATATTAGGCCCTAATCAATCGATTTCCATCGATACATCACGCAGAATATGTATCCGAGATGTTCTTACAAATCGTTCGTTTCAGACCGTGAAACGGCCAAATATGATATAAAAACTGTTTCTCTCTCTTTCAAACGCTAAAAAATGCTATTTCTAAGCAAAATACGTGTAATTTGAGTGTTTTACAGTAACTTCCACAGAACTTTAGCGGTACCGGCGAGGGCTCCACGGACGGACCCCAAAACCTTGTATTCACTAAAATTCAGTGCATCTGACAATTTTAGGTCCTAATCATTCGATTTCCATCGATACATCACGCAGAATATTTATCCGAGATGTTCTTACAAATCGTTCGTTTCAGACCGTGAAACGGCCAAATATGATGTAAAAACTGTTTCTCTCGCCTTCAAACGCTTAAAAATGTTATTTCTAAGCGAAATACGTGTGATTTGAGTGTTTTACAGTAACTTCCACGGAACTTTAGCTGTACCGGCGAGGGCACCACGGACGGCCCCCAAAACCTTGTATTCACTAAAATTCAGTGCATCTGACATTTTAGGTCCTAATCATTCGATTTCCATCGATACATCACGCAGAATATGTATACGAGTTGTTCTTACAAATCATTCGTTTCAGACCGTGAAACGGCCAAATATGATGTAAAAACTGTTTCTCTCGCCTGCAAACGCTTAAAATTACTATTTCTAAGCGAAATACGGGTGATTTGAGTGTTTTACAGTAACTTCCACGGAACTTTAGCTGTACTGGCGAGGGCACCACGGACGGCCCACAAAACCTAGTATTCACTAAAATTCAGTGCATCTCACAATATTAGGCCCTAATCAATCGATTTCCATCGATACATAACGCAGAATATGTATCCGAGATGTTCTTAAAATCGTTCGTTTCAGACCGTGAAACGGCCAAATATGATGTAAAAACTGTTTCTCTCGCCTTCAAACCCTTAAAATGCAATTTCTAAGCGAAATACGTGTTATTTGAATGTTTTACAGTAACTTCCACGGAACTTTAGCTGTACCGGCGATGGCATCACGGCCGGCCTCCAAAACCTTGATTCACTAAGATTCAGTGCATCTGACAATATTAGGCCCTAATCAATCGATTTCCATCGATACATCACACAGAATATGTATCTGAGATGTTCTTACAAATCGTTCGTTTCAGACCGTGAAACGGCCATATATGATGTAAAAACTGTTTCTCTAGCCTTCAAACGCTTAAAAATGCTATTTCTAAGCGAAATACGTGTGATTTGAATGTTTTACAGTAACATCCACGGAAGTTTAGCTGTCCCGGCGAGGGCACCACGGACGGCCTTTAAAATGACAATATTAGGCCCTAATCAATCGATTTCCATCGATACATCACGCAGAATATGTATCCGAGATGTTCTTACAAATCGTTCGTTTCAGACCGTGAAACGGCCAAATAAGTTGTAAAAACTGTTTCTCTCGCCTTCAAACGCTTAAAAATGCTATTTCTAAGCGAAATACGTGTGATTTGAATGTTTTACAGTAACTTCCACGGAACTTTAGCTGTACCGGCGAGGGCACCACGAACGGCCCCCAAAACCTTGTATTAACTAAAATTCAGTGCATCTGACAATATTAGGTCCTAATCAATCGATTTCCATTGATACATCATGCAGAATATGTATCCGAGATGTTCTTACAAATCGTTCGTTTCAGACCGTGAAACGGCCAAATATGATGTAAAAACTGTTTCTCTCGCCTTCAAACGCTTAAAAATGCTATTTCTATGTGAAATACGTGTGATTTGAGTGTTTTACAGTAACTTCAACGGAATTTTAGCTGTACCGGCGAGGGCACCACGGACGGCCCCCAAAACCTTGTATTCACTTATATTCAGTGCATCTAACAATATTAGGCCCTAATCAATCGATGTCCATAGATACATCACGCAGAATATGTATCCGTGATGTTCTTACAAATCGTTCGTTTCAGACCGTGCAACGGCCAAATATGATGTAAAAACTGTTTCTCTCTCCTTTAAATGCTAAAAAATGCTATTTCTAAGCGAAATACGTGTAATTTGCGTGTTTTACAGTAACTTCCACAGAACTTTAGCGGTACCGGCGAGGTCACCACGGACGGCCCCCAAAACCTTGTATTCATTAAAATTCAGTGCATCTAACTATATTAGGCCCTAATCAATCGATTTCCATCGATACATCACGCAGAATATGTATCCGAGATGTTCTTACAAATCGTTCGTTTCAGACCGTGAAACGGCCAAATATGATATAAAAACTGTTTCTCTCTCTTTCAAACGCTAAAAAATGCTATTTCTAAGCAAAATACGTGTAATTTGAGTGTTTTACAGTAACTTCCACAGAACTTTAGCGGTACCGGCGAGGGCTCCACGGACGGACCCAAAACCTTGTATTCACTAAAATTCAGTGCATCTGACAATTTTAGGTCCTAATCATTCGATTTCCATCGATACATCACGCAGAATATTTATCCGAGATGTTCTTACAAATCGTTCGTTTCAGACCGTGAAACGGCCAAATATGATGTAAAAACTGTTTCTCTCGCCTTCAAACGCTTAAAAATGTTATTTCTAAGCGAAATACGTGTGATTTGAGTGTTTTACAGTAACTTCCACGGAACTTTAGCTGTACCGGCGAGGGCACCACGGACGGCCCCCAAAACCTTGTATTCACTAAAATTCAGTGCATCTGACATTTTAGGTCCTAATCATTCGATTTCCATCGATACATCACGCAGAATATGTATACGAGTTGTTCTTACAAATCATTCGTTTCAGACCGTGAAACGGCCAAATATGATGTAAAAACTGTTTCTCTCGCCTGCAAACGCTTAAAATTACTATTTCTAAGCGAAATACGGGTGATTTGAGTGTTTTACAGTAACTTCCACGGAACTTTAGCTGTACTGGCGAGGGCACCACGGACGGCCCACAAAACCTAGTATTCACTAAAATTCAGTGCATCTCACAATATTAGGCCCTAATCAATCGATTTCCATCGATACATAACGCAGAATATGTATCCGAGATGTTCTTAAAATCGTTCGTTTCAGACCGTGAAACGGCCAAATATGATGTAAAAACTGTTTCTCTCGCCTTCAAACCCTTAAAATGCAATTTCTAAGCGAAATACGTGTTATTTGAATGTTTTACAGTAACTTCCACGGAACTTTAGCTGTACCGGCGATGGCATCACGGCCGGCCTCCAAAACCTTGATTCACTAAGATTCAGTGCATCTGACAATATTAGGCCCTAATCAATCGATTTCCATCGATACATCACACAGAATATGTATCTGAGATGTTCTTACAAATCGTTCGTTTCAGACCGTGAAACGGCCAAATATGATGTAAAAACTGTTTCTCTCGCCTGCAAACGCTTAAAATTACTATTTCTAAGCGAAATACGGGTGATTTGAGTGTTTTACAGTAACTTCCACGGAACTTTAGCTGTACTGGCGAGGGCACCACGGACGGCCCACAAAACCTAGTATTCACTAAAATTCAGTGCATCTCACAATATTAGGCCCTAATCAATCGATTTCCATCGATACATAACGCAGAATATGTATCCGAGATGTTCTTAAAATCGTTCGTTTCAGACCGTGAAACGGCCAAATATGATGTAAAAACTGTTTCTCTCGCCTTCAAACCCTTAAAATGCAATTTCTAAGCGAAATACGTGTTATTTGAATGTTTTACAGTAACTTCCACGGAACTTTAGCTGTACCGGCGATGGCATCACGGCCGGCCTCCAAAACCTTGATTCACTAAGATTCAGTGCATCTGACAATATTAGGCCCTAATCAATCGATTTCCATCGATACATCACACAGAATATGTATCTGAGATGTTCTTACAAATCGTTCGTTTCAGACCGTGAAACGGCCATATATGATGTAAAAACTGTTTCTCTAGCCTTCAAACGCTTAAAAATGCTATTTCTAAGCGAAATACGTGTGATTTGAATGTTTTACAGTAACATCCACGGAAGTTTAGCTGTCCCGGCGAGGGCACCACGGACGGCCTTTAAAATGACAATATTAGGCCCTAATCAATCGATTTCCATCGATACATCACGCAGAATATGTATCCGAGATGTTCTTACAAATCGTTCGTTTCAGACCGTGAAACGGCCAAATAAGTTGTAAAAACTGTTTCTCTCGCCTTCAAACGCTTAAAAATGCTATTTCTAAGCGAAATACGTGTGATTTGAATGTTTTACAGTAACTTCCACGGAACTTTAGCTGTACCGGCGAGGGCACCACGAACGGCCCCCAAAACCTTGTATTAACTAAAATTCAGTGCATCTGACAATATTAGGTCCTAATCAATCGATTTCCATTGATACATCATGCAGAATATGTATCCGAGATGTTCTTACAAATCGTTCGTTTCAGACCGTGAAACGGCCAAATATGATATAAAAACTGTTCTCTCGCCTTCAAACGCTTAAAAATGCTATTACTAAGGGAAATACGTGTGATTTGAGTGTTTTATAGTAACTTCCATGACTTTAGCTGTACCGGCGAGGGCACCACGGACGGCCCCCAAAAACTTTTATTCACTAAAATTTAGTGCATCTAACCATATTAGGCCCTAATCATTCGATTTCCATCGATACATCACGCAGAATATGTATCCGAGATGTTCTTACAAATCGTTCGTTTCAGACAGTTAAACGGCCAAATAAAATGTAAAAACTGTTTCTCTCGCCTTCAAACGCTTAAAAAAGCTATTTCTAAGCGAAATACGTATGATTTGAATGTTTTACAGTAACTTTCACGGAACAATAGCTGTACCGGCGAGGGCACCACGGACGGCCCCCAAAACCTTGTATTCACTTATATTCAGTGCATCTGACAATATTAGGCCCTAATCAATCGATTTCCATCGATACATCACGCAGAATATGTATCCGAGATGTTCTTAAAATCGTTCGTTTCAGACCGTGAAACGGCCAAATATGATATAAAAACTGTTCTCTCGCCTTCAAACGCTTAAAAATGCTATTACTAAGGGAAATACGTGTGATTTGAGTGTTTTATAGTAACTTCCATGAAACTTTAGCTGTACCGGCGAGAGCACCACGGACGGCCCCCAAAAACTTTTATTAACTAAAATATAGTGAATCTAACAATATTAGGCCCTAATCATTCGATTTCCATCGATACATCACGCAGAATATGTATCCGAGATGTTCTTACAAATCGTTCGTTTCAAACCGTTAAACGGCCATATATGATGTAAAAACTGTTTCTCTAGCCTTCAAACGCTTAAAAATGCTATTTCTAAGCAAAATACGTATGATTTGAATGTTTTACAGTAACTTCCACGGAAGTTTAGCTGTCCCGGCGAGGGCACAACGGACGGCCTTTAAAATGACAATATTAGGCCCTAATTAATCGATTTCCATCGATACATCACGCAGAATATGTATCCGAGATGTTCATACAAATCGTTCGTTTCAGACCGTGAAACGGCCAAATAAGATGTAAAAACTGTTTCTCTCGCCTTCAAACGCTTAAAAATGCTATTTCTAAGCGAAATACGTGTGATTTGAATGTTTTACAGTAACTTCCACGGAACTTTAGCTGTACCGGCGAGGGCACCACGGACGGCCCCCAAAACCTTGTATTAACTAAAATTCAGTGCATCTGACAATATTAGGTCCTAATCAATCGATTTCCATTGATACATCACGCAGAATATGTATCCGAGATGTTCTTACAAATCGTTCGTTTCAGACCGTGAAACGGCCAAATAAGATGTAAAAACCGTTTCTCTCGCCTTCAAACGCTTAAAAATGCTATTTCTAAGCGAAATACGTGTGATTTGAGTGTTTTACAGTAACTTCCACGGAACTATAGCTGTTCCGGCGAGGGAACCACGGACGGCCCTTAAAACCTTGTATTCACTAAAATTCAGTGCATCTGACAATATTAGGCCTTAATCAATCGATTTCCATCGATAGATCACGCAGAATATGTATCTGAGATGTTCTTACAAATCGTTCGTTTCAGACCGTTAAACGGTCAAATATTATGTAAAGACTGTTTCTCTCGCCTTCAAACGCTTAAAAATGCTATTTCTAAACGAAATACGTGTGATTTGAATGTTTTACAGTCCCTTCCACGGAACTTTAGCTGTACTGGCAAGGGCTACACGGACGGCCCCCAAAACCTTGTATTCACAAAAATTTAGCGCATCTGACAATATTAGGCCCTATTCAATCGTTTTCCATCGATATATCACGCAGAATATGTATCGGAGATGTTCTTACAAATCGTTCGTTTAAGACCGTGAAACGGCCAAATGTGATGTAAAAACTGTTTCTCTCGCCTTCAAACGCTTAAAAATTCTATTTCTAAGCGAAGAACGTGTGACTTGACTGTTTTACAGTAACTTCCATGGAACTTTACATGTACCGGTGAGGGCACCACGGACGGCCCCCAAAAGCTTATATTCACTAAAATTCAGTGCATCTGACAATATTAGGCCCTAATCAATCGATTTCCATCGATACATCACGCAGAATATGTATCCGAGATGTTCTTACAAATCGTTCGTTTCAGACCGTGAAACGGCCAAATATGATGTAAAAACTGTTTCTCTCTCCTTCAAACGCTAAAAAATGCTATTTCTAAGCGAAATACGTGTGATTTGAGTGTTTTACAGTATCTTCCACAGAACTTTAGCGGTACCGGCGAGGGCACCACGGACGGCCCCCAAAACCTTGTATTCTCTAAAATTCAGCGCATCTGACAATATTAGGCCCTATTCAATCGATTTCCATCGATACATCACGCGGAATATGTATCCGAGATGTTCTTACAAATCGTTCGTTTCAGACCGTGAAACGGCCAAATATGATGTAAAAACTGTTTCTCTCACCTTCAAACGCTTAAAAATGCTATTTCTAAGCGAAATACGTGTGATTTGAATGTTTTACAGTAACTTCCACGGAACTTTAGCTGTACTGGCGAGGACAACACGGACGGACCCCAAAACCTTGTATTCACTAAAATTCAGCGCATCTGACAATATTAGGCCCTATTCAATCGATTTCCATCGATATATCACGCAGAATATGTATCAGAGATGTTCTTACAAATTGTTCGTTTAAGACCGTGAAACGGCCAAATGTGATGTAAAAACTGTTTCTCTCGCCTTCAAACGCTTAAAAATTCTATTTCTAAGCGAAGAACGTGTGACTTGACTGTATTGCAATAATTTCCATGGAACTTTACATGTACCGGTGAGGGCACCACGGACGGCCCCCAAAAGCTTGTATTCACTAAAATTCAGTGCATCTGACAATATTAGGCCCTAATCAATCGATTTCCATCGATACATCACGCAGAATATGTATCCGAGATGTTCTTACAAATCGTTTGTTTCAGACCGTGAAACGGCCAAAAATGATGTAAAAACTGTTTCTCTCGCCTTCAAACCCTTAAAATGCTATTTCTAAGCGAAATACGTGTGATTTGAGTGTTTTACAGTAACTTCCACGGAACTTTAGCTGTACCGGCGATGGCACCACGGACGGCCTCCAAAACCTTGATTCATTAAAATTCAGTGCATCTTACAATATTAGGGCCTAATCAATCGATTTCCATCGATAGATCACGCAGAATATGTATCTGAGATGTTCTTACAAATCGTTTGTTTCAGACCGTTAAACGGTCAAATATTATGTAAAGACTGTTTCTCTCGCCTTCAAACGCTTAAAAATGCTATTTCTAAACGAAATACGTGTGATTTGAATGTTTTACAGTCACTTCCACGGAACTTTAGCTGTACTGGCGAGGGCAACACGGACTGCCCCCAAAACCTTGTATTCACTAAAATTCAGCGCATCTGACAATATTAGGCCCTATTCAATCGATTTCCATCGATATATCACGCAGAATATGTATCCGAGAAGTTCTTACAAATCGTTTGTTTCAGACCGTGAAACGGCCAAATATGATGTATAAACTGTTTCTCTTGTCTTCAAACGCTTAAAAATGCTATTTCTAAGCGAAATACGTGTGATTTGAGTGTTTTACAGTAACTTCCAAGGAATTATAGCTGTACCGGCGAGGGCACCACGGACGGCCCCCAAAATCTTATATTCACTAAAATTCAGTGCATCTGACTATATTAGGCCCTAATCAATCGATTTCCATCGATACATCACGCAGAATATGTATCCAAGATGTTCTTACAAATCGTTCGTTTCAGACCGTGAAACGGCCAAATATGATGTCAAAACTGATTCTTTCGCCTTCAAACCCTTAAAAATTCTATTTCTAAGCGAAATACGTGTGTTTTGAGTGTTTTTCAGAAACTTCCACAAAACTTTAGCTGTACCGGCGAGGGCACCAAGGATGGCCTCCAAAACCTTGTATTCACTAAAATTCAGTGCATCTGCCAATATTAGGCCCTAATCAATCGATTTCCATCGATACGTCAGGCAGAATATGTATCCGAGATGTTCTTACAAATCGTTCATTTTAGACCGTGAAACGGACAAATATGATGTAAAAACTGTTTTTCTCGGCTTCAAACGCTTAAAAATGCTATTTCTAAGCGAAATACGTGTGATTTGAGTGTTTTACAGTAACTTCAACGGAACTTTAGCTGTACCGGCGAGGGCACCACGGACGGCCCCCAAAACCTTGTATTCACTTATATTCAGTGCATCTGACAATATTAGGTCCTAATCAATCGATTTCCATTGATACATCACGCAGAATATGTATCCGAGATGTTCTTACAAATCGTTCGTTTCAGACCGTGAAACGGCCAAATAAGATGTAAAAACCGTTTCTCTCGCCTTCAAACGCTTAAAAATGCTATTTCTAAGCGAAATACGTGTGATTTGAGTGTTTTACAGTAACTTCCACGGAACTTTAGCTGTTCCGGCGAGGGAACCACGGACGGCCCTTAAAACCTTGTATTCATTAAAATTCAGTGCATCTGACAATTTTAGGTCCTAATCATTCGATTTCCATCGATACATCACGCAGAATATGTATCCGAGATGTTATTACAAATCGTTCGTTTTAGACCGTGAAACGGCAAAATATGATGTAAAAACTGTTTCTCTCGCCTTCAAACGCTTAAAAATGCTATTTCTAAGCGAAATACGTGTGACTTGAGTGTTTTACAGTAACTTCCACGGAACTTTAGCTGTACCGGCGAGGGCACTACGGACGCCACCAAAACCTTGTATTCACTAAAATTTAGTGCATCTGACATTATTAGGCCCTAATCAATGGATTTCATCGATACATCACGCTGAATATGAATCCGAGTTGTTCTTACAAATCGTTCGTTTCAGACCGTGAAACGGCCAAATATGATGTAAAAACTGTTTCTCTCGCCTGCAAACGCTTAAAATTACTATTTCTAAGCGAAATACGGGTGATTTGAGTGTTTTACAGTAACTTCTACGGAACTTTAGCTGTACCGGCGAGGGCACCACGGACGGCCCACAAAAGTTTGTATTCTCTAAAATTCAGGGCATCTGACAATATTAGGCCCTAATCAATCGAATTCCATCAATACATCACGCAGAATATGTATCCGAGATGTTCTTAAAAACGTTCATTTCAGACCGTGAAACGGCCAAATATGATGTAAAAACTGTTTCTCTCGCCTTAAAACCCATAAAATGCTATTTCTAAGCGAAATACGTGTGATTTGAATGTTTTACAGTATCTTCCACGGAACTTTAGCTGTACCGGCGAGGGCACCACGGACGGCCCCCAAAACCTTGATTCACTAAAATTCAGTGCATCTGACAATATTAGGCCCTAATCAATCGATTCCCATCGATACATCACGCAGAATATGTATCTGAGATGTTTTTACAAATCGTTTGTTGCAGACCGTTAAACGGCCAAATATGATTTAAAGACTGTTTCTCTCGCATTCAAACGCTTAAAAATGCTATTTCTAAGCGACATACGTGTGATTTGAATGTTTTACATTAACTTCCACGGAACTTTAGCTGTACCGGCGAGGGCACCACGGACGGCCCCCAAAACCTTGTATTCACTTATATTCAGTGCATCTGACAATATTAGGCCCTAATCAATCGATTCCCATCGATACATCACGCAGAATATGTATCTGAGATGTTTTTACAAATCGTTCGTTGCAGACCGTTATACGGCCAAATATGATTTAAAGACTGTTTCTCTCGCATTCAAACGCTTAAAAATGCTATTTCTAAGCGACATACGTGTGATTTGAATGTTTTACATTAACTTCCACGGAACTTTAGCTGTACCGGCGAGGGCACCACGGACGGCCCCCAAAACCTTGTATTCACTTATATTCAGTGCATCTGACAATATTAGGCCGTAATCAATCGATTTCCATCGATACATCACGCAGAATATGTTTCCGAGATGTTCTTACAAAAAAATCGTTCGTTTCAGACCGTGAAACGGTAAAATATGATGTAAAAACTGTTTCTCTCGCCTTCAAACGCTTAAAAATGCTATTTCTAAGCGAAATACGTGTGATTTGAGTGTTTAAAGTAACTTCCACGGAACTTTAGCTGTACCGGCGAGGGCACCACGGATGGCCTCCAAAACCTAGTATTCACTAAAATTCAGTGCATCTGACAATATTAGGCCCTAATCAATCGATTTCCATCGATACATCACGCAGAATATGTATCCAGGATGTTCTTACAAATCGTTCGTTTCAGACCGTGAAACGGCCAAATATGATGTAAAAACTGTTTCTCTCGCCTTTAAACCCTTAAAAATGCTATTTCTAAGCGAAATACGTGTGATTTGAGTGTTTAAAGTAACTTCCACGGAACTTTAGCTGTACCGGCGAGGGCACCACGGATGGCCTCCAAAACCTAGTATTCACTAAAATTAAGTGCATCTGACAATATTAGGCCCTAATCAATCGATTTCCATCAATACGTCTCGCAGAATATGTATCCGAGATGTTCTTACAAATCGTTCGTTTCAGACCGTTAAACGACTAAATATGATGTAAAGATTGTTTCTCTCGCCTTCAAACGCTTAAAAATGCTATTTCTAAGCGACATACGTGTGATTTGAATGTTTTACAGTAACTACCACGGAACTTTAGCTGTACCGGCGAGGTCACCACGGACGGCCCCCAAAACCTTGTATTAACTAAAATTAAGTGCATCTGACAATATTAGGCCCTAATCAATCGATTTCCATCAATACGTCTCGCAGAATATGTATCCGAGATGTTCTTACAAATCGTTCGTTTCAGACCGTTAAACGGCCATATATGATGTAAAAACTGTTTCTCTAGCCTTCAAACGCTTAAAAATGCTATTTCTAAGCGAAATACGTATGATTTTAATGTTTTACAGTAACTTCCACGGAAGTTTAGCTGTCCCGGCGAGGGCACCACGGACGGCCCTTAAAACCTTGTATTCACTAAAATACAGTGCATCTGACAATATTAGGCCCTAATCAATCGATTTCCATCGATACATCACGCAGAAAATGTATCCAAGATGTTCTTACAAATCGTTCGTTTCAGACCGTGAGACGGCCAAATAAGATGTAAAAACTGTTTCTCTCGCCTTCAAACGCTCAAAAATGCTATTTATAAGCAAAATACGTGTTATCTGAGTGTTTTACAGTAACTTCCACGGAACTATAGCTGTCCCGGCGAGGCACCACGGACGGCCCTTAAAACCATGTATTCACTAAAATACAGTGCATCTGACAATATTAGGCCCAAATCAATCGATATCCAACGATACATCACGCAAAATATGTATCCGAGATGTTCTTACAAATCGTTCGTTTCAGACCGTGAAACGGCCAAATATGATGTAAAAACAGTTTCTCTCGCCTTTAAATGCTAAAAAAATGCAATTTCTAAGCGAAATACGTGTGATATGAGTGTTTACAGTAACTTCCACGGAACTTTACCTGTGCCGGCGAGGGCACCACGGACGGACCCCAAAACCTTGTATTCACTAAAATTCAGTGCATCTTACAATATTAGGCCGAAATCAATCGATGTCCATCGATACATCACGCAGAATATGTATCCGAGATGTTCTTAAAATCGTTCGTTTCAGACCGTGTGAAACGGCCAAATATGATGTAAAAACTGTTTCTCTCGCCTTCAAACGCTTAAAAATGCTATTTCTAAGCGAAATACGTGTGATTTGAATGTTTTACAGTAACTTCCACGGAACTTTACCTGTAGCGGCGAGGGCACCACGGACGGCCCCAAAAAACTTGTATTCACTAAAATTTAGTGCATCTGATAATATTAGGCCCTAATCATTCGATTTCCATCGATACATCACGCAGAATATGTATCCGAGATGTTCTTACAAATCGTTCGTTTCAGACCGTGAAACGGCCAAATATGTTGTAAAAAACGGTTTCTCTTGCCTTCAAACGCTAAAACTGCTATTTCTGAGCGAAATACGTGTGGTTTGAGTGTTTTACAGTAACTTCATCGGAACTTTAGCTGTACAGGCGAGGGCACCAACGGCCCCCAATACCTTGTATTCACTAAAATTCAGTGCATCTGACAATATTAGACCCTAATCAATCGATTTACATCGATACATCACGCAGAATATGTATCCGAGATGTTCTTACAAATCGTTCGTTTCAGACCGTGAAACGGCCAAATATGATGTAAAAACTCTTTCTCTCGCCTTAAAACGCTTAAAAATGCTATTTCTAAGCGAAATACGGGTGATTTGAGTGTTTTACAGTAACTTCAACGGAACTTTAGCTGTAGAGGTGAGGGCACCAACGGCCCCCCAATACCTTGTATTCACTAAAATTCAGTGCATCTGACAATATTAGGCCCTAATCAAATGATTTCCATCAAAACATCACGCAGAATATGTATCCGAGATGTTCTTACAAATCGTTCGTTTCAGACCGTAAAACGGCCAAATATGATGTAAAAACTGTTTCTCTCACCTTCAAACGCTTAAAAATGCTATTTCTAAGCGAAATACGTGTGATTTGAATGTTTTACAGTAACTTCCACGGAACTTTAGCTGTACTGGCGAGGGCAACACGGACGGCCCCCAAAAGCTTGTATTCACTAAAATTCAGTGCATCTGACAATTTTAGGCCCTAATCATTCGATTACCATCGATACATCACGCAGAATATGTATCCGAGATGTTCTTACAAATCGTTCGTTTTAGACCGTGAAACGGCCAAATATTATGTAAAGACTGTTTCTCTCGCCTTCAAACGCTTAAAAATGCTATTTCTAAGCGAAATACGTGTGATTTGAGTGTTTTACAGTAACTTCCACGGAACTTTAGCTGTACCGGCGAGGGCACCACGGACGGCCCCCAAAACCTTGTATTCACTTATATTCAGTGCATCTGCCAATATTAGACCCTAATCAATCGATTTCCATCGATACATCACGCAGAATATGTATCCAAGATGTTCTTACAAATCGTTCGTTTCAGTCCGTGAAACGGCCAAATATGATGTAAAAACTGTTTCTCTCGCCTTCAAACCCTTAAAAATGCTATTTCTAAGCGAAATACGTGTGATTTGAGTGTTTTTCAGTAACTTCCACGAAACTTTAGCTGTACCGGCGAGGGCACCACGGATGGCCTCCAAAACCTTGTATTCACTAAAATTCAGTGCATCTGACAATATTAGGTCCTAATCAATCAATTTCCATCGATACGTCACGCAGAATATGTATCCGAGATGTTCTTACAAATCGTTCGTTTCAGACCGTTAAACGGCCAAATATGATGTAAAGACAGTTTCTCTCGCCTTCAAACGCTTAAAAATGCTATTTCATAAGCGAAATACGTGTAATTTGAGTGTTTTACAGTAACTTCCACAGAAATTTAGCGGTACCGGCGAGGGCACCACGGACGGACCCCAAAACCTTGTATTCACTAAAATTCAGTGCATCTGACAATTTTAGGTCCTAATCATTCGATTACCATCGATACATCACGCAGAATATGTATCCGAGATGTTCTTACAAATCGTTCGTTTTAGACCGTAAAACGGCAAAATATGATGTAAAAGCTGTTTCTCTCGCCTTCAAACGCTTAAAAATGCTATTTCTAAGCGAAATACGTGTGATTTGAGTGTTTTACAGTAACTTCCACGGAACTTTAGCTGTACCGGCGAGGGCACCACGGACGGCCCCCAAAACCTTGTATTCACTTATATTCAGTGCATCTGCCAATATTAGACCCTAATCAATCGATTTCCATCGATACATCACGCAGAATATGTATCCAAGATGTTCTTACAAATCGTTCGTTTCAGTCCGTTAAACGGCCAAATATTATGTAAAGACTGTTTCTCTCGCCTTCAAACCCTTAAAAATGCTATTTCTAAGCGAAATACGTGTGATTTGAGTGTTTTCAGTAACTTCCACGAAACTTTAGCTGTACCGGCGAGGGCACCACGGATGGCCTCCAAAACCTTGTATTCACTAAAATTCAGTGCATCTGACAATATTAGGCCCTAATCAATCGATTTACATCGATACATCACGAAAAATATGTATCAGAGATGTTCTTAAAATCGTTCGTTTCAGACCGTGAAACGGCCAAATATGATGTAAAAACTGTTTCTCTCGCCTTAAAACCCAAAAAATGCTATTTCTAAGCGAAATACGTGTGATTTGATAGTTTTACAGTAACTTCCACGGAACTTTAGCTGTACCGGCGATGGCACCACGGACGGCCTCCAAAACCTTGATTCACTAAAATTCAGTGCATCTGACAATATTAGGCCCTAATCAATCGATTTCCATCGATACATCACGCAGAATATGTATCTGAGATGTTCTTACAAATCGTTCGTTGCAGACCGTTAAACGGCCAAATATGATGTAAAGACTGTTTCTCTCGCCTTCAAACGCTTAAAAATGCTATTTCTAAGCGACATACGTGTGATTTGAATGTTTTACATTAACTTCCACGGAACTTTAGCTGTACCGCCGAGGGCACCACGGACGGCCCCCAAAACCTTGTATTCACTTATATTCAGTGCATCTGACAATATTAGGCCCTAATCAATCGATTTCCATCGATACATCACGCAGAATATGTATCCGAGATGTTCTTACAAATCGTTCGTTTCAGACCGTAAAACGGCCAAATATGATGTAAAAACTGTTTCTCTCACCTTCAAACGCTTAAAAATGCTATTTCTAAGCGAAATACGTGTGACTTGAATGGTTTACAGTAACTTCCACGGAAGTTTAGCTGTCCCGGCGAGGGCACCACGGATGGCCTCCAAAACCTTGTATTCACTAAAATTCAGTGCATCTGACAATATTAGGTCCTAATCAATCAATTTCCATCGATACGTCACGCAGAATATGTATCCGAGATGTTCTTACAAATCGTTCGTTTCAGACCGTTAAACGGCCAAATATGATGTAAAGACAGTTTCTCTCGCCTTCAAACGCTTAAAAATGCTATTTCTAAGCGAAATACGTGTAATTTGAGTGTTTTACAGTAACTTCCACAGAAATTTAGCGGTACCGGCGAGGGCACCACGGACGGACCCCAAAACCTTGTATTCACTAAAATTCAGTGCATCTGACAATTTTAGGTCCTAATCATTCGATTACCATCGATACATCACGCAGAATATGTATCCGAGATGTTCTTACAAATCGTTCGTTTTAGACCGTGAAACGGCAAAATATGATGTAAAAGCTGTTTCTCTCGCCTTCAAACGCTTAAAAATGCTATTTCTAAGCGAAATACGTGTAATTTGAGTGTTTTACAGTAACTTCCACGGAACTTTAGCTGTACCGGCGAGGGCACCACGGACGGCCCCCAAAACCTTGTATTCACTTATATTCAGTGCATCTGCCAATATTAGACCCTAATCAATCGATTTCCATCGATACATCACGCAGAATATGTTTCCAAGATGTTCTTACAAATCGTTCGTTTCAGTCCGTTAAACGGCCAAATATGATGTAAAGACTGTTTCTCTCGCCTTCAAACCCTTAAAAATGCTATTTCTAAGCGAAATACGTGTGATTTGAGTGTTTTTCAGTAACTTCCACGAAACTTTAGCTGTACCGGCGAGGGCACCACGGATGGCCTCCAAAACCTTGTATTCACTAAAATTCAGTGCATCTGACAATATTAGGTCCTAATCAATCAATTTCCATCGATACGTCACGCAGAATATGTATCCGAGATGTTCTTACAAATCGTTCGTTTCAGACCGTTAAACGGCCAAATATGATGTAAAAGCTGTTTCTCTCGCCTTCAAACGCTTAAAAATGCTATTTCTAATCGAAATACGTGTGATTTGAGTGTTTTACAGTAACTTCCACGGAACTTTAGCTGTACCGGCGAGGGCACCACGGACGGCCCCAAAACCTTGTATTCACTTATATTCAGTGCATCTGGCAATATTATACCCTAATCAATCGATTTCCATCGATACATCACGCAGAATATGTATTCTAGATGTTCTTACAAATCGTTCGTTTCAGACCGTGAAACGGCCGAATATGATGTAAAAACTGTTTCTCTCGCCTTCAAACGCTAAAAAATGCTATTTCTAAGCGAAATACGTGTGATTTGAGTGTTTTACAGTAACTTCCACAGAACTTTAGCGGTACCGGCGAGGGCACCACGGACGGACCCCAAAACCTTGTATTCACTAAAATTCAGTGCATCTGACAATTTTAGGTCCTAATCATTCGATTACCATCGATACATCACGCAGAATATGTATCCGAGATGTTCTTACAAATCGTTCGTTTTAGACCGTGAAACGGCAAAATATGATGTAAAAGCTGTTTCTCTCGCCGTCAAACGCTTAAAAATGCTATTTCTAATCGAAATACGTGTGATTTGAGTGTTTTACAGTAACTTCCACGGAACTTTAGCTGTACCGGTGAGGGCACTACGGACGCCACCAAAACCTTGTATCCACTAAAATTCAGTGCATCTGACATTATTAGGCCCTAATCAATGGATTTCCATCGATACATCACGCAGAATATGTATCCGAGTTGTTCTTACAAATCGTTCGTTTCAGACCGTGAAACGGCCAAACATGATGTAAAAACTGTTTCTCTCGCCTGCAAACGCTTAAAATTACTATTTCTAAGCGAAATACGGGTGATTTGAGTGTTTTACAGTAACTTCCACGGAACTTTAGCTGTACCGGCGAGGGCACCACGGACGGCCCACAAAACCTTGTATTCACTAAAATTCAGTGCATCTGCAATATTAGGCCCTAATCAATCGATTTCCATCGATACATCACGCAGAATATGTATCCGAGATGTTCTTAAAATCGTTCGTTGCAGACCGTTAAACGGCCAAATATGATGTAAAGACTGTTTCTCTCGCCTTCAAACGCTTAAAAATGCTATTTCTAAGCGAAATACGTGTGATTTGAGTGTTTTACAGTAACTTCCACGGAACTTTAGCTGTACCGGCGAGGGCACCACGGACGGCCCCCAAAACCTTGTATTCATTAAAATTCAGTGCATCTGACAATATTAGGCCCTAATCAATCGATTTACATCGATACATCACGCAGAATATGTATCAGAGATGTTCTTAAAATCGTTCGTTTCAGACCGTGAAACGGCCAAATATGATGTAAAAACTGTTTCTCTCGCCTTAAAACCCAAAAAATGCTATTTCTAAGCGAAATACGTGTGATTTGAAAGTTGTACAGTAACTTCCACGGAACTTTAGCTGTACCGGCGATGGCACCACGGACGGCCTCCAAAACCGTGATTCACTAAAATTCAGTGCATCTGACAATATTAGGCCCTAATCAATCGATTTCCATCGATACATCACGCAGAATATGTATCTGAGATGTTCTTACAAATCGTTCGTTGCAGACCGTTAAACGGCCAAATATGATGTAAAGACTGTTTCTCTCGCCTTCAAACGCTTAAAAATGCTATTTCTAAGCGACATACGTGTGATTTGAATGTTTTACATTAACTTCCACGGAACTTTAGCTGTACCGCCGAGGGCAACGCGGACGGCCCCCAAAACCTTGTAGTCACTTATATTCAGTGCATCTGACAATATTAGGCCCTAATCAATCGATTTCCATCGATACATCACGCAGAATATGTATCCGAGATGTTCTTACAAATCGTTCGTTTCAGACCGTGAAACGGTAAAATATGATGTAAAAACTGTTTCTCTCGCCTTCAAACGCTTAAAAATGTTATTTCTAAGCGAAACACGTGTGATTTGAGTGTTTTACAGTAACTTCCACGGAATTATAGCTGTACCGGCGAGGATACCACGGACGGCCCCCAAAACCTTATATTCACTAAAATTCAGTGCATCTGACAATATTAGGCCCTAATCAATCGATTTCCATCGATACATCACGCAGAATATGTATCCAAGATGTTCTTACAAATCGTTCGTTTCAGACCGTGAAACGGCCAAAAATGATGTAAAAACTGTTTCTCTCGCCTTCAAACCCTTAAAAATGCTATTTCTAAGCGAAATACGTGTGATTTGAGTGTTTAAAGTAACTTCCACGGAAGTTTAGCTGTACCGGCGAGGGCACCACGGATAGCCTCCAAAACCTAGTATTCACTAAAATTCAGTGCATCTGACAATATTAGGCCCTAATCAATCGATTTACATCAATACGTCTCGCAGAATATGTATCCGAGATGTTCTTACAAATCGTTCGTTTCAGACCGTTAAACGACCAAATATGATGTAAAGACTGTTTTTCTCGCCTTCAAACGCTTAAAAATGCTATTTATAAGCGAAATACGTGTGATTTGAGTGTTTTACAGTAACTTCCACGGAACTATAGCTGTCCCGGCGAGGGCACCACGGACGGCCCCCAAAAACTTGTATTCACTAAAATTTAGTGCATCTGATAATATTAGGCCCTAATCATTCGATTTCCATCGATACATCACGTAGAATATGTATCCGAGTTGTTCTTACAAATCGTTCGTTTCAGACCGTGAAACTGCCAAATATGTTGTAAAAACGGTTTCTCTCGCCTTCAAACGTTAAAACTGCTATTTCTAAGCGAAATACGTGTGATTTAAGTGTTTTACAGTAACTTCCACGGAACTTTAGCTGTACCGGCGAGGGCACCACGGACGGCCCCCAAAACCTTATATTCACTAAAATTCAGTTCATCTGACAATATTAGGCCCTAATCAATCGATTTACATCGATACATCACGCAGAATATGTATCCGAGATGTTCTTACAAATCGTTCATTTCAGACCGTGAAACGGCCAAATATGATGTAAAAACTGTTTCTCTCGCCATCAAACGCTTAAGAATGCTATTTCTAAGCGACATACGTGTAATTTGAGTGTTTTACAGTAACTTCCACTGAACTTTAGCTGTACCGGCGAGGGCACTACGGACGGCCCCCAAAACCTTTTATTCACTAAAATTCAGTGCATTTGACAATATTAGGCCCTAATCAATCGATTTCCATCGATACATCACGCAGAATACGTATCCGAGATGTTCTTAAACATCGTTCGTTTCAGACCATGAAACGGCCAAATATGAAGTAAAAATTGTTTCTCTCGCCTTCAAACGCTAATAATGCTATTTTTAAGCCAAGTAGGTGTGATTTGAGTGTTTTACAGTAACTTCCACGAAACTTTAGCTGTACCGGCGAGGGCACCACGGACGGCCCTCAAAACCTTGTATTCACTAAAATTCAGTGCATCTAACAATATTAGACCCTAATCGATCGAGTTCCATCGATACATCACGCAGAATATGTATCCGAGATGTACTTACAAATCGTTTGTTTCAGACCGTGAAACGGCCAAATATGATGTAAAAACTGTTTTTCTCGCCTTCAAACGCTTAAAAATGCTATTTCTAAGCAAAATAAGTGTAAATTGAGTGTTTTACATTAACTTCCACAGAACTTTAGCTGTACCGGCGATGGCACTACGGACGGCCCCCAAAACCTTGTATTCACTAAAATTCAGTGCATTTGACAATATTAGGCCCTAATCAATCGATTTCCATCGATACATCACGCAGAATACTTATCCGAGATGTTCTTACAAATCGTTCGTTCCAGACCGTGAAACGGCCAAATATGATGTAAAAACTATTTCTCTCGCCTTCAAAAGCTTAAAAATGCTATTTCTAAGCGAAATACGTGTGATTTGAGTGTTTTACAGTAACTTCCACGGAACTTTAGCTGTACCGGCGAGGGCACCACGGACGGCCCCCAAAACCTTGTATTCATTAAAATTCAGTGCATCTGACAATAATAGGCCCTAATCAATCGATTTACATCGATACATCACGCAGAATATGTATCCGAGATGTTCTTACAAATCATTCGTTTCAGACCGTGAAACGGCCAAAACCTTGTATTCATTAAAATTCAGTGCATTTGACAATATTAGGCCCTAATCAATCGATTTCCATCGATACATCACGCAGAATACGTATCCGAGATGTTCTTAAACATCGTTCGTTTCAGACCATGAAACGGCCAAATATGAAGTAAAAATTGTTTCTCTCGCCTTCAAACGCTAATAATGCTATTTTTAAGCCAAGTAGGTGTGATTTGAGTGTTTTACAGTAACTTCCACGTAACTTTAGCTGTACCGGCGAGGGCACCACGGACGGCCCTCAAAACCTTGTATTCACTAAAATTCAGTGCATCTAACAATATTAGACCCTAATCGATCGAGTTCCATCGATACATCACGCAGAATATGTATCCGAGATGTACTTACAAATCGTTTGTTTCAGACCGTGAAACGGCCAAATATGATGTAAAAACTGTTTTTCTCGCCTTCAAACGCTTAAAAATGCTATTTCTAAGCAAAATAAGTGTAAATTGAGTGTTTTACATTAACTTCCACAGAACTTTAGCTGTACCGGCGATGGCACTACGGACGGCCCCCAAAACCTTGTATTCACTAAAATTCAGTGCATTTGACAATATTAGGCCCTAATCAATCGATTTCCATCGATACATCACGCAGAATACTTATCCGAGATGTTCTTACAAATCGTTCGTTCCAGACCGTGAAACGGCCAAATATGATGTAAAAACTATTTCTCTCGCCTTCAAACGCTTAAAAATGCTATTTCTAAGCGAAATACGTGTGATTTGAGTGTTTTACAGTAACTTCCACGGAACTTTAGCTGTACCGGCGAGGGCACCACGGACGGCCCCCAAAACCTTGTATTCATTAAAATTCAGTGCATCTGACAATAATAGGCCCTAATCAATCGATTTACATCGATACATCACGCAGAATATGTATCAGAGATGTTCTTAAAATCGTTCGTTTCAGACCGTGAAACGGCCAAATATGATGTAAAAACTGTTTCTCTCGCCTTAAAACCCAAAAAATGCTATTTCTAAGCGAAATACGTGTGATTTGAAACTTTTACAGTAACTTCCACGGAACTTTAGCTGTACCGGCGATGGCACCACGGACGGCCTCCAAAACCTTGATTCACTAAAATTCAGTGCATCTGACAATATTAGGCCCTAATCAATCGATTTCCATCGATACATCACGCAGAATATGTATCTGAGATGTTCTTACAAATCGTTCGTTGCAGACCGTTAAACGGCCAAATATGATGTAAAGACTGTTTCTCTCGCCTTCAAACGCTTAAAAATGCTATTTCTAAGCGACATACGTGTGATTTGAATGTTTTACATTAACTTCCACGGAACTTTAGCTGTACCGCCGAGGGCAACGCGGACGGCCCCCAAAACCTTGTAGTCACTTATATTCAGTGCATCTGACAATATTAGGCCCTAATCAATCGATTTCCATCGATACATCACGCAGAATATGTATCCGAGATGTTCTTACAAATCGTTCGTTTCAGACCGTGAAACGGTAAAATATGATGTAAAAACTGTTTCTCTCGCCTTCAAACGCTTAAAAATGCTATTTCTAAGCGAAACACGTGTGATTTGAGTGTTTTACAGTAACTTCCACGGAATTATAGCTGTACCGGCGAGGATACCACGGACGGCCCCCAAAACCTTATATTCACTAAAATTCAGTGCATCTGACAATATTAGGCCCTAATCAATCGATTTCCATCGATACATCACGCAGAATATGTATCCAAGATGTTCTTACAAATCGTTCGTTTCAGACCGTGAAACGGCCAAAAATGATGTAAAAACTGTTTCTCTCGCCTTCAAACCCTTAAAAATGCTATTTCTAAGCGAAATACGTGTGATTTGAGTGTTTAAAGTAACTTCCACGGAAGTTTAGCTGTACCGGCGAGGGCACCACGGATAGCCTCCAAAACCTAGTATTCACTAAAATTCAGTGCATCTGACAATATTAGGCCCTAATCAATCGATTTACATCAATACGTCTCGCAGAATATGTATCCGAGATGTTCTTACAAATCGTTCGTTTCAGACCGTTAAACGACCAAATATGATGTAAAGACTGTTTCTCTCGCCTTCAAACGCTTAAAAATGCTATTTATAAGCGAAATACGTGTGATTTGAGTGTTTTACAGTAACTTCCACGGAACTATAGCTGTCCCGGCGAGGGCACCACGGACGGCCCCCAAAAACTTGTATTCACTAAAATTTAGTGCATCTGATAATATTAGGCCCTAATCATTCGATTTCCATCGATACATCACGTAGAATATGTATCCGAGTTGTTCTTACAAATCGTTCGTTTCAGACCGTGAAACTGCCAAATATGTTGTAAAAACGGTTTCTCTCGCCTTCAAACGTTAAAACTGCTATTTCTAAGCGAAATACGTGTGATTTAAGTGTTTTACAGTAACTTCCACGGAACTTTAGCTGTACCGGCGAGGGCACCACGGACGGCCCCCAAAACCTTATATTCACTAAAATTCAGTGCATCTGACAATATTAGGCCCTAATCAATCGATTTACATCGATACATCACGCAGAATATGTATCCGAGATGTTCTTACAAATCGTTCATTTCAGACCGTGAAACGGCCAAATATGATGTAAAAACTGTTTCTCTCGCCATCAAACGCTTAAGAATGCTATTTCTAAGCGACATACGTGTAATTTGAGTGTTTTACAGTAACTTCCACTGAACTTTAGCTGTACCGGCGAGGGCACTACGGACGGCCCCCAAAACCTTTTATTCACTAAAATTCAGTGCATTTGACAATATTAGGCCCTAATCAATCGATTTCCATCGATACATCACGCAGAATACGTATCCGAGATGTTCTTAAACATCGTTCGTTTCAGACCATGAAACGGCCAAATATGAAGTAAAAATTGTTTCTCTCGCCTTCAAACGCTAATAATGCTATTTTTAAGCCAAGTAGGTGTGATTTGAGTGTTTTACAGTAACTTCCACGGAACTTTAGCTGTACCGGCGAGGGCACTACGGACGGCCCTCAAAACCTTGTATTCACTAAAATTCAGTGCATCTAACAATATTAGACCCTAATCGATCGAGTTCCATCGATACATCACGCAGAATATGTATCCGAGATGTACTTACAAATCGTTTGTTTCAGACCGTGAAACGGCCAAATATGATGTAAAAACTGTTTTTCTCGCCTTCAAACGCTTAAAAATGCTATTTCTAAGCAAAATAAGTGTAAATTGAGTGTTTTACATTAACTTCCACAGAACTTTAGCTGTACCGGCGATGGCACTACGGACGGCCCCCAAAACCTTGTATTCACTAAAATTCAGTGCATTTGACAATATTAGGCCCTAATCAATCGATTTCCATCGATACATCACGCAGAATACGTATCCGAGATGTTCTTACAAATCGTTCGTTCCAGACCGTGAAACGGCCAAATATGATGTAAAAACTATTTCTCTCGCCTTCAAACGCTTAAAAATGCTATTTCTAAGCGAAATACGTGTGATTTGAGTGTTTTACAGTAACTTCCACGGAACTTTAGCTGTACCGGCGAGGGCACCACGGACGGCCCCCAAAACCTTGTATTCATTAAAATTCAGTGCATCTGACAATAATAGGCCCTAATCAATCGATTTACATCGATACATCACGCAGAATATGTATCCGAGATGTTCTTACAAATCATTCGTTTCAGACCGTGAAACGGCCAAATATAATGTAAAAACTGTTTCTCTCTCCTTCAAACGCTTAAAAATGATATTTCTAAGCGAAATACGTGTGATTTGAGTGTTTTACAATAACTTCCACAGAACTTTAGCGGTACCGGCGAGGGCACCACGGACGGCCCTCAAAACATTGTATTCACTAAAATTCAGTGCATCTGACAATATTAGGCCCTAATCAATCGATTTCCATCGATACATCACGCAGAATATGTATCCGAGATGTTCTTACAAATCGTTCGTTTCAGACGGTGAAACGGCCAAATATGATGTAAAAACTGTTTCTCTCGCCTTCAAACGCTTAAAAATGCTATTTCTAAGCGAAATACGTGTGACTTGAGTGTTTTACAGTAACTTCCACGGAACTTTAGCTGTACCGGCGAGGGCACCACGGACGGCCCCCAAAACCTTGTATTCATTAAAATTCAGTGCATCTGACAATATTAGGCCCTAATCAATCGATTTACATCGTTACATCACGCAGAATATGTATCCGAGATGTTCTTACAAATCGTTCGTTTCAGACCGTGAAACGGCCAAATATGATGTAAAAACTGTTTCTCTCGCCTACAAACGCTTAAAAATGCTATTTCTAAGCGAAATACGGGTGATTTCAGTGTTTTACAGTAACTTCCACGGAACTTTACCTGTACCGGCCAGGGCACCACGGACGGCCCCCAAAACCTTGTATTCACTAAAATTCAGTGTATCTGATGATTCTATGCCCTAATCAATCGATTTACATCGATACATCACGCAGAATATGTATCCGAGATGTTCTTACAAATCGTTCGTTTCAGACCGTGAAACGGCCAAATATGATGTAAAAACTGTTTCTCTCTCCTTCAAACGCTTAAAAATGCTATTTCTAAGCGAAATACGGGTGATTTCAGTGTTTTACAGTAACTTCCACGGAACTTCAGCTGTACCGGCGAGGGCACCACGGACGGCCCTTAAAACCTTTTATTCACTAAAATTCAGTGCATCTGACAATAATAGGCCCTAATCAATCGATTTACATCGATACATCACGCAGAATATGTATCCGAGATGTTCTTACAAATCATTCGTTTCAGACCGTGAAACGGCCAAATATGATGTAAAAACTGTTTCTCTCTCCTTCAAACGCTTAAAAATGCTATTTCTAAGCGAAATACGGGTGATTTCAGTGTTTTACAGTAACTTCCACGGAACTTCAGCTGTACCGGCGAGGGCACCACGGACGGCCCTTAAAACCTTTTATTCACTAAAATTCAGTGCATCTGACAATATTAGGCCCTAATCAATCGATTTCCATCAATCATCATGCAGAATATGTATCCGAGTTGTTCTTACAAATCGTTCGTTTCAGACCGTGAAACAGCCAAATATAATGTAAATCTGTTTCTCTCGCCTTCAAACGCTTAAAAATGCTATTTGTAAGCGAAATACTTGTGATTTGAGTGTTTTACAGTAATTTCCACGGAACTTTAACTGTACCGGCGAGGGCACCACGGACGGCCCCCAAAACCTTGTATTCACCAAAACTCAGTGCATCTGACAATATTAGGCCCTAATCAATCGATTTCCATCGATACATCACGCAGAATATGTATCCGAGATGTTCTTACAAATCGTTCATTTCAGACTGTGAAACGGCCAAATATGATGTGAAAACTGTTTCTCTCGCCTTCAAATGCTTAAAAATGCTATTTCTAAGCGAAATACGTGTGACTTGAGTGTTTTACAGTAACTTCCACAGAACTTTAGCGGTACCGGCGAGGGCACCACGGACGGCCCCCAAAACCTTGTATTCATTAAAACTCAGTGCATCTGACACTATTAGGCCCTAATCAATCAAATGCAATTGATACATCACGCAGAATATGTATCCGAGATGTTCTTACAAATCGTTCGTTTCAGACCGTAAAACGGCCAAATATGATGTAAAAACTGTTTCTCTCGCATTCAAATGCTTAAAAATGCTATTTCTAAGCGAAATACGTGTGACTTGAGTGTTTTACAGTAACTTCCACAGAACTTTAGCGGTACCGGCGAGGGCACCACGGACGGCCCCCAAAACCTTGTAATCATTCAAATTCATTGCATCTGACAATATTAGGCCCTAATCAATCGATTTACATCGTTACATCACGCAGAATATGTATCCGAGATGTTCTTACAAATCGTTCGTTTCAGACCGTGAAACGGCCAAATATGATGTAAAAACTGTTTCTCTCGCCTACAAACGCTTAAAAATGCTATTTCTAAGCGAAATACGGGTGATTTCAGTGTTTTACAGTAACTTCCACGGAACTTTACCTGTACCGGCCAGGGCACCACGGACGGCCCCCAAAACCTTGTATTTAGTAAAATTTTGTGTATCTGATGATTCTATGCCCCAATCAATCGATATCCATCGATACATCACGCAGAATATGTATCCGAGATGTTCTTACAAATCGTTCGTTTCAGACCGTGAAACGGCCAAATATGATGTAAAAACTGTTTCTCTCTCCTTCAAACGCTTAAAAATGCTATTTCTAAGCGAAATACGGGTGATTTCAGTGTTTTACAGTAACTTCCACGGAACTTCAGCTGTACCGGCGAGGGCACCACGGACGGCCCTTAAAACCTTTTATTCACTAAAATTCAGTGCATCTGACAATAATAGGCCCTAATCAATCGATTTACATCGATACATCACGCAGAATATGTATCCGAGATGTTCTTACAAATCATTCGTTTCAGACCGTGAAACGGCCAAATATAATGTAAAAACTGTTTCTCTCTCCTTCAAACGCTTAAAAATGATATTTCTAAGCGAAATACGTGTGATTTGAGTGTTTTACAATAACTTCCACAGAACTTTAGCGGTACCGGCGAGGGCACCACGGACGGCCCTCAAAACATTGTATTCACTAAAATTCAGTGCATCTGACAATATTAGGCCCTAATCAATCGATTTCCATCGATACATCACGCAGAATATGTATCCGAGATGTTCTTACAAATCGTTCGTTTCAGACGGTGAAACGGCCAAATATGATGTAAAAACTGTTTCTCTCGCCTTCAAACGCTTAAAAATGCTATTTCTAAGCGAAATACGTGTGACTTGAGTGTTTTACAGTAACTTCCACGGAACTTTAGCTGTACCGGCGAGGGCACCACGGACGGCCCCCAAAACCTTGTATTCATTAAAATTCAGTGCATCTGACAATATTAGGCCCTAATCAATCGATTTACATCGTTACATCACGCAGAATATGTATCCGAGATGTTCTTACAAATCGTTCGTTTCAGACCGTGAAACGGCCAAATATGATGTAAAAACTGTTTCTCTCGCCTACAAACGCTTAAAAATGCTATTTCTAAGCGAAATACGGGTGATTTCAGTGTTTTACAGTAACTTCCACGGAACTTTACCTGTACCGGCCAGGGCACCACGGACGGCCCCCAAAACCTTGTATTCACTAAAATTCAGTGTATCTGATGATTCTATGCCCTAATCAATCGATTTACATCGATACATCACGCAGAATATGTATCCGAGATTTTCTTACAAATCGTTCGTTTCAGACCGTGAAACGGCCAAATATGATGTAAAAACTGTTTCTCTCTCCTTCAAACGCTTAAAAATGCTATTTCTAAGCGAAATACGGGTGATTTCAGTGTTTTACAGTAACTTCCACGGAACTTCAGCTGTACCGGCGAGGGCACCACGGACGGCCCTTAAAACCTTTTATTCACTAAAATTCAGTGCATCTGACAATATTAGGCCCTAATCAATCGATTTCCATCAATCATCATGCAGAATATGTATCCGAGTTGTTCTTACAAATCGTTCGTTTCAGACCGTGAAACAGCCAAATATAATGTAAATCTGTTTCTCTCGCCTTCAAACGCTTAAAAATGCTATTTGTAAGCGAAATACTTGTGATTTGAGTGTTTTACAGTAATTTCCACGGAACTTTAACTGTACCGGCGAGGGCACCACGGACGGCCCCCAAAACCTTGTATTCACCAAAACTCAGTGCATCTGACAATATTAGGCCCTAATCAATCGATTTCCATCGATACATCACGCAGAATATGTATCCGAGATGTTCTTACAAATCGTTCATTTCAGACTGTGAAACGGCCAAATATGATGTGAAAACTGTTTCTCTCGCCTTCAAATGCTTAAAAATGCTATTTCTAAGCGAAATACGTGTGACTTGAGTGTTTTACAGTAACTTCCACAGAACTTTAGCGGTACCGGCGAGGGCACCACGGACGGCCCCCAAAACCTTGTATTCATTAAAACTCAGTGCATCTGACACTATTAGGCCCTAATCAATCAAATGCAATTGATACATCACGCAGAATATGTATCCGAGATGTTCTTACAAATCGTTCGTTTCAGACCGTAAAACGGCCAAATATGATGTAAAAACTGTTTCTCTCGCATTCAAATGCTTAAAAATGCTATTTCTAAGCGAAATACGTGTGACTTGAGTGTTTTACAGTAACTTCCACAGAACTTTAGCGGTACCGGCGAGGGCACCACGGACGGCCCCCAAAACCTTGTAATCATTCAAATTCATTGCATCTGACAATATTAGGCCCTAATCAATCGATTTACATCGTTACATCACGCAGAATATGTATCCGAGATGTTCTTACAAATCGTTCGTTTCAGACCGTGAAACGGCCAAATATGATGTAAAAACTGTTTCTCTCGCCTACAAACGCTTAAAAATGCTATTTCTAAGCGAAATACGGGTGATTTCAGTGTTTTACAGTAACTTCCACGGAACTTTACCTGTACCGGCCAGGGCACCACGGACGGCCCCCAAAACCTTGTATTTAGTAAAATTTTGTGTATCTGATGATTCTATGCCCCAATCAATCGATATCCATCGATACATCACGCAGAATATGTATCCGAGATGTTCTTACAAATCGTTCGTTTCAGACCGTGAAACGGCCAAATATGATGTAAAAACTGTTTCTCTCTCCTTCAAACGCTTAAAAATGCTATTTCTAAGCGAAATACGGGTGATTTCAGTGTTTTACAGTAACTTCCACGGAACTTCAGCTGTACCGGCGAGGGCACCACGGACGGCCCTTAAAACCTTTTATTCACTAAAATTCAGTCCATCTGACAATATTAGGCCCTAATCAATCATTTTCCGTCGATACATCATGCAGAATATGTATCCGAGATGTTCTTACAAATCGTTCGTTTCAGACCGTGAAACAGCCAAATATGATGTAAATCTGTTTCTCTCGCCTTCAAACGCTTAAAACTGCTATTTGTACGCGAAATACTTGTGATTTGAGTGTTTTACAGTAACTTCCACGGAACTTTAACTATACCGGCGAGGGCACCACGTACGGCCCCCAAAACCTTGTATTCACCAAAACTCAGTGCATCTGACAATATTAGGCCCTAATCAATCGATTTCCATCGATACATCACGCAGAATATGTATCCGAGATGTTCTTACAAATCGTTCGTTTCAGACCGTTATATGTTGTAAAAACTCTCGCCTTCAAACACTTAAAAATGCTATTTCTAAGCGAAATACGTGTGATTTGAGTGTTTTACAGTCAATTCCACGGAACTTTTGCTGTACCGGCGAGGGCACTACGGACGGCCCTCAAAACATTGTATTCACTAAAATTCAGTGCATCTGACAATATTAGGCCCTAATTAGACCTATGCGCCGACGAGGGTCAAGGTGGCGGCGGCGAATTGTTAAAAAAATAACGGTGGCGGCGGCGCGCCGGCGTTTTAATACAAAAACTGGAGTGATTTACTCAATCATACCTACATAAAACGTAAACTTAAAATGAAATAGGTGAGAATTATGGTAATAATTTATCGCACTAGTGTAAATTGTATCACATTTTTTCTTTACAAATATCAATTATCGTGTATTAATATAATTTAGTTTACGGAGAGTGGCGATAATGAACTTCATTTCTAAACATGTTTTACAATACACTTGTTCCGTATTAATGGTAATGGGAACTTCGTTATTATTTTTATTTAAATGTAAATAAACAAAGTGTTCTCAAATCATACTTTTACTTGTATATTAACTTGAAATGTCCTTCTGATTTTGGTTTGGTAAAATTTTTGATATATTCCTTTACACAGTTTTCCATTTTATGAACAATAGAAGATGTTTGGCACAAATTTGTTGATCTGTTAATTAAGTTGTCATTGTATATGTACAGTCAATGTTCCCTCCCAAACTTTAAAAGTGTTTTATCCCTCCAAACACTCTAACAAAACTCCAATTGCAGACAGTAAATCCCTATGTAATAATATAGCGGGAAATTCAAATATTTTCACTATTAATTGATTACATATAACAAATACATAAACAATAATTCTAGCAAATAAAAATCAAATAGTAATTCTTAAAAAAACATTTTTTTAGTCTCTGGTCTTCATCTACTACTTATATATACAGGGTGGAAACGAACTTTATGTCATAAATTTAAGGGTGAGTAGTATGACATGTGTAGATTACGAAACTGAAAGATTTTTTTTAAAATTCGAAAAACGAAAATTCGACTTTTCTTAAGGAAACTTTTTTTTACTGCTGTTTTAATTCATATTTCATTAGAAATATAGTTATCAAAAATACATTCAAAGTTAGTTGTATAAGGTATTATTCTTAATAATTAAATTAAATAGCATTTTTAGCGAAAATAATTGTGTAATAGATAAAATAATGCAAATGCGTTGCCAGTTGTCCAGTGGTACCCAAAATGTTGGTTTCATGAAAACTACCCTTAAATATGCGAATTTTAAAAAAATTCTTTCTGTTTCGTAATCTACATATGTCATACTACTCACCCTTAAATTTATGACATTAAGTTCGTTTCCACCCTGTATAAGTGAATACATACTTTTAGCATGTTTTTGAATGTGATCGGGGCCCACATTAAATATGCAGCAGTTAAATTCACTACGTCGGTATAGGAGATTACTATATTACACCAGAACGATTTGTGCATGGCGAATGTTTAAATATTTTCCAAATTTTATATATAAGAAAATTACCACGAAATTGAAAAAAATCTCTCAATCCCTGGTAATACTTAAAAATCCTACGACTTGGGAACACTGTGTACAGTACAGATGACAGATCAGAAGAGCAGTAAGCAGTATTGGAAATCACAAGAAAAAAGATTTCTGTACATTAATATTTACGATTAATATGAATTTATTTACTGAAAATGACGAGAACAACGACGGCGCGTCGTACTACAGATAGGCGGCGCGCCGGTAGTTGAAACGCCGGTGGCGGCGGCGTGAAAAATATGTCAGCGGCGGCGGCGTGGCGCGGCGGCGCACAGGTCTAGCCCCAACCTCCTCTCGCACTGTGTCTCGACACTTTTCTTCCAAATTCTTGAGGTTTTCTTCAGTATTTTCCATTAATTTTTCTTCTAATTTTCCTTCTAAACTTTTAGAATTTTCTTCTAATTTTTCTTCTAAACTTCTAGAATTATCCTCTAATTTTTGTTCTAATGCTCTAGAATTTTTTTCTAATTTTTGTTCTAATGTTTCTGTCAATTCTTCTTTTAATGTTCTAGAAATTTCTTCGGCTTTTCTAGAACTTTCTGCCATCTCCTGTTTTAATTCTTCTTTTAATGTTCTAGAATTATCTTCTAATTTATTTTCTAATGTTCTAGAACTTTCTTCTGATTTTCTAGAACTTTCCTCTAATTTTTGTTCTAATGTTCTAGAACTTTCTGTTAATTCTTTTAACTGTTTACCAAGGTCGGATACGTTATCCGGAATTTCGAATAGGTAATCTTCAGGGTTTTCACCAGCATCGGTTAATGCCTGCCGCAGTCTTTCTTGAAGTGTTGACTTCCTTCCTGTTGTTTCCACATCCCGTTCTTCTAGTTCTCTCTTGAGATCACCTACTTTCAATTCACTTAATTTTAATTGTTTAGTAGGCATTTTATTTATTTTTATTTACACTTCACAGTTTATTAACAACCCCACACCTGACACCAATTGTAACGTTTTTTATTTATATGGGTGAAGTGTAACAAATAACAGATATATTATTAATTAAAAGAATACGTTTATTAAACAGTAAATTAATATTAAAAATATAATTAAAAGATAATTAATTAAACTAACACTATGATAAACAAATATTAACACTAATTTAAAGACTAAGAATATTAAAAGACAATTAAACACTAAGATTATTTATTTGTAGACGGCGGGATAGCACAGTGGTAGAGTGCTAGCCTCTGGAGTCAGAGGTCGTAGGTTCGAATCCGGGTCAGGTCGAATTTTTCTCGACTGATCTTGATCGGTATCTACTCCCGTTACCTTTCCAAGTTGGGATACAATTAACTTGGCAATCACTAAGCTATCTAGCACCGGCTGGTGGTTGTAACAAGGGCTTGCTCGGGTGGGCAACACACATGACATCTACGTAAGAAACTTCGTGGCAATTGTAAAAATTAAGAAAAATAGATGTTATGTGTGTGACCATTATACGGTTATAACCTGTAAGGGTTGAAAATCCCGAAACAATACAATACAAGATTATTTATTTCAACAATTAACACTACTCTTTATGTCACTAATTACATTTATTTATGTTCAGTTGTCGACTGTTGTTTATATTACCAACTATCCACGACGCGTATTTATATCAGACTTCTTTACTCGTTGCTACTACATTACAGACTCCGTTCGCTGGCTTTGGCGACGGGTTATATACCTGGCGACTTTAATTCTAGAACCTCCTGGAGAACTTCTAGAGGTAAACAACGTATACAATAGATCGCAACAAGTTTAAGCGCGTCTGTTGCTCGCGTGGCGCGGCGGCGAAGGCTACGGGGCGGCGACGTTACAATATTATTTTTTGGAATATAGTGATTAACCAGTCTGTTCTATACGATTATTTTTTTATTGATATATTTTATTCATTATTTCTACTTCTAAATACAGAATCGATTCCAGATGATTCTCAACATAAAATACCAAGATTCTATAACAGAGCAAAATATTTTAAAGTTGACAGAAATAAGCCAAGAAGTCAAAAAATGCACAAGAAAATACTTAAAAGTAATAAATTGTAGAACTTTGTAATGTTATATTTTTTAAATTTTAGATATCTATTCTTTTAGAGTTTTTTGATCATCGTCATGATGATGCAATCCTTTCAAATATAAGCGGTAGATAAACTAAATATATTCATAATATATAGATGTTCTTGACTACATTTTTTACCTATTTTGCTAAATGTAATACCACGGGAAGTTAGGAAAAAATGTTACTATCAAAAGCCTTATTAGTGTTCATTTCATTTTATGAATAATAATTATTGCCAGATGTTTCCTCTGTGACATCATTCTATAGAAAAATTACAAGATTATCCTGTATATTATTATTATTATTATTTTTATTATTATTATTATTACTAATATTTGGAACTATTATTTTTGTTACAGATTCTGATAGCTCTGTTGGCACATTACCACCAGAAATTAGTACAGATATCGCAAACAAGGGCACCTCCGGTAACAAGCAGTTTGCACAAGATTGCGTAACACCTATAGGTGCTGTATACAAACATTGCTGAAAATTTACTTGCACCAAGTGCAATAAGTAATCTTTCTCTAGAAATAGAAACGCCAAGCATTTCATCTTTATCAAGTGCTCAGTATTCTAGTGGTAAGTTTTTAACAATAACAAAAATGTATTTATTTATTTATTTATTTCAGATAATAAACTGGATATAATTCTTCAAGACATTGCGAACATAAAATTAGCTGTAACGCAGATATAACAAAAAATTAGCGTTGCCGGAGAGTTGCCCGGGGCTGGAAAACAATTAATTATGAACCTATTAGTTCATTACCAATGACCAATTTAGATGAACTGCAAACGCTTGAAAAGTTATTGACTGAAAACGAAGATGCACGTTCTCAGCTTGTAAGTTATACATTTAATATTTCTTCATTTTTTTCCTATTTCGCATACACAAAGTGAATTTTGTACAACTGTTTTTGTCAAAAAAAAGTAGAATGAACAATTTTGTACAAATGTTTTTGAGGATTTTTTAAATTGTGGTTTGTAACTTAGTCTGTGTCAAATAAATATCTTCATTTTAGTTGTCATTACCTGTCATTATTCATGGAAAATTACTAAAAATAGATTTTTTTATAGTAAAATATTTATATTAAATAGTAAACCACTCTTTTAAATTAAAATTCAAACTATTTATATAAAGGTTCAAATGTCAATATCACAACTGAATATAAAATATATTTAGTACTTTCAATAATAATTTTGACAAATTAATGCGAAATAGGAAAGATAGTATGAGAAACACGTATTAAAATGTCTATTTGTAATACTTGTTATTTTAGTTATTTAGTAATACGTTGTTAATAAAGATTGTTTTTTCAGGTTTTATATTGCAACATATTGGCGGCAATAATCCAAAACAAGCAATACACAGGATTCTTACAAGAATTTTTACTAATTTATGCGCACAAAAATGTTCTTTAACTGGCGCTAAAAACAACTACCGACTAAAGGATTTAAAATTACTTGACCTGATCAAAAGTATGTAACCAATAAGTTAAAAATTAAGTTAGTTACTGGGGGGGAGGATTAACCCACTTTTATGTAATCCACCCATAGTATATGTGTCTGCGGTAATTAAGTTGTGTTCCATAAAAAATAAACATTTTTGGCAAACACGTGACCAAACACACATGTTTGGTGGGCTCGTTATCGAACTGAATGAAAATAAAGCGTAAAATTTGAAAATAAATAATATTATTAAATTTACATGCTATTTTTCTATACGGTAGCTGTTAGTGGGTGAAACAGAGATTTAACTTGTGATATTAGATTTATGCAATTTCCTAATCTCCTGTACATTTTACAGCAAAAACTGTTGAGAGTAAAGTTGTTCAGAATTAAAAGTTGCATATAACGGTATTTGCGTTTTTAATTTCTTAGTAGTTAAAAAAAATGTAAATATGAATTAGTAGCAAATATCGGGTGCATACTCAACGCCCGAATATTCAAAACCAGAATTTCATGCACAGAATCATTCAAAACCAGAATATGCGTGCACAGAATCATTCAAATCCCGAATATTCAAAACCAGAATATTCAAAACGAAAATATTCAAAAGCAGAATATTCATGCACAGAATCATTCAAATCCCAAATATTCAAAACCAGAATATTCAAAAACCGAATGAAAAAGTTTAGGCTACCTGTCACTAGATGTCACTACGAAAGCTAGTTCAACGCGTGTTCAATGGCGGTGCAACATATGCGTTGTCGATAGGGTACCTTTATATACAGGGTATGGCCATGAGGCAAGATCGCCGCCATAAGCGAGCCAATGTCAAACATATTGATAATTCATTTCCCTATTTATTTGTAAGAAATGTGATATTATATTATACAGGAATATTAAATAACCACACTATGAATCTATAAAGGTAATAAAAATTCATTTATTTAAGAGATACACAATTATTATTATGACATAGATTTATAGGTTATGTAGCGTATAGGATATAGGTTGTTATTATCACATTAAATTTAATAAATGTGGTTATTATTTGCATAATAAGTATATATTTTAAACTTACCTTTTAAAAATTTAAATGTTTGTGCTTAATATTGGTAATTTTTATGTGTTTTCAATATTGCCAGTCATCGTAGTCAGTATCTCAAGAAAATATACATATAAATAAAATAAAAGTATTATTTACTTTTTAAATAAATATTAGAAGTATATTTAAATGTGTTTTGCATTAAAATAAAACAAGTAGGCACGAAAATACATAATAATTTACGCAACAACGAATATGACAGTGGCCCTCTAATGCCGGACGAAACGCGAGCCACGTCATGGCCATACCCTGAGTATAAAGGTACCCTAGTTGTCGATAATCTGGTCAAAACAAAGTAAGTGGACATACGTTTGCATTCAATACATTCAACTGTCCACAGCAACTGTCAAAAGTGACAGCTACGCTAGTAAATAAGATAACATATACTAAAAAACAAATTAATAAATATTATATTCCAAATTAATAACATATGTTTGGTGAACGTTTATTTCTTTTAGAACGTGTTAGCCGCTATTTGATAAGGTGATTACAGGTATCACAAAAATTTGTGTAAGAATACTGCCATATGATTTTTTTTATACAATATTGGCTTACTTATAATTTATTAATTTTATTTATAAAATGTCTTTTACAAATAGGAGATTTGTGTCATATTATGTAGGAACTTTCTGTTAAATTGATATATGTATATCTTAGATAATTTCCACTTGTAATACTTTGATGATTTAATTGTGGAGCAAAGGAATGTCAGGAATGTAAATAAATAAATTTACTCATTTTTTAAAGCAAACGAACACATTTTATTCAAATATATACGAGCCCAGGTTCATAATAGTTAGCCAGCTTACATTTTCACGAAATTTTCCACAAAATTATTTCGATTACTTCAAATATAGACTAAAAACTGTGGACCAAAAGACGGATGATAATAGCTCGACCGGCATTTAAAAGGTTTGGCACAAGACATATGGGACAATACTCTAATAGAAGAATGTGCAGGGCTTGTGAATACAATGCCTAATAATTAAAGATATTATTTATAAAGGCGATATAACCCCTTCTCCCATTATTAATTGGTGGAGTACTTAAATAACATATACAGTTTTTGTAAGTTTAAAATCTATATTTTAAAGTAGAGGATAGAAATATCTCACCATTTTTGTAGGTTTTATAATTTGTTTATAGGAAATGTAAACTGATTGAACTATTATGAGCCAGGGTTTGTATGAAGAGTATAAATGCCAAATTCACCCTACAAAATTGTATGCACCTCTTACAGAAAATACGATTGTATTTGACATAAATAATTATTTCATAAAGTAACTAAAGTGAACAAAAAAAAAAACGATGAGGTGCTGCTGATGAAGCAATTGAAGCTATGGAAATGATCCAGCTAAAAAAAATATGTTGTAGCCAGCACAATATGGTCGTCTGTTTTCTGTAAATACCTATTTTGTATAAATTCCACATAGAATGTTTCTTTCCAGTAAAATTATTTCTCAAACATAATTTTCTGACATCTGCCCATCAATTATATTTACAGGACAGATTCTGTTTCCATAGTGGTGTATAGCAAGATTTATGAGACGTAATTTCTTTATAATAACCAAAATCTAATCAGCTTTTCATTGGGAACAAACTCACGTATATACAAAAATTATAATTGTAGTATTGGAGTTATCGATGTGGTTCCGATGCTTAACACGTACGTTTCTTATCTAGAATAGTGTATATGGTCTGTGATTTTAATATTATTTCATGATGTAGTAACAATTCCCTAAATGTTAGAAAATGCCAAATCAGCAAATTTCTCATATTTCATCCCCTACTCCGACACCGTTAAAGACATTATAACATGGTTTGAATTCGACATGATTTTTTTTCCTTTCATGAATTTGCACGATTGTTGCTGAGGAATGGTTAGTAGGTTTAAAATTTGCCGATATGAATCTGTTCAAAATATTACAGAAATTTCTTTGGAATTGAAGTGTGCTTTATTTGTGACCCACTCTTTCACTCAAATCGTGTAATACATAATAAGAAAGAGAATTTCATGCTGTTTATTTTTTAAAAATAAATATATTTTTATACAGTCGCTTTATTTTTTTGTTGCACCTCACATCTTTATTCAAATACGTAGTGCCATAAATTCTGTCTCTGAGTATAAAACACGATAAAAAAAATAAATAAAAATAAAATTAAGGGTGCCTTGAGCATTTGTTTTTTTTTCATCTGTCAACATATTGTAAATCATTAATTTCAAACCGATAGTTCATGCGTTCCTCCTTGGTTCATGCAGTAAACATGGAGTGGGGTATTAAAAAGAACCATGTAGCAGTGATTGCGCTATACAAGTGCAACAAAACACCAGTAGAGATTTTCAATTTGTTAAAACTTCTGAAATTTACGAAGTTTGTTTACCGGACCATTGAACGTTACAACGATATGTTATTAATTGATGACAGACCAAGGAGCGGTTGGCCATATACAACTAGGGATCCAGCAGCCGTCAAATCTGTTCGCGAGAGAATTTGGAGAAATCCACTCCGGAATCAGAAAATCATGTGTAGGGAAATGAAGTTCCCCGCTAGAACTATGTCACGCATTCTGATAGATCTTAAACTTGGAACTTATCGCAGAAGCACAGGACAGCGATTAACAGCGACCATATGTCACATAAGAGCTACGAGAGCTAAGAAGTTACTCCAGCGACACGCAAACGGAAGTCATCGGCAAATTATTTTTACGGATGAAAAATTTTTCACTGTAGAAGAGATATTCAACCGCCAAAATGATTGAATGTATACCCATAGCTTTCGGGAAGCTGCAGAGAAAATCCCGAAGGTAGAAAGGGGTCACCACCTAGCGTCAGTGATGGTTTGGTGGAGGGTGTCGTATGACGGCGATATGAAGTTGCATAACAAGGGGTAAAAACGCGAGCAGGAAATTACCAGAGCGACATATTAGAGCAAGTTGTAAAGCCATTGAATGATTCCTTGTTCGCTGGTAAGCACTGGATTTTTCAGCAAGATTCAGCGCCCGCACACAAAGCGAAGTCGTCGCAACGCTGGTTAGAGCTGAATTTACCGGAATTTATTGTCGTTGAAGATTAGCCCTCTGGAAGTCCAGACCTCAATCCTTTGGACTACCGCTTATGGTGTGTCAAAGAACGAGCCGGTCATTTTGAGTATTTTTTTTTTTTATTAATAGTTATGTAAGAATAAAATCACATTCATTTTTTATCAGATTTCTTTTTTATGTAGAATAAGCCTCCCTTGTATTAGGGACAGTATTCATGGCACAACTACGTAAAGCTAATCATATATGGCAGCGGTAACTTAAGCACTTTGACCATGTGATATTTGAAAACAGTGGCCACCATGACACTGATAGCTTGTATTTGTTATGGTTTGGGTGTGATGGGAGCCACTTAAAATTGTATAATACATGGAAGCTAATAACGATAAAAAAAATGCTTCCTTCGGCGCTCTCATTTCGCAAGCGTGTTAATAATATTACATTGTTTTTACCTTCCGTCACCTTTAGGTAAAGAAGGTATTGTCTTTATTCAAAAAATTCGATGGTGAGTTTTTAATGATTAAGCACATTTCAGGGTCCCTAGAATACGATTTTACTATGATGTCTGTATGTGTGTGTGACGATAATTTCAGCCGCGATAACTCCAAAAAAAAACGATTTTTACGTATTTCTCTTCCTTACATCCATGTGCAGACGTGATTAGATTTTGGTTATAATTCGTCAACCGAAAGTCCCTTCATTTGAAGAATTTTGCAGTTTTTCTTGAAAAAGCGCTGTTAAATTTTATTTTCTATACGATTTTGATTGCATTTTATAATTCAAATTCAATGGATATAGAGTTAAAAAAAATTATAAAGAAATTAAATGTCATAAGCAGCAAGCTATGCTATAACCATGGAAACAGCTACTATATTAAGAAAATTCTGATTCAATGATGTCAGTATCAAGTGCAATTGACATAGTATGTTTGTATTATAATTTTACTGGAAATATATAAACTTTTGTTAGAAACTTTCACTTTCTGTATGGAATTTGTACAAAATACCTAGAACTGACGGAAGGCAATGTACTGGAAATATAGGATCTTTTAGAAGGAACTTTCTGTATGGAATTGGTGTAAAATACGTACAGGTGTCTGCCATAAACGAGCCACCATTGCAAACTTTCTTATTTGAAGATATAGAAAGACGGTTAAATGGACAAAGTTAGGCGATATTATATGAAAAATTTAACGGTGAAAAATGCAAAACAATTGAACATCAAATACGCGACTTATTCAACAAAATAACATTTTTTTAATAGAATGCAAAATTGAAAGTGATACCATTTAAAAGATTTTTTTATCTGAATATAAAAGTTCATTATCACTATGCCTTTAAAATTAAAAACAAAAGAGTTATTTCAATTTCAAATTTAAATATTATATTTCTTATTTAAATACAAATATGACATTTTTGCATTTCATTATGTAGAGATGGCGTTGTGTACCACCAACGTTAAACTTTCAACAAGGGAGCACATTTGTGTAATTTCCATAAGCGTATCATTGCTGTTAAGAGTTTTTCTTTGATTCTTCTTGTATTTTGACTTTTCTCTCAGTGTTTATTATTATTTTAGGTAGAGTATATTGGCTTGTATCCTGTTTTATTAATTGTAGCGGAAGATTAATTATTATTCTTCATTTTAAATACTTTAGTTAGTAGTTGTTAGGTTATGATCACAGATTTGTTTTTTCTTAGGGACAGCACATATTGGATAATAGTAGTTTAATTAATTGTAAATATTAGTTCTATTATCTATTTTCCATTATATAAACTACGTGCGTATGTAAAAACATACGAATGAAATAAAATTGCTCCCTTGTTTTTAGTTCCAAATTTTTCCACCTGGTTCGTATTCGTAATGAAATATCCCAATATATTCAAATAAGAAAGTTAGGAATGGTGGCCCGCTTACGGCAGACATTCTGTACATAGAACTGACGGAAAGTAATGTGCTGGCCACATCAGATTTTTTTTACTTGTATTTGCCAATATCTTCCAAAAAAATTTTAAACATCTACATGTGGCGCGTGGCTCGTAATACGAGCACATTTTTCTAATAAAATCGCTTTTATGGAGCACACTCCTCATAAGAATACAATATGAAAGTGCTCTCCGTAAAAGCGCTTTTGTTATGAAAATGTGCTCGTAGCGCGGGATAACATTATTATTATTAAAGACTGAGGCCTTAGGCATTTATTTTGACAGCACATTTTATTTCATTTTCCAGATAAACGATACTATAACTAACTCTAGTAACTTTTAGTTAGGGAGAAGCATCAGAAATTTTGCAAATATTGATGTATTGTATTGAACTTCTCATTCATATTATTATTTTTTTATAAAACACCAGTCCTGAAATTTGAACAACTGTGATTCCAATGCGGCCACCTGTGTATGTGTGCAGAGTGTGCTAATGTAATTAGGACGCAGAATAGAGATAGTTGCCTATTGTGCAGGGCAGATATTATTTCAATTCAAAGGATATTTTAAGATGTATTTTTTATTGGTACTGCGAAAATACGTAGAATATCATATTATGATAAAACAATAAAAATAAACAAATTCGAGGTAGATTTTAATTCTAAACAACTTTTTCATTTACACTGTTAATCTAAAAATTCATAGAGCACGAACTGTCGCTAGTATTATAAAATTACCATTATAGTATATTTGATTTTAAATTATTTTTTACAAATATATGTTTTTTTACAGTAACCACAAACTGGCCACATCCGCCACAATACAGTATGTAAAATGTGTTTTTACATATTTAAATCGGCCCTTTTCAGGGCCACCCAAATATTTTTTTGAAAAGAATTTTTACTTCCATTTATTACCTTCCGTCACCTTTAGGTAAGGAAAATAGGTTTGTTTGTTCCGCTATGCTGTATTTTGCAATTTACTGCCTATCGCCGTGGTAATAATTTAAATGACTAAAAATTATTTTTATGTTCGATCCGTTTCCATATTATTTATTTTAGAAAATACTTCAGGTTCTATTATATTTATAAAGGATACTCAGTAAGTAGTTATTTATGTATCAAGGCACTGAAGTTCTATTTTTATTACGAATGTGGAATTTATTTGCCGGGGTTCTTATAGCCGAGGAAAATAAAGCATATGAGTTATAAAAAGGAACTTCAGTGCCGAGGTGCATATTAAGTTTTATTTGAAATCGAAAAACTGTAGAACCGACAGGAATATTTATTTTTATAGGTTATATATGTCAGTCTGACATTCAATATTGCTAATCTCCGACACTGAAGTTATTGTAGAGAACACTCAAAATTATATGTTTTATCTGAAACTTGTTCATCGGGGTTATTTAGTTCGTTCGTCTTGCACATATTTTTTATCATTTTACATAAAAATTTACTATTGTACATCATACACTTGCCCAAATTATCTTACATAATATATAATAATTATCATAAGGTTGGCAACACTACATTTGTATGAAATCGTCTTAATCGTCTTACTTTAGTGCCAATTACTGAATTTTTAATGTCGATGTTTGCACAATTTAATGACTATTTCCAATAAAATATAGTATTCCATTCTCCACTATTTTAATTGTTTACTATTGGTATCAATCAATCAAATTTACTTTATTATAAATTTCGTGGCCGTGTGCCTGGTCGCGAATCTGAGGACCCGGATTCGATCCCGACCGACGCCAAAAATTATTTCGAATATTAATGAACCCTGTGGTGTGCTCTCCACGCTAGCAATGAGTGTCTGTGAGGTGACGCCTGGTAAGCACCCGCATGGTACAAATATTTCATCATTACCGACATCTGTGTACAAAGCAGATTGGGACACCCAGCAATGGGTAATATGCCGTGATGATATATTTATTTTTATATGACAATGACATTTATTTATTTATTTCAATTCTAACATTACATAGCATGTACTTATTTAAAAATATCAGTTTTTTTCCTAATAGTCATGGGTCACTGTAAAAATTATTACTACCAGCTACCTCGGTCTTTTACCGTAAGTTACTGGAAAAATGGAACGAACAGAATCTAGTAAGTTTACAGTTAACCATGCACTGGATAGAACAGCAAATTACACCTCCGCGGTTTGCGGCAGATGCAGGGTAGCGGAACGAACAAACCTTTGTCTTTGGTCAAAAAAATCGATGGAGAGATTCTTATGAATAAGCACGTTTTAGGGTCCTCACAATACGATTTTACCATTTTTACAATTATATCTGATGTATGTATGTGTATGTATGTGTATGTGTGTGTGTGTGTGTGTGTGTGTGTGTGTGCGTATGTGCGTGCGTGTGTGTATGTGTGTGTTGATATTTTCAGGTTCGATAACTCCAATACTATAATTATAATTTTTGTATATACTTGAGTTTGCTTCCAAATGAAAAGCAGATTAGATTTTAGTTATTATAAAGAAATTACGTCTCATAAATCTTGCTATACACCATTATGGAAACAGAATCTGTTCTGTAAATATAATTGATGGGCAGATGTCAGAAAATTATGTTTGAGAAATAATTTTACTGGAAATATATTTATTGCAAGAAACATTCTATGTGGAATTTATACAAAATAGGTATTTACAGAAAACAGACGACCATATTGTGCTGGCTACAACAGATTTTTTTAGCTGGATCATCTCCATAGCTTCAATTGCTTCATCAGCAGCACCTCATCGTTTTTTTTTTTGTTCACTTTAGTTACTTTATGAAATAATTATTTATGTCAAATACAAACGTATTTTCTGTAAGAGGTGCATACAATTTTGTAGGGTGAATTTGGCATTTATACTCTTCATACAAACCGAGGGTCATAATAGTTCAATCAGTTTACATTTCCTCTAAACAAATTATAAAACCAAAAATGGTGAGATATTTCTATCCTCTACTTTAAAATATAGATTTTAAACTTACAGAAACTGTATATGTTATTTAAGTACTCCACCAATTAATAATGGGGGAAGGGGTTATATCGCCTTTATAAATATATCTTTAATTTTATTACGCATTGTATTCACAAGCCCTGCACATTCTTCTGTTAGATTATTGTCCCATATGTCTTGTGCCAAACCTTTTAAATGCCGGTCGAGCTATTATCATACGTCTTTTGGTCCACAGTTTTTAGTCTATATTTGAAGTAAACAAAAGAATTTTGTGGAAAATTTCTTGAAAATGTAAGCTGGCTAACTATTATGAACCTGGGCTCGTATATATTTGAATAAAATGTGTTCGTTTGCTTTAAAAAATGAGTAAATTTATTTACATTCCTGACATTCCTTTGCTCCACAATTAAATCATCAAAGTATTACAAGTGGAAATTATTTAAGATATACATATATCAATTTAACAGAAAGCTGCTACATAATATGACACAAATCTCCTATTTGTAAAAGACATTTTATAAATAAAATTAATAAATTATAAGTAAGCTAATATTGTTTAAAAAATTAATTTGGCAGTATTCTTACACAAATTTTTGTGATACCTGTTGTAATCACCTTATCAAATAGTGGCTAACTCGGGGTGCATACTCAACGCCCGAATATTCAAACCAGAATATTCAAAACCAGAATATTCATGCACAGAATCATTCAAATCCCGATTATTCAAAACCAGAATATTCATGCACAGAATCATTCAACACCCGAATATTCAAAACCCGAATATTCAAAAACCGAATGAAAAAGTTTAGGCTACCTGTCACTAGATGTCACTATGAAAGCTAGTTCAACGCGTGTTCAATGGTGGTGCAACATACGCATTGTCGATAATCTAGTGAACTTTAATTTGGTCAAAAGAAAGTAAGTGGACATACGTCTGCATTCAATCCATTCAACTGTCCACAGCAACTGTCAAAAGTGACAGCTACGCTAGTAAATAAGAGAACATATACTAAAAAATAAATTAATAAATATTATATTCCAAATTAATAACATATGTTTGGTGAATGTTTATTTCTTTTTACGTCAAATTTTAAATTATTTGAAGGTCGTTACTGTCAGATAACAAAAAACAAAATTAACTGAAATATAATTAAAATAAACGAAGAAAACATATAACACATGCACAGAAGATTATTATATTCTAAAAAGTGCATAGGATTACAAGCAACATATATCCTTTAAAAGCAATTTTCAGAATATCAATCTCAAGTCAGCATAACCTCTAAACCTTAACTCAAATACAGTCTAATACAAACAACAACAGTGTAATTAAAGTAAATGATACACAGACTGCGACAGTATCCTAGTTTAATAAACTGCATGACTTCCACGGACATCCAGATGCCAGATAGTCCTGCATTAAACAAAAATTGCATCAAGAAAATAAAGTTGCAATAAGCATGTTATGCGCAAATGGTACAAGCACAGAAGAGATCATATTCTAAAAGTTCATCATAGGAGTACAAAACAGCATATATCCTTTAAAAGCAATTTTCAGGATATCAATCTCAAATCAGCTTAACCTCGACACCTTAACTCAGATACAGCAGATTATAATACTAACAAAAGTGTAAAGGAGAAGTAGAAGAGTCAACAAGAACATAGCCCGAGATATATCCTTTAAACAAAAATATAACTTATCCAACCAGGGAGGAAATATTACAGTTTAGAAGAGTGGGAGAAACTATACAAGAGAGAAACTATACAAGAGAGAAAAGACTACATAGTCTGCTATGTTGGTAAGACAAAAGGAATGTATGGAGTCGGTTTTCTAATACACAAAAAACTGAGAAATAATATAATTGAATTCAAGGGTATTACTGACAGAATAGCATTGCTAAATATAAAACTAGATAACGGCGAAACTTACACTCTGATACAAGTATATGCCCCAACGACAGCTCATGATGATCAAATCGTAGAAGAATTATATGACAATTTATCAACTGCTATATGCTCCTCAAATATGAAATTAAAATTAATAATAGGAGACTTCAATAGTAAGATAGGCCACAAAAAGAATTCAGAAGAAATAGCAATGGGACCATATGGATATGGACAGAGAAATGAAAGAGGAGAGAGACTTATCCAATTTTCTATGGGAAATAGGTTGATAATTGCGAATAGTATGTTTAAAAAGAAACAATCAAAGAAATGGACATGGATATCACCAAATGCCATGACCAAAAACGAAATTGATTTCATTCTCTCAAGAAATATTGAAAATGTGGAAGTACTGAACAATTGTGAGTTTAATACTAATCACAGAATGGTAAGAGCAACAATCAGAACTGGAGTCAATAAGAAGAAAACCAGAACTCAGTTTACATCTACACCAAGTTATAACATCCCAGAAACAGCGAAACATATACTTAATAAAAATCTAAACAGCAGGATGAACAACCTCACAATGGCAAGTATAACCAAAGGAAGTACGCAAGAAGTATACGACATATTTGAGAGAAACCTAATAATCTCTATAGAAGACACTAGAAAAGAATTGAAATCCGATAAAACGAACAAAGAAAAACTGTCCGAAGACACAATTTCGATTATAAAGAAGAGAGAAAAGCTAAAGAAAATAAAAAACAAAACAGACGAAGAAAAAAGAAAATGGTCAGAAATATGTAAAACAGTAAGAAAAGAAATACGGAAAGATATGATAAATTATGATCTAAATATAATAAACAACGAATTAGAAAACAGAGGATCAATTAAAAAAATTAAACAGAGGCTAAATACAAGTAAGACATGGATAACATACTTACAGAAAGGAGAAGGAGTATATATAAACAACAGAAACATTATTATAGAAGAAGCAACAAAATTCTACGAACGACTATATACAAGCACAATATCCGAAAAATAACAAGAACTAATATCCCCAAAGCTAGATCAAATAAAATTAGAACAAGAAATGATCCCAGCCATCATCACAAGCGAAATCAGATCCGCAATAAATTCTCTAAAAAACGACAAAAGCCCAGGACTGGATAACATACCAAACGAAGCATTAAAATACGGGGAAGAATCTATAATGCCAATATTAAAAGAAATATTCAACAATATACTGGAAACTGAACAAATTCCTAAACAATGGACTATCTCGAAGCTTATGCTGATACATAAAAAAGGAAACAGGTCAGAAATAAATAACTATAGACCCATTAGCTTGTCTTCATCAGTATACAAACTATTTTCTAAAATCCTACTCAATAGACTTACAAAAACATTGGACGAACAGCAACCTATCCATCAGGCAGGATTTAGAAACGGTTTCTCTACAACTGACCACTTACATACAGTCAAGCAAATAATTGAGAAAACTATTGAATATAATAAAAATTTGTATTTGGCTTTTGTAGACTATACTAAGGCATTTGATTCCCTAGAACACTGTCATATATGGAAATCCCTTGAAGAGCAAAATATAAATAGCAAATAAATCAAAATGGAAATGGGCTGGACATGTTGCAAGACAACAGATGGACAAAAACTACAACCGAATGGTTACCACTAGACGAGAAACGGAACAGAGGAAGACAAAAGAGAAGGTGGGAAGATAGCATCGTAGCAGAACAAGGTGGGCAATGGATGAGAAAAGCCCAAGATAAAGAAGAGTGGAAGAGGTTAGGGGAGGCCTATGCTCAAATTTGGGTCTAATATACTTATTTCTAATTAGGAATACTAAAATATATTAATATTGTTATTTTTGTACTGAAGGTATGTTAAATAAAGGCTATTATTATTATTATTATGTTTGGTGAATGTTTATTTCTTTTAGAACGAGTTAGCCACTATTTGATAAGGTGATTACAACAGGTATCACAAAAATTTGTGTAAGAATACTGCCAAATGAATTTTTTAAACAATATTAAGTATCATTCCCAGCTACTGTTTTAATTTTAGTTTTAATTTTACTGTTTTAGTCGCAAGAATAGTATAGCATATGCCAGTGTGCGTAATCATTCCCAGCGCATGTTTTAATTTTAATTCTAGTTTTATGTTTTAGTTTTACGAGTATGCGAACTCCAATCTTTCTAAAATTAGAACTTGACACAACAGTGGTTATTTTTATCGGCCGGGTTTAACCTTAAATGTATAATAACTATAAAAAAAATCTGTTGTGGCCAGCACAATACCTCTCGCCACTTCCTTTTTTTGGTTAAGTATAGGGCGCGAACAGTCATGTTACATTGTTGGTCTTGACAAGCAGATGTGGGGGCCCGTTTCAGAATGATAATTAGTAATTATGTACATAAATGTCAGAATTTTTCATTAAAAATTTCAGGATTTTCTAAATTCACGTAGTTAATTTGTCACCAGGAGTGTGGAATTGACTTGTCGAGGAAAATAAATCACATGAAATTGGAAAATCACTAAATTTAGAATGAGAAATTATGATATATGACATCTATATACATAATTACTAGCTATAATTCTGACATTGGCGCCCATATCTGCTTGTCAAGGCCAAAAAGTCACATAACTACTCGCGCCTTAATGTATTTAACATTTCTTGTATACTTACACTCTACACCAAAAATTCTACTTATATCTATTCCATATATTTAGATTTTTTAAATTTAAATTCATTCTATGAAGAAATTTTTCGTGATGTTTCCAATTCATTGTCGGAAGTAACAGCATATATGAAGGGTATGTGTAATATACCTATAATATTAAATATTAAACTATTAATGCAATAAGAAATAATATAATGTATATACTTCCCAGAAAAAATCTTCAGTAATGTCTCCGGATTTCTGACACTGACATTTTTTGACAATTTAAATCCATGGCATTCTTTCGGTTGTAAAATTAATTACAACATTATTTTATATATTATATTCCTTTTATCTCTAAATCTATAAAATATGTATAAAAATATTTAAATGTATCAGAAAGAGAATTTATTTTTCTTTAATATTATCAAGAAAAATTTTCAAAAAATAATATTTAGAAGATTTTTTTTCAAGAATCTTCTACTTCCGGTTGTCCAATTGTTACCAAAACCTTTTCAGATCTTCCCGGGAATGTCCGATTGGGAAATACGTTGTTAAACAAATTTTAAGTCTTATAGTTTTTGAGTAACCGTCCTTCCAACATCCCACACACACACACACACACACACACACATCCACACACACACACACACACACACACACACAGACATCATCGTAAAAATGTTAAAATCGGATTGTAAGGACCTTAAAACGTGCTTATTCAATAAAATCTGGATATGCGATTTTTAGCATGAATGCAATACCTCTCTTAGCGAGAGGTAAAAATTGTAAAATAAAGAAAATCGGTATTATAAGGTCAAAAATATTAAAAGTTTGTTGTTAAATAATAAAATCTAGTTTAAAATGCAGTGTCAAACACAGCAAAGCAAACGGCAAACCACTGTTGACAGTAATGACGCGTGCGCATTTTGCACCATGTTTGAAATAAAAACTAATACTAAAACTTAGCAAGAAACAGCACATCAGTTCTGCGATTAAAACATACAATTAAAATTAAAACTAAAACCTAAAATTAAAACTGTAGATGGGAATGAGACTTTAGCTTATAATTTATTAATTTTATTTATAAAATGTCTTTTACAAATAGGAGATTTGTGTCATATTATGTAGCAACTTTCTGTTAAATTGATTTAATTGTGGAGCAAAGAAATGTCAGGAATGTAAATAAATAAATTTACGCATTTTTTAAAGCAAACGAACATATTTTATTCAAATATATACGAGCCCAGGTTCATAATAGTTAGCCAGCTTACATTTTCAAGAAATTTTCCACAAAATTCTTTTGTTTACTTCAAATATAGACTAAAAACTGTGGACCAAAAGACGTATGATAATAGCTCGACCGGCATTTAAAAGGTTTGGCACAAGACATATGGGACAATAATCTAACAGAAGAATGTGCAGGGCTTGTGAATACAATGCGTAATAAAATTAAAGATATATTTATAAAGGCGATATAACCCCTTCCCCCATTATTAATTGGTGGAGTACTTAAATAACATATACAGTTTCTGTAAGTTTAAAATCTATATTTTAAAGTAGAGGATAGAAATATCTCACCATTTTTGTAGGTTTTATAATTTGTTTAGAGGAAATGTAAACTGATTGAACTATTATGACCCTCGGTTTGTATGAAGAGTATAAATGCCAAATTCACCCTACAAAATTGTATGCACCTCTTACAGAAAATACGTTTGTATTTGACATAAATAATTATTTCATAAAGTAACTAAAGTGAACAAAAAAAAAACGGTGTGCTGCTGATGATGCAATTGAAGCTATGGAGATGATCCAGCTAAAAAAATCTGTTGTAGCCAGCACAATATGGTCGTCTGTTTTCTGTAAATATCTATTTTGTATAAATTCCACATAAAATGTTTCTTGCAATAAATATATTTCCAGTAAAATTATTTCTCAAACATAATTTTCTGACATCTGCCCATCAATTATATTTACAAAACAGATTCTATTTCCATAGTGCAAGATTATAGCAAGATTTATAAGACGTAATTTCTTTATAATAACCAAAATCTAATCAGCTTTTCATTTGGAAGCAAACTCAAGTATATACAAAAATTGTAATTGTAGTATTGGAGTTATCGAACCTGAAAATATCAACACACACATACACACACGCACGCACATACGCACACACACACACACACATACATACATATACATACATCAAATATAATTGTAAAAATGGTAAAATCGTATTGTGAGGACCCTAAAACGTGCTTATTCATAAAAATCTCTCCATCGATTTTTTTGACCAAAGACAAAGGTTTGTTCGTTCCGCTACCCTGCATCTGCCGCAAACCGCGGAGGTGTAATTTGCTGTTCTATCCAGTGAATGGTTAACTGTAAAGTTACTAGATTCTGATCGTTCCATTTTTCCAGTAACTTGCGGTAAAAGGCCGAGGTAGCTGGTAGTAATAATTTTTACAGTGACCCATGACTATTAGGAAAAAAAACTGATATTTTTCAATAAGTACATGCTATGTAATGTTAGAATTGAAATAAATAAATAAATGTCATTGTCATATAAAAATAAATATATCATCACGGCATATTACCCATTGCTGGGTGTCCCAATCTGCTTTGTACACAGATGTCGGTAATGATGAAATATTTGTACCATGCGGGTGCTTACCAGGCGTCACCTCACAGACACTCATTGCTAGCGTGGAGAGCACACCACAGGGTTCATTAATATTCGAAATAATTTTTGGCGTCGGTCGGGATCGAATCCGGGTCCTCAGATTCGCGACCAGGCACACGGCCACGAAATTTATAATAAAGTAAATTTGATTGATTGATACCAATAGTAAACAATTAAAATAGTGGAGAATGGAATACTATATTTTATTGGAAATAGTCATTAAATTGTGCAAACATCGACATTAAAAATTCAGTAATTGGCACTAAAGTAAGACGATTAAGACGATTTCATACAAATGTAGTGTTGCCAACCTTATGATAATTATTATATATTATGTAAGATAATTTGGGCAAGTGTATGATGTACAATAGTAAATTTTTATGTAAAATGATAAAAAATATGTGCAAGACGAACGAACTAAATAACCCCGATGAACAAGTTTCAGATAAAACATATAATTTTGAGTGTTCTCTACAATAACTTCAGTGTCGGAGATTAGCAATATTGAATGTCAGACTGACATATATAACCTATAAAAATAAATATTCCTGTCGGTTCTACAATTTTTCGATTTCAAATAAAACTTAATATGCACCTCGGCACTGAAGTTCCTTTTTATAACTCATATGCTTTATTTTCCTCGGCTATAAGAACCCCGGCAAATAAATTCCACATTCGTAATAAAAATAGAACTTCAGTGCCTTGATACATAAATAACTACTTACTGAGTATCCTTTATAAATATAATAGAACCTGAAGTATTTTCTATAATAAATAATATGGAAACGGATCGAACATAAAAATAATTTTTAGTCATTTAAATTATTACCACGGCGATAGGCAGTAAATTGCAAAATACAGCATAGCGGAACAAACAAACCTATTTTCCTTACCTAAAGGTGACGGAAGGTAATAAATGGAAGTAAAAATTCTTTTCAAAAAAATATTTGGGTGGCCCTGAAAAGGGCCGATTTAAATATGTAAAAACACATTTTACATACTGTATTGTGGCGGATGTGGCCAGTTTGTGATTACTGTAAAAAAACAAAAATATATATATGTGCAAAAAATAATTTAAAATCAAATATACTATAAAGGTAATTTTATAATACTAGCGACAGTTCGTGCTCTATGAATTTTTAGATTAACAGTGTAAATGAAAAAGTTGTTTAGAATTAAAATTTACGTCGAATTTGTTTTATCTTAATATGATATTCTACGCTTTTTCGCAGTACCAATAAAAAAAACATTTTAAAAAATCCTTTGAATTTAAATAATATCTGCCCTGCACAATAGGCAACGATCTCTATTCTGCGTCCTAATTACATACACATACAAAGGTGGCCGCTTTGGAATCACAGTTGTTCAAATATCAGGACTGGTGTTTTATAAAAAAATAATAATATGAATGAGAAGTTCAATACAATACATCAATATTTGCAAAATTTCTGATGCTTCTCCCTAACTAAAAGTTACTAGAGTTAGTTATAGTATCGTTTATCTGGAAAATGAAATAAAATGTGCTGTCAAAATAAATGCCTAAGGCCTCAGTCTTTAATAATAATAATGTTATCCCGCGCTACGAGCACATTTTCATAACAAAAGCGCTTTTACGGAGCGCACGTTCATATTGTATTCTTATGAGGAGTGTGCTCCATAAAAGCGATTTTATTAGAAAAATGTGCTCGTATTACGAGCCACGCGCCACAGGTAGATGTTTAAAATTTTTTTGGAAGATATTGGCAAATACAAGTAAAAAAAAATCTGATGTGGCCAGCACATTATCTTCCGTCAGTTCTATGTACAGAATGTCTGCCATAAGCGGGCCACCATTCCTAACTTTCTTATTTGAATATATTGGGATATTTCATTACGAATACGAACCAGGTGGAAAAATTTGGAACTAAAAACAAGGGAGCAATTTTATTTCATTCGTATGTTTTTACATACGCACCTAGTTTTTATAATGGAAAATAGATAATAGAACTAATATTTACAATTAATTAAACTACTATTATCCAATATGTGCTCTCCCTAAGAAAAAACAAATCTGTGATCATAACCTAACAACTACTAACTAAAGTATTTAAAATGAAAAATAGTAATTAATCTTCCGCTACAATTAATAAAACAGGATACAAGCCAATACACTCTCCCTAAAATAATAATAAACACTGAGAGAAAAGTCAAAATACAAGAAGAATCAAAGAAAAACTCTTAACAGCAATGATACGCTTATGGAAGTTACACAAATGTGGTCCCTTGTTGAAAGTTTAACGTTGGTGGTACACAACGCCATCTCTACATAATGAAATATCCCAATAGCAAAAATGTCATATTTGTATTTAAATAAGAAATATAATATTTAAATTTGAAATTGAAATAACTCTTTTGTTTTTAATTTTAAAGGCATAGTGATAATGAACTTTTATATTCAGATAAAAAAATCTTTTAAATGGTATCACTTTCAATTTAGCATTCTATTAAAAAAAAATTATTTTGTTGAATAAGTCGCGTATTTGATGTTCAATTGTTTTGCATTTTTCACCGTTACATTTTTCATATAATATCGCCTAACTTTGTCCATTTAACCGTCTTTCTATATCTTCAAATAAGAAAGTTTGCAATGGTGGCTCGTTTATGGCAGACACCTGTACGTATTTTACACCAATTCCATACAGAAAGTTCCTTCTAAAAGATCCTATATTTATTTATTTATTTATTTATTTATTTATTTATTTATTTATTTATTTATTTATTTATTTATTTATTTATTTATTTATTTATTTATTTATTTATTTATTTATTTATTTATTTATTTATTTATTTATTTATTTATTTATTTATTTATTTATTTATTTATTTATTTATTTATTTATTTATTTATTTATTTATTTATTTATTTATTTATTTATTTATTTATTTATTTATTTATTTATTTATTTATTTATTTATTTATTTATTTATTTATTTATTTATTTATTTATTTATTTATTTATTTATTTATTTATTTATTTATTTATTTATTTATTTATTTATTTATTTATTTATTTATTTATTTATTTATTTATTTATTTATTTATTTATTTATTTATTTATTTATTTATTTATTTATTTATTTATTTATTTATTTATTTATTTATTTATTTATTTATTTATTTATTTATTTATTTATTTATTTATTTATTTATTTATTTATTTATTTATTTAATAAATACACTACCCAAACAGGAAACCTAACATGTAGGGTAGGAAACAATTAAATATATTATAAGCACAAAATATAACATTTGATAATTTTACAATAAACAAGCTGCATGCACAGTAATAAATTAAAATCAAATAAAAATTTTAATAATGATGTGACAGAATTTGTTGTACGAACTCGAAAAAAGGTCTACATTACAATTAATTTTATTAAACAGGCTACACATATAATTAATTGGAGATTGCAGAAATACATTAGTGTGAGCTGTAGGAAGGTAGAAGGTATTTGATAATCTTGTGCGAATACAGGGAACAGAGAAGTTTAATAAGGATAGACAGTTAGGATCATCTATACCGGAATGACACAATTTGTAAAGATGGAGAACAGCATTTATTTGGCGTCTGACAGAGAGTGACTGAAGTTGAAAGATATTAAGTAGTAGCTCATAGCTGACACGTTTATCGGGATAAGTTCCAATTATTTTGTAGTGAACATATTTCAAGAATCTTTTTTGTACGGATTCTATTATTTTACTATTAATTTCATAGATAGGATTCCATACCAGAGCACAGTATTCAAGTTTTGATCTGACAAGAGAGTAATAAAGCGTAAATAATACCCGAATATTATGAAAGTGCCGTGTGTTACGAATAACAAATCCCAGTGTTTTGAGAGCAGATGAAGCAACCAATTGAATATGTTCTGTAAAAGTAAGTCGTGAATCAAAAATTACTCCAAGATCGCGTATTGAACAACACCTAATTAACTGCATATTGGAGATTTTGTAATCGTAACTTAAACAATTTTTCTTGCGAGTGAAAGATAGTATTTTGCATTTATCTATGTTAAGTTCAAGTTTATTAATTAGGCACCAGTTATGAAGGAGATCGAGATCACGTTGCAATTTTACACAGTCGTTATTATCAGATATAGCACGAAATATTTTTAAATCATCTGCAAATAATAAAATATTACTACTGAAGATTGATGATATGTCATTGATGAAAAGCAGAAACAGGAGGGGACCGAGGTTGGACCCTTGTGGAACTCCCGAAGATACATTGAAACAAGAAGAATTTTGACCAAGAAAATGAACGAAAAAAGAACGATTGGTAAGGTATGAAGAAAGCAAGGAAATAAGTGGTTTTGAAAAATAATATGATTCTAACTTCTGAAGTAGGATATTGTGATCAATACGGTCAAAAGCTTTGGAGAAGTCCGTATAAATTGTGTCTACTTGAACGTTTTTGTCTAAGAATGAGGAAACATAATGTGTAAAATAACATAGATTAGTTGCAGTTGATCTTTTTGACATGAAGCCATGTTGACTGGGTGATATAAATTCTTTAATTTGCATATATATGTTTTTATATAAAATACTTTCGAAGATTTTGCTAACGTTAGAAACAATTGATATGGGGCGATAATTTTTTATATTAGATTTATCACCAGATTTGTGAATCGGCGTCACACGAACACACTTCCAAATATCGGGAAAGGAATTTGTATCAATAGATAGATTGAAAATATAAAAAAAGGCAAGGGACAATGGATATGCACAGTCTTTAATTATCATGTTTGGTAAAAGATCTGGACCACACGATAGATTATTTTTAAGTTTTTTAATAAATGATTCGATTTCGTCACGAGTTAATCTGCTCTGATTAACAGATGTAGATGATATATTCGGGATTTGAATAGGAGGGTTGCAGGTGATTGGAGCATAGACACTATGGAAATGGGTTGCAAATGTTTCTGCAATGTCTTTTGGTTTGTTAAGTGCTACATTATTAAAATTCATGGAAGAAGGAAAAGTAGACGTTTTTCTCTTGGAGTTGACATAATTCCAGAAGAATTTTGGATTACTTAAAATAGAATTTTGACAATTGTTGATATAATTATTATAAGACTGTTTTATATCAGTTTTAATTTTGGAACGAATTTGACTGTACTTAACATAGTAGGCAGGAATAGAAGAGTATTTTTTATACATTTTATAAAAATGAGCCTTTTTCTTAAGATCAGATCTTATTTGAGATGTAAACCTTGGCGGAGAGTTGATTACTTGCTTAGATTTAATAGGAATACATTCATCAAACATAGAATAGATTATTGAGTAAAAAAACTCACAGGCATGGTTAACATCAGAAAAATCTTTAAGTACATTCCAATAATATTCAGAAATTAAAGTATATAATTTTTGAAAATTAGCTTTTTTAAAATTATATGATTGCGGAAGAAATTTTTGTAAACCATTATTATTAAAACTTGAATTTACATCCATGATGATATGAAGCGAAGGATGATGAACATAGTTAGTATCAAGCAAAGATTCGTCATCCTTAACTGTACAGTTGTTGTTAGATATTATTAAATCTAGAATTCTGCCATTATTATTTAGTACATTATTGTATTGTTTGGCATTAACAAAAGATAAAAAATTATTGCAAAGCATGACATTGCGATTTGTACTATCCAGAATATATTCAGTAATGTTGTAATCACCCAATATTACAAAATTATTTTCGAATAAAAATGGTAAATTTTCAAAGAAATCGAAAATATCATTGCAGCCGTTTGAGGACATTGCTGGTGGAATATAAATAGTAAAAACATATAAATTGATATTATTAAATATTAGTTTGCAACAAACAACATCAACATTTACGGGAAGCAGTGAAACATACTCATTTAAATCAATCTTAACAGCATGAAATTTATTATTTATTAATGTTAACACACCACCACCACGAGTTACACCGCACTGCACGAAATTTCGATCAGAGCGAAACACCATATATGAACCATCACTTAATTCGGAGTCAAGTACACCATCATTCAACCAGGTTTCACTAAAGCTGATAATATCATAGTCGAGAGATGGTAATAGTGAATATAGCAAATGACTTTTCATATTGAGACCTTGAACGTTCTGGTAATATATATTGAGTTGGGATGAGTTGTTGGGTAGTGCACGAACTAGTTTTTTTTGATAGTTATTTGTGGTATGCCATACTTATAAGATATTACTAAGTTCTTTTCTCCCTGGGATTGACGATGAAGTAATTCATTTTTTATTGTTTTGTATTGTTGTTGTTGCATAGGTGTTTTATCGTTGTTAATATAGATTGCCTTTAAATCCGGATATTCCCTAGCTTTTTTTGCCGAACGCAATAATTTTTGAGCGTTCTCCATATTATTAAATCGAATTTTTAATAATCGCGGTCGTGTGCTATTTGACGTTTTCTGACCAATTCTATGTACTCTAATATTTTGAACATTAACATCTGGAGCAACTTTAGAGATTATTTCAGCAGCCTTCTCTGTTACATTTTCAGTATCAGTTTCGGGTACACCAGATATAATTACATTGTTCTGACGATACTGTCTTTGATTGATTTCATCAATTATATTTTCAACTATGTTGGAATTGCCGGAATTAGAATTAAATTTTTGTTGCAGTTCGAGTAATTCGGATTGAAGCTGGAGAATAATTTTCTTAATACTTGATATGGTATCTATATCATTTGAACATTTATTGCAGAAAATTTTGATTGATTTTGTAGTGGATCGCGTGAACCGTTTAACATCATCAGAAGTTAAGTTTTCTACACAGGTGAGATGGACGAGTATGCGACAACCATCGCAGGAAACACATTTATCATCCTTTGCTGTTCCTTTATCGCAATTAGGACACCTGGACATGTTACGAGAGAAGACGATGACACACGTAGATATACGAAATAGTTAGTTCTTAACAACGGTTCGCAAACAAAAATTGAAATGAGTGGAGGTGATAACTTGTTTAATTGAGTTCCAATGCGACAAGCGAATATCGACTTAAAAGACGGTACTTACGAATGGAGCAAATACGAAGTAGAGCACTTCACAAAGTATTGGTAGCACTAAAATCTGAAGTATTAAGCAAGAGCCAGCTTATTTATTCACTACTAGAACACTCAACAATTTATTTAATCAAAAAATACACAATTAACTGTTTAATACACACAGCAAGATAGAAGCGTGCTTACAGCGTTGCAATGACATTTATATATATATATATATATATATATATATATATATATATATATATATATATATATATATATATATATATATATATTCCAGTACATTGCCTTCCGTCAGTTCCAGGTATTTTGTACAAATTCCATACAGAAAGTGAAAGTTTCTAACAAAAATTTATATATTTCCAGTAAAATTATAATACAAACATACTATGTCAATTGTACTTGATACTGACATCTTTGAATCAGAATTTCCTTAATATAGTAGCTGTTTCCATGGTTATAGCATAGCTTGCTGCTTATGACATTTAATTTCTTTATAATTTTTTTAACTCTATACCCATTGAATTTGAATTATAAAATGCAATCAAATCGTATAGAAAATAAAATTTAACAGCGCTTTTTCAAGAAAAACTGCAAAATTCTTCAAATGAGGGGACTTTCGGTTGACGAATTATTACCAAAATCTAATCACGTCTGCACATGGATGTAAGGAAGAGAAATACGTAAAAATAGTTTTTTTTTTGGAGTTATCGCGGCTGAAATTATCGTCTCACACACACATACAGACATCATAGTAAAATTGTATTCTAGGGACCCTAAAATGTGCTTAATCATTAAAAACTCACCATCGAATTTTTTGAATAAAGACAACACCTTCTTTACCTAAAGGTGACGGAAGGTAAAAACAATGTAATATTATTAACACGCTTGCGAAATGAGAGCGTCGAAGGAAGCTATTTTTTTATCGTTATTAACTTCCATGTATTACACAATTTTAAGTGGCTCCCATCAAACCCAAACCATAACAAATACAAGCTATCAGTGTCATGGTGGCCACTGTTTTCAAATTTCACATGGTCAAAGTGCTTACGTTACCGCTGCCATATATGATTAGCTTTACGTAGTCGTGCCATAAATACTGTCCCTAATACAAGGGAGGCTTATTCTACATAAAACAGATATCTGATAAAAAATGAATGTGATTTTATTGTTACATAACTATTAATTTAAAAAAAAAATACTCAAAATGACCGGCTCGTTCTTTGACACACCATAAGCGGTAGTCCAAAGGATTGAGGTCTGGACTTCCAGAGGGCCAATCTTCAACGACAATAAATTCCGGTAAATTCAGCTCTAACCAGCGTTGCGACGACTTCGCTTTGTGTGCGGGCACTGAATCTTGCTGAAAAATCCAGTGCTTACCAGCGAACAAGGAATCATTCAATGGCTTTACAACTTGCTCTAATATGTCGCTCTGGTAATTTCCTGCTCGCGTTTTTACCCCTTCTTCGCAGAAATGCAACTTCATAACGCCGTCATACGACACCCTCCACCAAACCATCACTGACGCTAGGTGGTGACCCCTTTCTACCTTCGGGATTTTCTCTGCAGCTTCCCGAGAGCTATGGGCATACATTCAATCATTTTGGCGGTTGAATTTTTCTTCTACAGTTAAAAATTTTTCATCCGTAAAAAGAATTTGCCGATGACTTCCGTTTGCGTGTCGCTGGAGTAACATCTTAGCTCTCGTGGCTCTTATGTGACGTATGGTCGCTGTTAATCGCTGTCCTGTGCTTCTACGATAAGTTCCAAGTTTATCTTTCAGAATACGTGACATGGTTCTGGTGGGGAACTTCATTTCCCTACACATGATTTTCTGATTCCGGAGTGGATTTCTCCAAATTCTCTCGCGAACAGATTTGACGGCTGCTGGATCCCTAGTTGTGCATGGCCAACCGCTCCTTGATCTGTCATCAATTAATAACATATCGTTGTAACGTTCAATGGTCCGGTAAACAAACTTCTTCGTAATTTTCAGAAGTTTTAACAAATTGAAAATCTCTACTGGTGTTTTGTTGCACTTGTATAGCGCAATCACTGCTACACGGTTCTTTTTAATACCCCACTCCATGTTTACTGCATGAACCAAGGAGGAACGCATGAACTATCGGTTTGAAATTAATGATTTACAATATGTTGACAGATGAAAAAAAACAAATGCTCAAGGCACCCTTAATTTTATTTTTATATATTTTTTTATCGTGTTTTATACTCAGGGACAGAATTTATGGCACGACTACGTATTTGAATAAAGATGTGAGGTGCAACAAAAAAATAGAGCGACTGTATAAAAATATATTTATTTTTAAAAAATTAACCAGAATAACAACTTATGAAAGAAACTTAAATTAGACAGAAAATAAATGAAGTTACATATTTAATACCTACTTTAATAATTATTTATAATAGATTGTATTCGTCATGGCATTTTGTGCTTTATAGATCTCCATGCTTCCATTATAATTTTAAATAATTACTTGGAATTATTAATATTATACCTTGCAATATTTTTGTCAATGGTTTCCAACAGATTTTCAATTGTATTAAAGATCAGGTGACTATTTGCAAGTTATAGACACATATTCAAATCGGCTCATTACTCCTTTTTCTTTCACCACTCTCACACGGTTATAAACAGGACAACGCAGTTCCGAAATATGAGTTCAGCATGAAATTCTCTTTCTTATTATGTATTACACGACTTGAGTGAAAGAGTGGGTTACAAATAAAACACACTTCAATTCCAAAGAAATTTCTGTAATATTTTGAACAGATTCATATCGGCAAATTTCAAACCTACTAACCATTCCTCAGCAACAATCGTGCAAATTCATGAAAGGAAAACAAATCATGTCGAATTCAAACCATGACATTATTCTTTAACGGTGTCGGAGTAGTGGATGAAATATGAGAAATTTGCTGATTTGGCATTTTCTAACATTTAGGGAATTGTTACTACATCATGAAATAATATTAAAATAATTTTAGAAGATAGTGGGCTCGACATTTCTGAATATTTTTACATTATCAAAATTGTTTGAATTTAATTCAAAGCACAAATTGTCTATAAAAAGAGCGAAAATAAGGTGTCAGAGCAGAGCTTTGCACGACGTCAAACCAAAATTAACAACGATTTTATGTGTATTATACATTGTCATGTAGACATAGCCCATAATCATCGATGTTTGATAGAACTTTGCAGTATTCACGGCTCTCACGAAATGATTTTTTTACTATAATCTTTGTAATCAAACTATGAATCTGTAATGAGAAAAATAACATTTATTTCGTGTTATTATAATATACATACTTTATAATATTGGCACTTCGTGTAGAAAATGTAACTGTAATTGTTTATTTATTAAACGGTACAACGGTTTATTATTCAAAAAATGTTTTAGTTCCACATATTTTCCGTAGACATGCCTGTACTGTACCTATTATCTAGAATTCAGTTATTCAATCACATCGTATATAATTATCGATGAAGCTGTCATTTTTGACATTTGAAAACGTATGTCCATTATTATTCTCATCTAAATAAATTAAAGTACACTACAATATCGACAATACATACGTTTCGCAGTGATATCTAGTGACAGGTAGCCTAAACTTTTTCATTCGGTTTTTGAATATTCGGGTTTTGAATATTCGGGTGTTGAATGATTCTGTGCATGAATATTCTGGTTTTGAATATTCGGGATTTGAATGATTCTGTGCATGAATATTCTGGTTTTGAATATTCTGGTTTTGAATATTCGGGCGTTGAAGACATTCCCGCTAACTCGTTCTAAAAAAATAAACGTTCACCAAACATATGTTATTATTTTGGAATATAATATTTATTAATTTGTTTTTTAGTATATTATTATGTTCTCTTATTTACTAGCGTAGCTGTCACTTTTGACAGTTGCTGTGGACAGTTGAATGGATTGAATGCAGACGTATGTCCACTTACTTTCTTTTGACCAAATTAAAGGTCACTAGATTATCGACAACGCACATGTTGCACCACCATTGAACACGCGTTGAACTAGCTTACGTAGTGACATCTAGTGACAGGTAGCCTAAACTTTTTCATTCGGTTTTTGAATATTCGGGTGTTGAATCATTCTGTGCATGAATATTCTGGTTTTGAATATTCGGGATTTGAATGATTCTGTGCATGAATATTCTGGTTTTGAATATTCGGACGTTGAGTATGCACCCATCTCTACAACCCATTATAACATTTAAATTTACTTGTTTTTACATTTATTTGATCAAAACAATCAGTCCAATTGTGCTGCCATCTAGGCAGACGTTTTCTTGGAGCGCTAGGTTTGAACACAACAAATAAATAAATATAATTAGTTTTACGTATATATTTTGCGTTTTTGTAATTTTTATTTGGAAACGTAAAGGGCAGCACATTATGGGTCTACCAAACATATATGTTTGGTCATGCGTTCGTCTGTACCTAATTTATAGATACTAACTTAAATTTTGAGTAATTTATCATCGTCATATTTACCAAAAAAACTAAAAGAGTAGATATTTAAATTTAAAAAAGGTTGAGTTTAACAATTTATTACTGTTAAATATCTTGTGTATTTTTTGACTTTTTGGTACTTCTATTACATTTAAATATATTTTTCTTTATTTAGAAAATATGTCTTTCGACAACTGTGGTCACAATTACCAGGTTACATTTAGGTTACATCTTATTTGTTTTACAGTTTTTTAATAAGTTCTGTATCAGTTAGGTAGTTTATTTATGTTGGCTTGTTTGCAAAAATATAGTTAAAAGTTTGCAATTTGCCAGTTCGTAAACTCCATTCACATTAGCGAAAGAATTTTTAACATTTTTTAATTTATTATTACCATCCGACCATCAATAGAACGACTTTCTTTTTTCGCGAGATAGTTTCAAAATTCTCTCGCTAAAGTGAATGGTTTCTAAATAATTAATTTTTTTTAGTTATCATTTACTATAAATGCTGTGGACACCCGTGTACAGAAAATTATACATAATTTCATAATTATATGTACTATCTCAAAAATAAATATATAATATCAAAATCTTTTTCTAATTATTGCACCTTTCTTGAATCCCAGAGATGCACTATTGAACATCATATATATATATATATATATATATATATATATATATATATATATATATATATATATATATATATATATATATATATATATATATATATATATATATATTATGTAAGGTACTATAAATATTACTAGGTACATAAATAAAGTTAAATAAATATATTTAATCATGTCTGTCGAATGTAATATAAATGTTAACTTGATGAGGTATGGATGTCTCGTCGACATCACATATATTTATATAAGGTACTATAAATATAACCAGGTACCGTAAAACGGGGTGAATAGGATCAGCTGTGTGAATAGGGTCGAAACTTCTTATCTGTCAATTATTTTTTATAACTTTAAAATTTGTCAAATCAAATTCGTTTTTTGGCAACACTTCAATAAACATATGTTTTACGTTTTTGAACTAAATGAAGTGGAGGGAAATTTACTAGATAACATAACCTCAAATGCAGAACGGTCATTTTTGAGAGCTGCAAAACTTCTTTTGTACAACGTAAGTAAACAATCATTTAATATTGTGCATATGATTTTAACAATCGTTGAACATTATTATAAAACACTGTAAAATATTTTTAAAATTAGTTGACACATTTTTGTGTATTTTAGAAAAATCTATTTTTGCGTCGTCGATTTGGAGTTGGCGGGTAAATAGGGTCACCCGTAAAACACCTAAAAATGGGACGCATTTACAAGCCTGACCCCCACGGTAAGCGATACAAGAAAATTGATGCAAATATTATGGAAAAGGCCAAAAAAGCTGTGAGTACAAAAGTACTAAGTATACGGGGTGCTGCAAAAAAATACCAAATACCTTACAGTGTACTTCAAAGACACATTAAGAACAAAAACTTAAAAAAACAAGGTGGTCAAACAGTTCTAAGTGAAGTTGAGGAAAAGGCAATAGTGGCCAAACTTAAGATATGTGGCGAATGGGGATATTCTTTAGATACATTCGGTCTACGTGCTATTATAAAGCAGTATTTGGATACACAAGGACGAAACATCAAAATTTTTAAAGAAAATCTTCCAGGAAAAGACTTCGCCGAAGGTTTCTTAAGCAGGCATAAACATGAGATCGTAGAGAGATTCTGTCAAAATATCAAACGATCTAGGGCAGCAATCTCTCCAGAAATCATCAATGAATATTTTGATAATTTGCAAGTAACCCTGAAAGATATACCTGCATCAAATATAGTAAATTATGACGAGACCAATCTGAGCAATGATCCTGGCAGGACCAAAATTATTACAAAACGGGGTTGTAAATACCCAGAAAGGGTAATGAACCAGACGAAAACGGCAGTTTCAATCATGTTTGCTGCTAGTGGAGACGGTGTGCTACTTCCTTGTTATGTTGTATACAAAGCGAAGCATTTGTACTCGACGTGGGTAGAAGGAGGCCCAAAAGGCACTCGCTATAACTGCACTGCTAGTGGCTGGTTTGATAGTATCACCTTTACAGACTGGGTCAAAACAATTGCCATTCTATACTTAAAAAAACTTGATGGAGAAACAATTTTAATAGGCGACAATTTACAATCACATTTATCTCTACAAGCAATCCAACTTTGTATGGAGTACAATATTCGATTTATTTTCTTACGTACAAATTCTACGCACCTCACCCAACCTTTAGATGTCTGCTTCTTTAGACCTTTGAAAGCCGGTTGGAGGAAAGTATTAACGAAGTGGAAGCAAGGGCCAGGGATGAAGGAGTCATCTATTCCAAAAACAGTATTTCCATCTCTTCTACTTAAACTTTTTAAAGTCATAGATGCAAATGCTGCAAACAATATCAAGAGTGGTTTCGAGAAAGCAGGAATCATTCCTATTAATAGGAATAATGTTCTGAAGATGTTGCCGAATGATCCAGTTATGAATACAGCTGAAGAAAACATAGATACGGCGCTAAATGATTCATTTATACACCTACTGCGTGAAATGAGATAGAACGATGAACCCAAAGTACGAAAAACAAAAAAATAAAACTTCACGTTCAGGCTAGAAAAAGTATAGAAGCTGATGAAGATGCAGAAAGGGAAATTTCGGATGGGGAAGAGATGTTTGAAGATGAAAGTGAAGAGACCTCGAATAATGTTATAGAACCTGTGATAAATTATGTTAGTAAATATGGAAAACAGTTTCAAAACGTTTATCCTATTCAACCGGATGATATAAAAGTTGGAGATTGGTTGCTAGTATATAGCTTTTAGTCAGATTAATAAAAAAGGTGGATCAAGCACCAGTCTTCTGTTTTATATCTGCAAAGTGATTGAAATAGGAAAAGAATTCCAAGGATCCTTTTTAAGGAGTAAATCCACACAAAAATTTTGTGGTTATATATACACTTTCCCTGAAGTCGAAGATAATTATCCATTTCAATTTGAAGACATAATTGGAAAATTGGACCCTCCTGAGATATTAAAGAGAGGAGCATTAAATTTTAAAGTTAATTTACATGACTTTTCTACGTAAAAAGAAGATACAGTGCCTTTCCTTAAATAGTATATAAGTAACATTTATTTTTCTATGTTTATATTATATAAGAATATATATTTTGTTAAAATTTTGATTAATAAACTTTTTTTTCTATTTTTAAAAAAATATTTTGTGACCCTATTCACCGTACATAATTTGAAACCGAATAATACGTTGCAAAAAAACACGCCCGATTCTTTTCACACGGACTTGCGGGTGAATAGGGTCACCCAACAAAAAAATAATATAAAAAAAAGTTTCTAACATTTTTTATTTTTAACATAAGCATTTGAAAGTACAAACAAAGACTCAACTTTTGAGTCAAAATTCAAAGCCGTAGTGCTTTCCATTTCAAAGTTACAGAGCTTCAATGTTGAAAAGTGACCCTATCCACCCCGTTTTACGGTACGTAAAAAAAGTTAAATAAATGTATTTAAGCATGTCTGTCGAATGTAATATAAATATCAACTTGATGAGTTATGGATGTCTCGAGGACATCATTTTTTTAATGTCTCAGCAATATTGGTGACGAAAGTAGGAAATTAGGCTCCGGTGGCTCAATGGTTGGTGCAACGCTCCTTAGTCATGAGCGCGCTCGGGGTTCTGGGTTCGAATCCCACTAAGGCATGGATGTTTGTGACGTGAACCCACTCTGTAATTGGGATTTAATCCTGTTGAGGGATTAAAAAAAAAAAAAAATTAGCAGTCACATGGACATCCATAAAATATTTTTTTGAAAATCACATCTGTGATGTGAACGTCTTGAATACATCGATGGGACAAAATTTTGTCTGCTGGGCGTGGTTAAATGCATTTCGGCTAGCAACGTTCTTAAAATAATAATTACAGAATACCGAATATGTGTAAATTGTTAAATAGGTTGTTAAAAACAGTGGTTCAATATTAGTTCTTAAGTAACAACTGTACTATCCACTTTCTTAGAGAATTGGGCTGTATATCTGTGAGTACATAACAACTATAAAATACGTGTACTGCTTTATATAAAAATTGTATTTTTTTTTTAATTTTCGAATCACAGAATCATGCAGATCTATAAAATGCATATACTGCTTCTATTAGAAATTGTTTTTTGTTCATATTTACCGCGTCTTCTCCTGACACAAGATCATCTATAGTTGTGTTACTTCGGACTGTGATTGTGATTTTGTGAATACTGATTAGTTTAATCGTGATCCTTTTCAATCATGTTTTAAAAATTATATCAATAAAACAACTTGAATAATATAAACACCATAGCGTCAAATATAATTATGCAGACCAATACAAATTATTTTATTTTATAAATAATCCTCTGTCGAGTGTTATAGTCAGCACATTAACAATGGATCATATAGAGTTAAAAAAAACTTGATAAGAAATATGAAGTACATTTATTTAAACAAATATACTTTTGCAGGAAAATCATATTTCCTTTGATGCAACAACCCCCACATTGATAAATTAAAACGCTCGAAAACCTATTGTCGTTAGCCATTTTTAAATTTGCTCTGAAATGAATCTGTGTGATCAATCAAAAAGGATGATTCAGAAGGGAAAGGGGAAAATCGTCTAGTGATCACTAAAGCTCGGATTATGCAAAATGCATATTTTTGCATTTTTTACATATTTCACCTAATTTTTGCATTTTTTGCATATTTCATTGTGATGTGCATATTTGTGCATATTTTCTAAATGTTAGGTTATTTTTATCAAGTTTAATAAAATTCTAATAATAATTCTTGCATTTTTTTTGTATATTTCAATGCGATGTGCATATTTGTGCTTATTTTTAAAATTTACGTTACTTTGTTAATTTCAATAAAATTCTAATATCTATTGAAGAACATTGAAGTCACCGAACCAGTGATACGCCGCCAAAAATTACCCAGAATTTCATTTATGGCTGTAATTTCCTAATTCTAATCCCTTACAGAGAAAGTAATGGTTATTCTAGCTTTAAATATTTCTGTCGGTTTCATTATCTTAGTATAGAGAGGGGGTGGAAAATGTACATCACTTTCAATTACATTTTGAAACCATTCATTCAGATTTTACCTACGGAACAGTAACGTTTTTAAAATAATGGCTTCAAAATTATTTGCGTGGATTCGTCCCTACCCGGAACTGTCTATAGACGGAGACAATTTTGTAAACCTTGTGGCAAGTCGGTAAGTTGTTTAACATACATTTATTTTTAATAACAAATTTAATTGATTTTATTTGTTATTTAATAGATATCCAGCTCAAGAAAGTACCTGATTGACCAGCACTGCAGGACTCCTCTTCACAAAAGAAATTATGAACAGAGAAATACATCGAATGTATCGCATCCATACGGGAATCTTTGTTGGTTCATTCAAGAAAAACTGGATACATTTAAGTTCGATTTATGTCACGCCATGCTTGTATCAAACATTCCATTACATAAGTTAAGTAACCCTAGTTTTAGGATCTTTCTTGAAAAGTATTGTAAAAAGAGCATTCCGGATGAAAGTACTGTAACGTTTTTATTTATATGGGTGAAGTGTGCAAATAACAGATATGTTATTAATTAAAAGAATACGTTAATTAAACGGTAAATACATATTAAGAAGGTAATTAAAAGATAATAAATTTAACTAACACTATGATAAACAAATATTAACACTAATTTAAAGACTAAGAATATTATAAGACAACTAAACACTAAGATTATTTATTTAAATAATTAACACTACTCTTTATGTCACTAATTACATTTATTTATGTTCACTTGTCGACTGTTGTTTATATCACCAACTATTCACGACGTTTATTTATATCAGACTTCTTTACTCGTTGCTACTACATTACATACTGCGTTCGCTGGCTTTGGCGACGGGTTGTATACCTGGCGACTTTAGTTCTAGAACCTCCTAGAAAACTTCTCGAGGTAAACAACATGCACAATAGATCGTCAGCGCGACCTGTCCTAACGAGTTCGAGCACGTCCGTGTCGGGCGCGACTCAGCGGCGCCTGCTATGGCGCGGCGGCGGCGAGGGCTACGTTACACTGCCCCCTCCTTAAGACTGTTTCGTCCCGGAAGAGTCCGTGATGACGAAACCTGCATGTATTAACCTTGGTGCATTTCGAATTCTTAAAGAAGTGACAGTCGATGGTCCGCTCGACTTCTTCTTTCCGTCCGTTAGGGATAAAGCTGCAGACCTGAATTTCATCGCCGGTGAAACGGAAGAGGATCTCTAACATGTTCCTTACAATCCTCCAATCTAAACCGTCTAGACCACAACCCAATTTCGGTACTGCTAGCTTCAAAATGTCATTCTCCAATAGATGATCTCTCAAATCACACAGCGAGTTCCATAGGCTTTGATACGACGGCTTTTGGTACGAGCATGGTTTTGTAACAAGGTAGTAGATGTACCGCTGATGGTCTGCATTGCTATCTCTCAGTCGTAGCGTTTTCCCAAAAAAGGACGTTGGTTGGCCAGTTCTTGTAGTCGTCCATATTTCGCCTTAAAGACTGAAGCTATGCCGCGGGACATCTTTAAGTCTTCTGATACGCTGTGGCCGAGGGAATAATCTGAAGACACGGTGAACAGATCTCGGTGTTCTTCTTTTGTCACGCCGTACCGCGCCTTGCGCCCAAAGGAATAGTTCTCCATGAAATCTTCAAAAGTCGGTTCTTGAGCTATGATCCGACGAACTGTTGCTCCATTATGGTCTTCGTGGTTGTCTCCGGCAAAAGGGGCTATCCAATTAAAGTGTACCACTATCGGCTTCCCGGTAGGTCGTTTCTTGATTCTATATACCACGTCGTTTATTCTTTTGACTACCTCATAGGGGCCCTCCCAATTCTTTTGCAGCTTTGGTGATAACCCTCGGCGCCTTTGTGGGTTGTAAAGCCACACTAAATCCCCAGGTTGATATCCACCTTTTTCGGCTTTGATATCATACCGGTCCTCCATTCGGTCACTGGCGGTTTGAATGTTCGTACGGACTTGTTCATGAATGTCATCCATCCTTCTTTGTAATCCCGTAACGTAGTCTTCTCCGGCCAGGTCTTCCCCAGGTTTGCTGCCGACCACCAAGTCGCATGGTAAACGCAACTCACGTCCGAATAAGATGTTCGCAGGAGTTTGCCCTATTGTTTCATGCACGGATGAACGATAAGCCATCAGGAACAGATGAAGATGTCGGTCCCAGTCTCTTTGGTGGTTGGAGACAACCTTCTACAAATATCGGTTGATTGTTCTGTTCATTAGTGCAACCATGCCATCGGACTGCGGACGTAAGGCAGTTGTTCTGGTTTTATTAATTCCTAATATCTTGCAGATATTTTGGAAAACGGCAGTCTCAAAATTTCTTCCCTGGTCGGAGTGAAGTTCACGTGGAACCCCGAATCGACATATACATTCTTTAACTAAAGTTTCAGCGACCGTGGTGGCTTCTTGATTGGGTAATGGATAGGCTTTAACCCACTTGTTGAAGTAGTCCATGACAACCACGATATATTTATTTCCATCGTTACTTTCTGGGTATGGTCCGGCCACATCAATCGCAATGCGCTCAAATGGACTGCCAACGTTGTATTGACGCATTGGAGCTTTTCGCCGTTGCTTCCAGCCCAAACCACACATTTCTTGCACCAGTCTGTGGATATAGCCGATCCTATACCACATCAACTATCAATAATATGATTGACTTTGTAAATATTTTTAAATTGAATCAATTAATTCACACAGAAAGGAATGACACATTTTATTATCAAATTCTCGAAAAATTAATACATAGATACACCTAGAAACTTAAAACGACTGAAACGTTCATGACCAACCTAAATTTCTAATAATCTTCTTTCATGGCTTGCTGGTCGCTACATCAGCCCCCCCACGGAAACCGGAGGTCAGGGTAAGAGAAATTTTACTCGGAGATGAGATCGTGTTGCGTAGGGCTGCTCAGCTGAAGTGATGGTTGTATCTGGTGCCTTCTTTGGCGCTGGATAAAGTGCGAAGTTCTCTGCTTCGATGTACGCTGGTTTTATTCGGTCGTTGCTAACTCGTGCGTCGCGTCCATTTATGTGGATTGTGAAGGTCTTGTCATCACGCCGAATCACTCGATGAGGTTTCAGTGCGCCTCGCACTAAATCGTCTCGTAGGTAGACATGAGTGCAGGAAGCTAAATTTTGGAAAACAAAGGTGTTAGTATTGCAATGACGAGACGCAGGAACTGGGCGAAGGTGTGATATTTGCTGGCGGAGTCGCACGACGAAGTTAGTTGCGTCTTCATGTCTTTCAAATGCAGAAGGATCCAGTAATTCACCAGGTAGACGAATGGGTTCGCCGTATACCAGTTCAGCAGACGACGCTTTCAGGTCTGATTTATATGCGCTTCGGATGCCGAGAAGTACGAGGGGTAAAGCTTGCAGCCAAGACATGCTAGGATGGCACATAAGGGCTGCTTTTAATTACCTATGGAATCTTTCTACCATTCCATTTGAGCTAGGATGCCAGCTGCAGGTTCTTGACCGGGTGGTGCCAAGTGTCATTCTAACATCTCTAAATAATGCTGATTTAAACTGGCGACCTTGGTCAGTCGTTATTTTGACTGGGGAACCAAAGCGAGAGATCCAGCAGTTCATAAAGGCTTCGGCAGCTTCTTCCGTTTCAATAGTCCGTAGTGGCCAAACTCTGGCCATCTTGTAAATCTGTCTACGGCTGTAAGGCAATAACGGTAAGGGCCAGCAACAGGAAGAGGACCTATAATATCCAAATGAACATGTTGGAAGCGAGATGAGGGAGACATGAAGGTTCCTAATGGGGCATGCACATGGCGGGTGATTTTTGATTTTTGACAGTGATGACAAGAGCGGGCCCAAGTGCGGCAGTCTTTCTGTACTTGTGGCCAAACGAAATGTTGTGATACAAGTTGAGACGATGCCTTGATTCCAGGATGACTGAGTCCATGTAAACTGTCAAATACTTGGCGTCGCATGGGTGCAGGAACATAAGGTCGAGGAGATGCTGAAACTGTGTCGCAGTAAAGTTTTATGTTAGTGCCAGGCACGTTTACACGCTGGAGTTGAAGGGCTGAGTCGTTGACCAATAATTCGCGAAGTTCAGCATCATCTTCTTGGGAGCGTGCAAGTTCTTGAAAATTGATTGAAGAAACGTCTGTGAGTGCGTCGACTCGAGAAAAGGCATCTGCGACTATGTTGTCTGAACCATTGACATGTTTTATGTCTGTTGTGAATTGCGAAATGAAGGAAAGTTGATTGAGTTGGACAGGAGGAAGTTTTTCACGATGTTGCAGAAATGCGTAGGTTAGTGGCTTGTGGTCTGTATAGATTGTGCAGTGCTGGGCCTCTAAGATGTGTCGGAATTGTTGAACGGCGGAGTAGACAGCGAATAGTTCTCTGTAGTAGGTTGGCCATTCCATCTGACGTGGTGTTAGCTTCTTGGAGAAGAATGCTAGTGGTTGCCAGGTATTGTCCGTTAACTGCTGCAGGGCTGCACCAATAGCGACGTTAGATGCGTCTGTGAAGAGACCTAATTGTGCATTTGTTTCAGGATGATTTAGTAGGGTAGCTTTGGACAGGCTTTCTTTGCAAGCGTTGAAAGCTTGCTCCAGGTCTGGGGTCCATGATATAGATTGGTTTCCGCGAATTCCGGCAAGGGCGGCATTGAGCGGTGCTTGATTCTGAGCTGCAGAAGGGATGAAACGCCTGTAAAAATTTAGCATACCCAAGAATCGACGAAGGCCTTTTGCAGATGAAGGGGGCTGGAAATCCTGAAGAGCGGCGATGCGTTCCGGTATGGGTTGAGTTCCTGCAGCAGAGATTTCATAGCCCAAGAAATGTACATTGGAAGATCCTAGAACGCTCTTGTTCACGTTTACTAGAATTCCGTAATTATTCAGCCGTGTAAATAGAGTGCGAAGATGAGTCTTGTGCTCGTCAACATTTGAAGAAAATATTAAAATGTCATCGATGTAAGGGAAACAAAAGTCTAATCCTGAAACGACCTCGTCAATGAAGCGTTGAAAAGTTTGACCAGCGTTTCTTAGGCCGAAGGACATAAAAGGAAATTCAAAAAGTCCAAAGGGAGTGGTAATAGCTGTTTGGGTATGTCTTCTGGGTTTACTGGAATTTGAGTGTAAGCTTTAACCAAATCAATGACAGAAAATGTAGTACATCCTCGAAATCGATATGCGAAGTCGTGGATGTGACGAACAGGATACTTATCTGGGATAGTTCGGGTGTTCAAGGCACGGTAATCTCCACAAGGCCGCCAATCTTCAGTCTTTTTCGGAACCATATGGAGGGGAGAAGCCCAGGGTCCGTCTGAGCGGCGAGTTATTCCTTCACGAAGCATTGATTCAAACTCAGCCTTGGAGATTATCAAGCGGTCTGGAGCGAGTCGTCGGGGGCGACATGAGACAGGAGGCCCTGGCGTTGTCTTAATAAAATGAAGTGTAGCATGATGTACTTCACGAATCGTCCCGGCAGGTCGAATTAGTTCTGGGAATTCTGTCAGTATAGCATGGAATAATGAGTTTTTGTTAATTGTCTTTATACACGGTTGAGAAGAGCAGATTGTTTGGCAAGGAACTGTGAGGCCGGTCGTGCCATCTATTAGGCGCTGGTTGCGGCAATCAGGAAGGAGATTATAGTGAGCCAAGAAAACGTTCATGACCAACCTAAATTTCTAATAATCTTCTTTCATGGCTTGCTGGTCGCTACAAGTCTTTATCATCTTCAGTGAAGTTAACCCAGTAAAACCGCTGCCGCAATCTTTTTGGTTTTGGTGACTCCAAAATGGCCTCCAGATCCGTCATGGATCTCTTTCAACACGTCTGGTATTCTACTCTTAGGAATAACCAACTGAGTTTTCTTCTCAGTTCTATCAGCATTCGCTACCACACGCTTCAATAGGCCATCATCAATCACCATGGAGTCCCATTGCGCCCAGTACGCTTTTACACTCTGTGAGTGTGGTGCAACGTCTTCCCATATTGATTTGCATTCTTCTGCTTTCCATTTCAGTATAATTTTCAAATTCGGGTCATTTTCTTGGTCTTCGCGTAGTCCATCGGGCTGCCAATTATCATCGACTACCTACTGTTGTCCTGGCGACGGTGAAATTTTTCTCTTGCAGTCGACTACAATGCTTGCATTCATCTTGGCATGGCCTTCTGGACAATGCATCGGCATTACGATGGCTGGTACCCGTCCTATGATCGATTTTGAAATCGTATTCCTGTAGTCTTTCAATCCATCTAGTCACCTGATCTTCAGGATTCTTGAATTGTAGCAGCCATTTTAATGCAGCATGGTCAGTTCTAATCAAAAATATTCTTCCGTACAAATATTTGTAGAAATGTTCCACGGATTTGACGACCGCCAAGAGTTCTTTTCTGGTCACACAGTAATTCCTTCCTGGTTTTGACAAGGTCTTACTAAAGTAGGCAATAACCTTCTCATGCCCATCTTGTATCTGAGAAAGAACGCCGCCAATTCTGACGTTGCTGGCATCTGTGTGTAGTATGAACTCTCCTTCAGGTAAAGGATAACTCAAGACGGGTGCGCTTATCAAAGCATGTTTTAGTTCTTTGAATGCAACTTTACAGTCCATTTCCCATATAAATCTTCTTCCTTCTTCAGTAAGCCTTGTCAGTGGCTTGGCTATGTTGGCAAATCCAGGTACATATCGTCGATAATAGGTACAAATAACAAGAAAACTTCTAAGTTCGTGTTTGTCCCTAGGTGCTGGTCAGTCTCTCACAGCCTTTATCTTCTCCTGGTCAACTGCAATACCCTTACCGGAAACCACGTGTCCAAGGTAATGAACTTCTCTTTCAAACAGGTGACACTTCTTCGGGCTAAGTTTCAGGTTCAATCTCTGGAAAACCTCTTCCAAATTCTTCATGTGCTCCTCGAATGTCTTACCTACCACAATAATATCGTCGAGGTACACTAAACAGGTTTTTCAAGATAGCCCAGCCAATACTGTTTCCATGAGTCGTTCAAACGTTGCAGGAGCATTGCAGAGCCCAAACGGCATTACGTTAAATTGCCAGAGTCCTGTACCAATGGGGAAGGCTGTCTTCTCCTTGTCTTTTGTATCCAAATCCACTTGCCAGTAGCCGCTATTTAGATCCAAATAGGAGAAAACCTTTGAGCCAGCCAAAGTGTCTAATGTGTCGTCTATTCAAGGTGGCGGGTAGCTATCCTTCTTCGTCACGTTGTTAAGTTGACGATAATCGACGCAAAATCGTGTAGAGCCATCCTTCTTCTTCATTAACACCACTGGTGAAGCCCATGGACTGCTTGAAGGTTCAATCACACCTTCCATCTTCATGTCCTTGATTATTCTTTCCGATTCCTCACGCTTCGCCAGTGGTAGTCTTCTTGCTGGTTGGCGGATGGGTCTTGCGTCTCCGGTGTCTATTTTATGGTGAACTACATTAGTTCTTCCGTTGGCTTTCTTGTCATATTGGAACACATCTTGAAACCTCCCAATTAAATTCTTCGCCTTGGTTCTCTAGTCGGCGGTCAATTCTTCAAACGATGTTCTCAATTGATTGATTAACGTGTCCGGAATTTTCTGAGATGCGTTTTCTTTGGCCTTTACAGTTCGGATAATCTAGGATACTGCCATGCATTCTCCTACAATTGTTCCTCTCTTCAGAACAACAGCATAAAAATTCACGTTCATTATTCGAACTGGAATTAGCTGGCTGGCTTTGACCAGTGATTTTCCAACAACAACTCCAGTGTCAGTTTTGGCATCATCATTCTTGGGCTCCAGCATAACGATACTTCCCTCACAGAAACTACCATCTAATTGTGCCTCCGGGATAGTTTCACTTCGTTCTGGAAGAGTAACGTCTTCGGCCATTAATACGCGCACAGCTTTGTCATCTCGTGGATTTAATACGAGTTCTTCTTCATTGACCATCATCACTCCCTTCTTCAGGTCAAGTTTAAAACCATGCTTTGTCATTGCGTCCATTCCGAGTATTCCTTCATCTTCAACTTCAGCTACCAGCGCACGATGTTTGAATGAGGTTTTTCCAATAGTGATGGTGACATCTACTTCTCCTAATGCGGTAGCTTGTTCTCCCGTTGCTGTGCGTAATCGCCACTTTATTTGGTTGAAGATGCGTCTTGCCAGTTTTCCTTATCAAGTCGGGTCTAATTATAGTTTTTGTCGCACCCGTATCCAGTAGCACTTTCAGTGGCCTTCCGTTAGTAGAGCCATCCACATAGATGCTATTGGCTTTATGATGAAGAGATGCGACATAACTGATGGATTGTGCGGCTTCTAGAATACGGGTCGACAGTTGCCCCTTCGCATCAACCCGATTTAGTATTCCGACTGCTTTTCTTCCTTTGTTGATTCCGCTTTCTTTTGCATTTTTCTGCAAAGTCTTTGCGGATGACCCAGTTCACCGCGGAGTTTCTTTCTTCCAGTAAACGCTTCACTTGCAATTCGTCGCACTGTCTCTTCTAGATCTTCAGAGTTTTCCTTGCGTGAAGCTTGTTTGGCAGCTTCATGCTCCAATGCATATTAGAGTGCGTCAATTAAAGTTTTTGGACGTGCCAATCGCAGTGCTTGTTGAGTTTCGCTGTCTCGAAGTCCGTAGATAAATGATTGAGTGGCCAAGCACTCCAAAACGCTGTAAGGGGCTGTAGGATGTGCGAGGCGAATTAAACGGGCTACGTCGGCTTCAAATTCTTGAAGGCTTTCTTTTGCACTCTGATATCGGTTTGTTAATTGTGTCTGGTACGCCTGCTCCAGATGCGCATTTCCATACCGCATATCCAATCGCTTGACTAGCTGGTCGTAGTCCTCTTCTTCTTCCTTCAGCGTTTGTAGGATATCGATAGCTTCTCCACATCAACGCTGTAGCCTTCTCCGTGGTCGTCCAGTTATTTGCTTTGGCATCCGCTTCAAATTGTTTTAAATAATTCGGCCACGAAGACTTCCCATCAAATTCCGATGTTTTTATGCGCATTTTTGAAGTAGTATCAGATTTTACTACTTTTCTTCCTTCTATTAGACTTGGCGCAGCCACACCAGAATTCGGAATTGATGACGATGTAATTTTAGTGATTTTTATGTTATTAATTAAAAGAATACGTTTATTAAACGGTATATAAATATTAAAAAGATAATTAAAAGATAATAAATTTAACTAACACCATGATAAACAAATATTAACACTAATTTAAACACTAAGAATATTATAAGACAATTAAACACTAAGATTATTTATTTAAACAATTAACACTACTCTTTATGTCACTAATTACATTTATTTATGTTCACTTGTCGACTGTTTTTTATATCACCAACTATTCACGACGCTTATTTATATCAGACTTCTTTACTCGTTGCTACTACATTACAGACTCCGTTCGCTGGCTTTGGCGACGGGTTATATACCTGGCGACTTTAGTTCTAGAACCTCCTAGAGAACTTCTCGAGGTAAACAACTTGCACAATAGATCGTCAGCGCGACCTGTCCTAACGAGTTCGAACACGTCCGTGTCGGGCGCGACTCAGCGGCGCCTGCTATGGCGCGGCGCCGGCGAGGGCGACGTTACAGTACGTTAAGGAAAAGAACTTTAGATACATGTTACGCTGAAACTTTGTCCAAAATTAAGACACATTTACTCGTAGAAAATAATTTCTATTATATTATTGTTGATGAAACTACAAATGTATGCGGTCGATATATAGCAAATTTATTAATTGGCATTTTATCTGAAAATTTTGTAGCAAAACCTTATTTAATTGCAGTTGAAGAATTAGAAAAAAACGAATAACGTATCTATCAGTAGATTTATACAAGAAAATTTGACTAATATGTTTTTCCCAAATGCTGTACCATTCGATAAAATCGTATTGTTGCTAGCTGATGCTGCTACATACATGGTCAAGGGTGGAATACATTTACAAGTATTTTCTCCTAATTTAATACATTGTACTTGCGTCGCTCAATAGAATCGCCGAAGAAATACGAAATCAATTTCCTTTAGTAAACGATTTAATTAATAATATGAAAAAAGTTTTTATTAAAGCTCCTATAAGAGTTCAAATATACAGGGTGATTCAGGACTAATGTTACAAACTTTAACAGGTTATTCCTGACGTCATTTTAAGCATAAAATTCTATATGAACATAGGTCCTATCTCTTCTAATTACCAAAATACAAGAGGATAAAGTTTTATAAAAAAACCCAAAATTTTCAAATTTTTGTAATCAAGATACTTCTGAAAAAGAAGAGTTTTATGGAAAAGTCAAACTTTATTTGTCATAAATATTTTTATTTTGTTAAAATAAACGTGTATTGCAAAAAAGTATGGAAAGAAAAAATAATTAGGACAACAAAACACAAGATGACGCAATTAAACAGACAGATAAACAAATTATTAAATATTATATATTCTGACGATTTTCTATACATGTACTATGTCTATGAAAATAAGAAAAACTATTAGTATTATTCTAAATACAGAACAACATAACAACACTTAGAATAGATTCCAAACTCAATATGAAATAAGACAACAAATTAGAAATATTTTATTAATAAATGCTCAAAATGAGCGCCTTGAATTCATAAGGTTGGCGTCTACGTGGTCATCTGTCATGGTATTCTCTGCATGCATGACGGGTATTAAAATTACAAAATCCATAAATAAAAATTATATCTGCATATTCAGCAGTACTAAAACCATCCATTATTACACAAACAAAGATATAATTTTTAATTAGGATAAAGAAGGTATGACTTTTCAATAAAACTTTTGTTTTCCAAGATATCTTGATTACAAAACTTTGAAAACTGAGGTTTTTTTAATAAAACTTTAACCTCTTGTATTTTGGTAACTAGAAGAGATAGGAGCTATGTTTATATAGCATTTTTTACTTAAAATGACCTCAGGAATATGCTGTTAAAGTTTGTAACATTAGTCCTGAATCACCCTGTATAGAGAAATTCTAACAGATGTTCCACTTCCCCCTAAACCTGTAGTTACACCGACGGAGCACATGGCTTGACACGGCTTTGTTTTATTTTAAATATTTACAACAAATTAAAGAAATAATGTCAAAATTTAATGATGATTCCTCTGCGGCAATAATGGGTGCAAAAAAATATTAAATGATCCACAAATAGGCAAAAACTTGAGTTTTATTAATAACAATTATAAATTAATTATTGAGACAATGACAAAATTAGAAAGACAGGGAGTACCTTTAAATGATGAATCAGTTAAATTAGTAGCACAATTAAAGTTGACTGTTAATGAAGCACAGGGGCTTACTGCTCAATCAGTATCAAAAAAATTAGAGGAGGTTCTCAAAAAAACGAAGGTTTCACCACTTTAACTTTTGTATCAAAAGTTTTGGATGGGGAATTTTCAGACGAGCTAAGAATATTGTCATCATTAAAATATGCCCCTATTACATTTGTGTCGACGTAGAATGCAGCTTTTCTATGTATAAACACATGCTAAGTGACAGAAGACAATCATTTAAAATGGATAACTTGCAAAAACATATAATTATTAATGCAAATGAACTTATATTCCGTAGTTCGTAGTAATAGATGGTAAATTTCTGTAAATAATTAATATTAAGCATGTCAATATAACTGTGTTTATAAGCAAATAAATTTGTTAAAAATATTATTTTGTTTATATTTTACATAATAAAAATAATTCTATATTGTATTTAAACTTTACGTAGATATTACAACTGATATGTAGATGGGTGAGTATTTTTTTGCTATATTTTTTGTATTCTTGTACTGCATATATTGCATATCGTCGATTAAGATGTGATACCTCGTATCTACATTTTTCAGGTAAGATGACTTATGCACATTAAAATGTGCAGAAAAAAATTCTGCGCGTTTCTGGTGATCCCTCGTACGTATATTTCTGACGAGGTTTGATCAAATGTTAAAAATGTACGTACGAGGGATCACCAGAAATGCGCAGAATTTTTTTCTGCACATTTTAATGTGCATAACTCATCTTACCTGAAAAATGTAGATACGAGGTATCACATCTTAACCGACGATATGTTTCTGCATATATTGGACACCTAACTGCATATTTTCCAATAAAAGCTTGCATATATATGAGCATATTCTTCCTATTTTCCTTGCATATAAATCCGAGCTTTAGTGATCACATAATGAGAAAGTGGGAATAACGAATAAGAAACGAAAAAACATACTTCTTCTTAATCATCATCACTTTGATGATTTAGATTATGAATCATAGCCCGAAGGAATACGGCTTATAAAATGCATGCACTCTATGATTCATAAATTGCTCAACATAAATTTTAAACAAATGTTATAACCTTTAGGCAACAAATGGCACTCGTATGAAAAATTAAATATATTTCTGTTAATTTATATGATTTAAATTGCTGTCAAAATTTTAAATGTCATTTAAGTGGTATTCTGAAAATCAGCGTTACTTAACGTTAACGCCGCTAACCGAGTAACCGTTAATTCACGCAGGAAATGTGGAAGCGTTAGCGTTAACCATCAAAACGGCGAGTTGCATTAATTGCAATTAAGTTTCATTTTGGTAGTAATGAAGAGTTTTGAATTCTTCGTAACTATTTGTTCCTGATGGATGCACCTTATTGTTTCATCATAACAATTTTAGGATATTTCACCATATTGAATGCATAAAAACAAAAACATTAACACACAAACAGATAATGAATTAAAGAATAACCGCAAAGTACACGAACAAGAATGAAATGTTCGGGTTACTGCCATGTGTGATGAATTCTGAAGTCAGTATGGAGAAAACGTAACTAAGTCGGTCTCAGGAAGAGCAGAAGTGATGACTTTTGGAGCCAATAAAATGAAAATGTCCTACAATATTTTGTTTTACAATATTTATGTTTTGTAACACATCACATTGAAAATACTTACGTACTGTTTACTTATGTTGTGTATACTTCAACGACCTCCTGTAGCGATCAGCAGCTAATTGTTGTGTGGGATCCAAATATTTCTAATTTAAATCGAAGTCCAAAATGAGAAGCGAAGTCAAATAATTCAAAAGACACTATCTAAATGCACTCAAACTCACGAAAAGCAGAATCAGAAATGAAACAATATTATTTTATCACAATATTTCATGTTGTATTCAGCTCTTTACAATTTTTTGACATTTCTTAAAAAAATATAATTTTAAAAAAACATTTGTAGTCGTGATTCCCAGAGCCGATAGTTGGCGCTAGCTTTGTACCAAAACCGTACATTTATGTGAGAGTTTCCGGTATTCCCTCTCTGTACACTTTCGTGTCCAAATCGATACAGACCCATTCATAATAACTGCTTGCCTACTAATTGCAGTCTTTAATTTTCGTTACATCACACCTCAACATAGTAATTATCTCTATAAAACATAAACAAACATGTTGCTAATTGAACATAGGGGCTTAGGTAACCATTGCGGTACAGACACGGGTATCAGCACCCTTCACGAATGCAAAATCACCACTTACATTCATTTTCGTACTACGTGCAGTGTTGCCAGATGGGTGTTAAAAAATCTTTAAATTAAAGCAAGAAAAATCCTTAAAATTCTTTAAATATAAATACTAAAAGCAAGTAAAGTGAACGGGCGGGAAATGCAAACTCTAAATCAATAATAAATTGAAAAAAATAGTTTTCGCCACTTTATTAGTCTGCAATATTTTTTATATTTAATTTGATAAAAAAACGCAAATTTTATATATAAATACCAGTATTTATTTGTGATTTATTGACAAAAAAGAACAGCCAAATTATGTACTAGCGAATATTTGCTAACAATAAATGATTTACAAGTACTTTTACAATCATTTCTTAATATTGCAACAGAATTTAAAGTTGCTAAAGTAAACAATAGTGAACTTAGCAACTAGCGTGTTCATTTAAATACGAGTCGGTTAAAAGAGGAAAATTTTAGAGCCAACTAATAAAATTACTTCTTTCTGTCCAAGAATAAGTTCCTTATTTTCTCGCTATCGTGAATGGAGTATAGAGGAATCCAGTAGATGTTATAGAGCACTTAAATCGAAATGTATGTAAATTTAATTTATAAATATCATAATTCCCTATTATTATGTAAATTAAATTATATAATATAAAAATCTTTAGTTCTAAGGATAAAATCCCTAATATGGCAACACCTTTTCTGGATATGGTTGAAGCACCATTTCGTAACCACTTGGGTATCACACCCATCTTGAGTATGGTATCAGCACCATCTCACAAACACTAGGGTATCACACTCACCTTGAGTATGGCATCAGCACCATCTCACATACACTAGGGTAACACCTACCTTGAGTATGGCATCAGCACCATCTCACAAACACTAGGGTATCACACCCACTTTGAGTATGGCATCAGCACCATCTCACAAACAAAACACTATTCTCTGAAAATATGCACAGGCGGAACCTGAAAAACAATACGCGAAGAGATAGACGATCGCTCTCTTCAATGTTCACGAGGCTATTACCATAATGAGGTGATGTGATCAATAATACTCACTGATTGCCTAAAGAATTTATTAAATAACCCCAAATCGGATACAACAAAATATTAACGTGGAATAACGCTCACAGTTTCAAAAAATAAGGTTGGAAAATTACAAGTTTTAATTAGTAACGCGCATATTTTACGAAATATTAATTCATACTGTTTTGACGGTATACAGTTTTGAAATTAGACAAAGGTTTCATCAGCTGATAATTTTACCAGCTAGCGTCGTTTAAAGTGAAGACTCTGTGATTTATAAAATAAATTACTTTATAAATTTATTCATAAAATATATAGAAATAGTATTAATGTATATCTGTAAAAAAATTAATAATCTTTAATTTTTATAATAACGCAAATCGCGAATTTAAATGTATTTTTTGAAAAAAAATAATAACATTGTCCTGGAACTGTCGTTGCTTGTATTTGTATTATATGTAATATACCATTTCAACTATCATTTCTATTATTATATTGAATTTCATATAAAATCTAATTTATTTATACTTTTGACAACATATTAATTTGAATAAAAATATTTTGTCAAGACCAACAATGTTTAATAAGTTATATGATTATGTTAATAATTCACAATTTTTCAATTATGTTATTGATACATTTTGTATTGTATATAAAATTATAACCTCAAAGCTTATTACTAGTGATCCAACTATGTAGGTCAGACATTTTTGCATATACCCCCGGATATTGAGGCCTCGCACACCCATACCCCCAAGACACTACCCCAATCAGTCTGCCATTGGCCACTAGCGGTCCTCCCGAGTCTCCTTGGCACGCATCCTTTTTCACATCCTGCGCACACAGCATATGCGAGGTAATAGGCACTGGGGTGTACCTGTTGACACACTCCTCATTGGGTAGCACTCGTACGTCCACAGCACGTAGGAACATAGGGAGGATAGAGTTTTTTTCTTGGGTTGCTCCCCAACCAGTGACCCAGGCCGTAGTACCAGATGGGACGTCCAATCCTTGAGGTTGGAGGTTAACAGGTTGTACCTGCAATGAATGATAACGGAATTTATTAAACGAATTTAATTAGGTAACAATATGTAATTTCTAAATATGTTGTGATTATTGATTATTGATTTTCTTATTTCTATTCCTTCCAGTAGATTTAGCTTGGGTCTTTTCGTAATGCAATGTTTTTTGGGGGGTAATTTTTTTAATTTTTTTTATCCTAATTGTAAAATTACGCCCTGATTGGACTTACATATCATCGCATTTTCCTTATTTCAATTTATATACGCCTGTTTTGGTAAATATTGTAGCGCGCCCACCCGACGCGCCCGAATGCTAGCGCCGCCACTGGTAGAATATTCCCGAGTGATGACGTAATCCATAGTAGGGTAAAACCCATACCTGTCTAGACTGGTTTAATTACATCCGGTGGGCTAATTCTTTGTATTCGATGTTATTGTCGCGTCGGGAAGTTTCAGAAGGACACTAGGCTGTATAAATACCGTCGGGAGGACAGCCTGTTATATAGAAGCAACGAGCAATGAACAGTTGGTGATATAAATAGTCTACGAGTTGTGAACATAAATAAATGTAGTTATATAAATAAATGTAGTAATATAAATATTGTTTAAATAAATAATCTTAGTGTTTAAGTATTTAATAATATTCTTAGTCTTAAATTAGTGTTTGTAATTATTTATTCATAGTGTTAGTTATTTTTTTATTATCTTTTTAATATTTAATCTTAATTATTTATCGTTTAATAATAGTTCTCTGATTTTTACACTTCACCCGAATAAATAAACGTTACAATTGGTGTCAGGTGTGGGGTTGTTAATAAACTGTGAAGTGTAAATAAAAATAAATAAGATGGCGACTAAACAATTAAAATTAAGCGAATTAAAAGTAAGTGCTCTCAAGACAGACCTGGAAGAACGGGATGTGGAAACAACACGAAGGAAGTCAATACTTCAAGAAAGACTTCGGCACACATTAACCGATGCTGGTGAAATTGCTGAAAATGACCTATTCGAAATTTCTTGTGACATATCCGACATAGGTAAACAGATAGAACAAAGTTTAAAAGAAGGTTCTAGAAAGGCAGAAGAAAATTCTAGAACATTAGAAAATAAATTAGAATAAAATTCTAGAATTTTGGAGCAAACATTAGAACAAAAATTGGAGGAGAGTTCTAGAAAATCAGAGGAAAGTACTAAAGCACTTAAAGAAGAATTAATGGAACATTCTAAAACAGAACAAAAATTGTAAGAAAATTCTTGAATTTTGGAGCAAATGTTAGTGCAAAAATTGGAAGAAAATTCTAGAAATTTAGAACAAAAATTAATGGAAAATAGTGAAGAAGCCCTGAAGAATTTAAAGGATGAATACGACAAGAAGATCGAAGAAATACGAGAAAAAAATACTAAAATTACATCGTCATCAATGTCAAATTCCGAAGTAGGTACGGCAGATCCAACGTAGCCCGTTTGGTACGTCTCGCACATCCAACAGCTCCTAACAGCGTTTTGGAGTACCTGGCCACTCAATTATTCATCCACGGAGTTCGATACAGCGAAACTCAGCAAGCACTGCGATTGGCTCGCCCAAAAACTTTGATCGACGCACTATCATATGCATTAGAACATGAAGGTGCTAAACAAGCATCTTCAACCAACTAAGTGGCAATTACGCACAGCGACGGGGGGAAGAAGCTTCTGCATTAGGAGAAGTAGATGTCACCATCACTATTGGAAAAACATCCTTTAAACATCGTGCACTGGTAGCTGAAGTTGAAGACGAATTAATACTCCGTATGGACGTAATGACAAGGCACGATTTTAAACTTGACCTGAAGAAGGAAGTGATGATGGTCAATGATGAAGAACTCGTATTAAACCCATGAGACAACAAGACTGTGCGCGTATTAATGGTCGAAGACCTTACCCTCCCAGAACGAAGTGAAACTATCCTGGAAGTACATTTAGATGGTAGTGTCTGTGAGGGAAGTATTGTTATGCTTGAGCACAGGAATGATGATGCCAAAACTTTCAAGATGTGTTTCGATTCGACAAGAAAGCCAAAGGGAGAATTAATATAGTTCACCATAAAATAGACACCGGAGACGCAAGACCCATCCGCCATCCAGCAAGAAGACTACCATTGGCGAAGCGTGAGGAATCTGAAAGAATTATTGAGGACATGAAAGTGGAAGGTGTAATCGATCCTTCAAGCAGTCCATGGGTACACTGTAAGACTAGGTCACCACACAATTGAGGTCATTACACTCAGTAGTAGTAATCACTAATATTGCAGAATAAGCAATATGGAGCAATTATAATATTGTTTCTTTATTTGGTAATTAGGTGACACCTCAATTATTTGTTGACTTAGCATTACAGTAATATAAAAGACTGTATGGACGATGGGAAGACAGAGTCCGGTGAGAAGTCCATCGAGAGGTCCATTAAGAGAGAGACCAGAAGAAGACCATTCATCCATACAGTCGGGTCCATCATTTGTAAATATATCAACTCATCTTTATACTAGTCAATAAACTTAGTTATAATAAATCATTATTATTATTTCGAACCTTTACTCTTCTACGAGCAACGTCACAACGGTAAGAACATTTATTATTACTTATTATATTTTTGGCGATTACTAAATTGTACCTCCAGTCTGGCAAGAACCCATCTTAAATATTATTTGTTAATTCGCCTCATAAAGGCGGGTTACAAATTGGTGGCAGCGGTTTTTGGGGTAGTTTGCCAGCCCAGAGTGGCTAATATATTTGGTCCACTCGCGGAGTACGATTTTGTAACAAAATTATTTTTTAAATTTAATAAACATGCCAGCGGGCAGTGTTGTGGGTAGTAGCCCGGCGGGCAGTTCAAATAAATTAAATCTGCCAACAACGATTAAATCAGAAGCAGAAATGTTATCGTTAAGAAGTGCTGTAATAGCAGAAATACCAGAATTTAATGGTGAAAAAGTAGAAGAGTTTTTTAGAAAAGTACTAGTAAGAACAAGTATTATAAAGTTTGATGACAGAGATACAGTAGACCTGGTTCGTACAAAATTAAATGGGGATGCTTTAAAATTTTATTGTCAAACTAGAGAATTACATCTTGTAACTATATCATTTGCAGAATTTAGACAAAAATTTATAAAAAGATTTGCTAAACGTAGATATGAAGACCGAATTAACAGAGAATTTTGGAATTGTACACAAAATGTAGGGGAATCAGTACAAATGCAGAACGTTTAAGGGATCTAAAGGTAGAATTATTAAATATAGAATGTGCGAATGAAAGTTATTTAGATTATCAAATTTTATCTCGATTTAAAGAAGGCCTGAGAGCAGAAATTAAAGAATGTATTAAGGTAATACTGAAGTGTCGGACCGACTTAACATTTGAAGAAACTGTCGAATTGGCAGAACAGGAGGAATGGGAATTGAAAATGGAAAAAAATAATTGTTCAGATATAGGGACTGTAAGTAAAAATTCAAATCAATCGGCATATACAAGAATAAACGGTGTTTGTAAAAATACGGAACGGGATTATAAGATAAAATTTCCGCGTAAAAATTGGGCGAGAAAAAGGCACTATACAAAGTATTGTAAAACATGTACTAATCAGAAGCGAAGTCGAAATCATAGCAGGTACAGAGGTCCACCAGGAGGCAATCGTTACAACGCCAACAGCGCAACGGCGGGTTACAGGCACAACAAAGACATTAATAGGACGAAGGAAGGACGAAGACCCCAGCATTTAAACAGGAACTACCTCTCGCGAGTGCTCCTTCTCGGGAGGTATCAGTAAGAAATAAAATTTTCAAAATTAATAATATTCGAACATTGGAAGATTTAAATAGAGATGATCCTAATTATATTTTAGTCAAAATTAGAGGTATTTCAATAAAATTATTAATAGATTCGGGATCAAGAGTATCAATTCTTAAAAAGAGATTTGCTAAGGGGCATTTGATTACAAAAGGAGATGTTGGGCGATTAAAATCTATATCAGGCGCACCAGTATTATATTACGGCACAAGTAAATTAAAATATGAATGTCAAAATTCTAGTTTTCGCCTTAAAACATTTATTTGCTCAGATGATTTAGATTTGGATGCCGACGGTTTATTGGGTAGAGATTTTATACGTAAATTTGATGTGCACATATCAAGAGAGGAGGTTCGTTTTAAAAACATATGCCTAAAACTGCTGAGCAACCACGACTTAGAAAACATGGACACCGTAGCACTCAACGTCGTAAATTGCGAAACACGAACCAATGACGTCAGCGGGGCAGGTCAAGAGGCAGTACTGCAAGATAAGCAAAACAATGTACAGACACGTACTCAGAAGGCAACCATCACAATTCAAGATAGGGACACAGAAGTTCAAAATACGGGGAATGGCTTCCTCAATCAAGAAGAATCAGTCACACAAACCAGTGGATTGGTTAGATTGAAGAGCGCCGTGAAGATTCCTCCAAATTGTGAATTCGTGTGTACAGCAGTCCAGGATCTGATCAATCCAGGGCAAGACATTGTGGTTGAACCTGAAGAACTGAAGACCCATGGGGTTATGGCAGCAAGAGTCATAACAAAAGCAGAAAAAGAGGTACCGGTGAAGTTGATGAACTTCACAAATCAAGAGCTTCTATTAGGGAAGAATATGGTAATCGGTAAATCGGCCGTACTTGAGAAGGGGAGCGCTGGAAGTCAACAGGCTCCAAACGAGCAGCATTCGCCGACCACGTCAAAAGGACCAGTCGGGACAGCTGTAGTCGGAAAAAGGAAGAAATCTCAAGGGGTGAGCGCGGGAAATAAACAGGCTCAAAACGAGCAGCATTCGTCGACCACGTCAAGAGGACCAGTCGAGACAGCTGTAGTCGGAAAGAGGAAGAATTCTCAAGGGAAGAGCGCAGGAAACCAACAGGCTCAGAAAAATGAAAAAGTACAGTATTCCACGTCATCTGGACCACAATACCAGAAAGACGGGACAGCTGGAAACAGCAGAATTGCAACGCATAATTCGCAAGTTAAGAGCGCTGGAAATCGACAGGCTCAACAGAAGAAAGGACAACACAGGTCCATTGAAGGAAGAAGTCCGCCAGCTGGAAAAGTCACGGCAGCTGAGAATAAGAGGCAACAGGCCGTATGCACTGTAAGAGTTCAAGGAAACAGGTGCATTGAAGAGCAATTCAACTTGGAATATTTACCGGAAGAGGTAAAAAGTAAATTATTGAATTTATTGGTGGAATATGAAGACATTTTTCAATGGGAGGACACTAAGCTAAGGTGCACACATAAAGTAAAACACAGAATAATTACTGAAGATGTACCGCCTATAGCTAAAGCACCGTACCGAGTTCCTCACAGCCAACAAGAACCATTGACTAATGAATTAAAGAAAATGCGTGAAGCAGGGGTAATAGAACCCTCCGATTCACCATGGTCAGCGCCAGTGGTCATCGTACCAAAGAAATCCGAAAACGGAGAGGAAAAAATAAGGGTGTGTATCAACTTCAGGGGTTTAAACAAAGTGACAAAGAAGGATTACTTCCCTGTAGCCAACATGCAAGAAACCCTGGACCAGTTGAGGAATGCAAATCTATTCACTACCCTAGATTTAGCATCCGGCTACTGGCAAGTGCAACTAGATGACCAAGATAGAGAGAAGACAGCATTCACGACAAATGGAGAGCATTATCAATTCACAAAGATGCCGTTTGGACTCGTAAACGCACCAAGCACATTTCAACGACTCATGCACAGTGTGTTATCTGGGTTAAGAGGAGAACAATGCCTAGTATACCTGGATGACGTCATCGTGTTCAATGGGAATGGAGCGGACAATCATCTCAAACGACTCACGGAGGTTTTCAAGAGACTAAGACAGGCGAACCTTAAATTGCAACCCAGTAAATGCAATTTTTTGAAGACTGAAACGAAGTATTTAGGACACATCATAAATGGTGAGGGTGTTAAACCGGATCCAGGAAAAATTACAGTCATTCAAAATTATCCAAAATCAAAATCAGTCAAGGAGATTAGGGCATTCTGCGGCCTAGTAGGATTTTATAGAAGATTTATACAGGATTTCGCAAAAACATCAAAACCTCTCACAAAATTGACACAAAAAAGTGAGCCATTCATCTGGACCGAAGACTGCGAAAAAGCATTCAATTCATTAAGGAATGCACTCTGTTCCGAGTCAGTCTTAGCCCATCCAGATTTCACCAAGGAATTCATCTTGTCAACCGATGCCAGCGGTAAAGCTATAAGTGCCATATTGAGTCAAAAATGCAATGGATACGAGAGGCCAATAGCTTTTGCAAGTCGTCAGTTAAACAAAGCTGAAGTAAATTACACTACCACCGAACAAGAATGTCTTGCGATAATCTGGGGTGTAAAATACTATCGATGCTACCTGTATGGAAGAAAATTCACAATAATAACTGACCATCAACCACTGAAATGGCTATTTTCGATCAGCAATCCACAATCACGTTTGGCAAGATGGACACTTACTCTCCAAGAATACGAGTACAAGATTGAACATAGAGCGGGGAAGAAGCATGTGAACGCAGACGTACTCTCAAGAATACTAATTAATGCTGTAGAAGTTGAAGGAACATATGAACCAATATGGGATAGACACATGATAGCAAATAAACAAAGCCAGGATGCCGCAGTGCAACAGCTCGCCAGTAAAGAAGGGTATTTCACGGATGACGAAGGGTTAATCTTCAAAAAAAAATCAAATAATGAACGTCATCATCAACTCGTAGTACCAGTATCCATGAAATTCAAGGTAATGCACGATTACCACATCCTACCGTATGCGGGACATCAGGGGTTCGAGAAGACATACAGCCGAATCAAGGAAAAAAATTTTTGGAAAGCAATGGCTAAGGACATTGAAGATTATTGCAAGAAATGTCATCCATGCAATCAGAGGAAAACGTCACCGCATCACAAGCCTGTGCCACTTCAAAAGTTCAATGAAGTTAGAAGGCCAATGGAAAGGGTCTCAATGGATATTGTCGGTCCATTAACAACAAGCATGAGAGGGAACAAATACATCTTAACCTTCCAGGACCACTTCACGAAATATCCAGAAGCATTCGCTATACCGAACCAAAAGGCATCAACAATTTCGAAAATATTGTCACAAGAAATCATCTCAAGACACGGGGCTCCAAGACAACTGCTGACAGACCAAGGCGCAAATTTCACTTCTGAAGTTTTTAGAGAAGTCATCGCGTCTTCAAGGAAATTCTATCTCATTTCGTGAATCGAGATCAAACCGATTGGGATGAGTGGCTACCATATGTGTTATTGGCATATAGAAGTAGTGTACACAGCAGTACAAACGAAACTCCATTTTTCTTAATGCATGGTCGTGACCTAGAGTTACCTTATGACGATATAACCAGACCACAAGATCTACGGTATGATTATACAGACAATTATGCGTCAGAATTAAAACAAAGGTTGCAAATTGCTTTCAATACAGTAAAGAAAATCATCAACAAGGCAACTGAGAAAACGCATAAACAATTTAACAAGAACACGAAGTCAGCAGTCTACAAAATCGGTGACGCAGTATACTTGCATAACCCAGCAATACATGCAGGTAAAACTACACAAGCCATGGACAGGACTGTACTTCATAACGGAAATAATGGGACCCGTGACATATAAAATTAAACAACAGAAGTCCGAAAAAATTCAAACGGTACATGTCAAGCGTTTAAAACCATTTAAAGATGAGAGCCCTTTGGATCAAGAAGATGAGAGCGAAGAAACAAGTACATCAAAAGATGAAGAAATGGCCAGCACAGAGGAGCGAAATAAAAATGAAATAGACTCAGAGATGATACATAGGATAACTCAGGACAGTCTATTAATAGATGCATTGGTACGACAGGGACAATCAGATACTACCACCACTCCCACTGTAGTATCACCGTACCATACTCGTAGTAAAGGACCAGCACCACGGCACTCATGGATTATGCGTTAGTTAGTGTTCAATACCAGGAACCAAATAAACGGACTAGAGATCGGTACACGGATCCAAGAAAATAAGGAAAATAATATGTGTATGTAATTGATTCTCCATTTTAAGTCTGTAAGTGAATAATTTAAAAAGCATTCATAACGTATTCAAAATTATTAAATATTATCATTTTTTTTTCACTTCTCTCATTGTAAATTGTTTTGAACTTCAATTAGCAACTTATTTGTGGGATGTGCTAGCCATACCATTAATAAGAATTGCATGAAATACGTTATAGATGGTAAATATAGAAAACAAGATTTAGAATATTTTGGGTGTTATATGGAAAATCAATCAGTTAGAAATATGGTATTTAAAAAATGTGTGTATGTAAGTGTTGATCTTAAGAGTGAAAGAACAACCGTCAGTGCCATGCATGTTGAGGAAACTGCATCAAACCACAGGAAGCAGATGAGCCATCCAAGGAACGACGACCAGCCAATCGTCTCCCCTCAAACTCATCTACAGCCATGGATACACCATCCAGCACAAGACCAGTGGTATGCAGTAATTTCCCCCATCAAACAAGACACGCTATAAAATATTGTGAATATAGAGACTTTAAGTGTAGTTATAAGAAAAATTGTGCTCCTCCGGAAGCAAATTTTTTAAGGAGGGAGGTATGTAAGATAGGTCACCACACAATTGAGGTCATTACACTCAGTAGTAGTAATCACTAATATTGCAGAATAAGCAATATGGAGCAATTATAATATTGTTTCTTTATTTGGTAATTAGGTGACACCTCAATTATTTGTTGACTTAGCATTACATTAATATAAAAGACTGTATGGACGATGGGAAGACAGAGTCCGGTGAGAAGTCCATCGAGAGGTCCATTAAGAGAGAGACCAGAAGAAGACCATTCATCCATACAGTCGGGTCCATCATTTGTAAATATATCAACTCATCTTTATACTAGTCAATAAACTTAGTTATAATAAATCATTATTATTATTTCGAACCTTTACTCTTCTACGAGAAACGTCACAACGGTAAGAACATTTATTATTACTTATTATATTTTTGGCGATTACTAAATTGTACCTCCAGTCTGGCAAGAACCCATCTTAAATATTATTTGTTAATTCGCCTCATAAAGGCGGGTTACAACACCAGTGGTGTTAGTGAAGAAGAAGGATGGATCTACACGATTTTGTGTCGATTATCGTCAACTTAACAACGTGACGCAGAAGGATAGCAACCCGCTACCTCGAATCGACGATACACTGGACACTTTGTCTGGATCGAAGATTTTCTCCACACTAGATCTAAAGAGCGGATACTGGCAAGTAGAATTGGATGCAAAGGAAGAAGACAGCCTTCACCATCGATAACGGACTCCGTCAGTTTACCGTAATGCCATTTGGGCTCTGCAATGCCCCTGCAACGTTTGAACGATTCATGAAAATCATATTGGCTGGGCTACCTTGGAAAACCTGTTTGGTTTATCTCGACGATATTATTGTGATAGGAAACACGCTCGAGGACAACATGAAGATTTTGGAAGAGGTTTTCCAGAGATTGAGATAGACTAACTTGAAGCTCAGCCCAAAGAAGTGCCATCTGTTCCAAAAACAAGCTCATTACTTGGAACACGTGGTTTCTAGTAAGGGTATTGCAGTTAACCCGGAGAAAATAAGGGCTGTGAGTGACTGGCCAGTACCTAGAGTTTAACATGAACTTAGAAGTTTCCTTGGTTTGTGTACTTATTATCGAAGATATGTACCTGGATTTGCCAACATAGCTAAGCCACTGACAAGGTTTACTGAAGAAGGAAGGCGATTTATCTGGGAAATGGACTGTGATGTTGCATAACTGAAACATTCCTTGACAAGCGCACCTGTCCTAAGTTATCCTTTACCTGCAGGAGAGTTCATACTAGACACAGATGCCAGCAACGTTGGAATTAGTGGCGTCCTTTCCCAGAAACAAGACGGACATGAGAAGGTTATTGCCTACTTTAGTAAGACCTTGTCAGAACCGGAAAGGAATTATTGTGTCACCAGAAAAGAACTCTTGGCGGTCGTGACATCCGTGGAGCATTTCTACAAGTACTTATACGGAAGAAGATTTTTGATAAGAACTGACCATGCTGCTTTAAAATGGCTGCTACAATTTAAGAATCCAGAAGATCAGATGGCTAGATGGATTGAGAGACTACAGGAATACGATTTCAAAATCGAGCACAGGGCAGGTACCAGCCATCGTAATGTCGATGCATTGTCCAGAAGGCCTTGCCGAGATGAATGCAAACATTGCAGTCGACTGGAAGAGAAGGATTCCACCATCGCCAGGATAACAGTAGTCCACGATTGTTGGCAGCCCGATGAACTACGCAAGGACCAAGAAAATGACCCGACTTTGAAAATTTTATTGGAATGGAACCAACATGGGAAGACGTTGCACCACACTCACAGAGTGTAAAATTGTACTGGGCACAATGGGACACCATGGTGATTGAGGATGGCCTGTTTAAACGTGTGGTAGAGAATGCTGATGGAACTGAGAAGAAAACACAGTTGGATATTCCTAAGAGTAGAATATCAGACGAGTTGAAAGAGATCCACGACGGATCTGGAGGACGCCATTTTGGAGTCAACAAAACGTTAGAAAGGTTGCGCCAGCGATTTTACTAAATTAACTGCAAGAAGGATGTTAAAGACTGGTGCAAAAGATGTGTGGTTTTCGCTGGAAGCAACACATATACGAAGAAGAGCTCCAATGCGACATTATAACGTTGGCAGTCTATTTGAGCGCATTACAATGGACGTGGCCGTGACATTTCCAGAAAGTGACAACGGAAATAAGTACATCGTTGTTGCCATGGACTACTTCACTAAGTGGGTTCAAGCCTATCTATTACCCAACCAAGCTGCCACCACGGTCGCTGAAAGAATGCATATGCCGATTGGTGTACCACGTGAACTTCACTCCGACCAGGGAAGAAATTTTGAGTCTGCCGCTTTCCAAAATATCTGTAAAGTATTAGGAATTAATAAAACGATTACAACCGCATTACATCCGCAGTCCGATAGCATGGTTGAACGAATGAACAGAACGATCAACCGATACTTGTCAAAGGTAGTCTCCAATCACCGAAGAGATTGGGACCAGGGATGGGCATTATTTGAATAAAATCGATATGAATAATAAAAAATAAAGAATAAAAAGGTATTCACTATTCAACCTTGAAACGAATGATGAATAACAATTTATTTTTATTTTTATTGAAATGAATGACAAATAAAATTTTATTCATTCTTCAAATTTGAAATGAATGATGAATGGAAATTTATTGATTATTCGAACTTGAAATTAATGATGAATGAGCATTTACTCATTATTCCAACTTAAAATGAATGATGAATAAAGATATATTCAACATTCAAACTTGAAGTGAATGATGAAAGAATATTTATTCATTATTCAAATTTAAAATGAATGATGAAGGTAAATTTATTCATTACTCGAACTTGAAATGAATGATGAATGAACATTTACTCATTATTCGAACTATATATTTTTGTAGCGACTATCAACAAAATCACATTGAAACTGAAACCTTTACTGTTCAACGAAATTAATTTAATAGTTTAAACATGCACGGCGATGTTGGTTTTATGTATGTAGCCAGTATTTCTAGCACTACATATATTCATAGCTACAACAAGCACAAATCATTTGTCATGAGTGATTCAGTAATTGAAATGGATCTATCAGACGAAATATCTATATTGAAAGCTGAATGTGAAAAGAAACCATATTTAGATGGACGTTTCTTTAGCGTAGAATTGAATACATCAAATCTAACTGGAATGATTTCCGCGGCGTGTAAGTTTTGTGATCCCAAAAGAATTATAAAAAGACCATTACGTTCATCTTCAAATTTTATATCTCATTTGAAGGTAAGGAGATATATATTGTTATTTAAGTCAAAATATACAACTGATTATTTGTACGTTAATAAATCACTAATAATTTCCTACAATCTTTTGCTTAATTTAAACATTCTTTTAATGATTTCTTGAACGAAAGTAAATAATTGGCATTTTACGATTTGAAATAGTAAGGCTATACCACTTGAATATTATAATATTATCACTAAAATGTTACAATTTTATCACTTCCACATAGTAAAACATTTACACTTGAAATGGTACCCAATATTACACAAGTGATACTCGGTATCATTTTGTGCTACATTCACATTCCACATTTCGTTATCTAATCGTATAAAAAAAAAACGATTAAATAAAATAAATACAATTATTTCGATTTCATTAAAAAATAATGATTTATCGAAACGGATTTGAATTATTAACGAAAAATTTTAAAAAGTGCCTATCGTACTAAAAAAAAAACATCTGATTATGTGATATTTATTTATATACTACAATAAATGTATATTTTAATATAGAGAGTTCATCCAGCCTTATATGAAGCTGATTATGAAAAATATTCTAAAAAGAAACGTAAATCAGAAGAATCCAAGAAACGAAATGAAGAAGTTGTTGTAACTAAACAAGTCGAATTTGAAAAAAATGTTGCTGAATTTGTATTAGAAAGTATGTTGCCCTTTCGCATCGTCGAAAGATCAAAATTTCGTCAATTAATTGACGGTAAGTTAATTAACGACATGTATTGATTTCATTGGTACATTTGATTTGATGAAATAACCAGATATATAAATATTACATATATATAATTGATAATTACCTATATTTTATGTAGGCTTGCAGAAAAAAAATAAAAACGTACAGAAAGTAAAACACTTATCTCGGCGTCAGCTCGCAAGGCGTATAAAAACTAAATTTTGCGAAAACATGATAGAAATTCGCAAGAAATTGGATGAAGCTGAATACGTTTGCACCACAGCTGATGTTTGGAGTAGTAATACTCGTAGATTTCTTGGAGTAACCGCTCACTGGGTAAGAGCAATTATTTCGTCAAGTTTTGATAAATTGTTATTGATCGTGTATACATCAAAATTTTTGCTTCTTGTAAATTCATTCATATTCACTGATACAAATTTGTCTTTCAATTATTATAGGAGTGGATTTAAATATGTAATTCATTTACAGATCGAATCACAATATTTTGAAAGAAAATCAGCAGCAATAGCGTGCCGACGTTTTACCGGAACCCACTCTTATGATCGCATTGCAACTTTATTGAACGAAATTCATGCCGAAATGTGTTTGGATGGTGTCAAAGTTGTAGCCGTAGTCACCGATAATGGCTCAAATTTTGTAAAGGCGTTCATAGAATTTGGGATTAAATCCTCTAATTTCATTGATGGTTCGTATTTACAATCATAATTTGTTATGTTATATCTCGGCCTTAAAAATTGGAATACTTTTACATTTTTTTGTTGATTTGAGTATTAAAAAATCTGATGTGGCCAGCACATTACCTTCCGTCAGTTCTATGTATTTTTTACAAATTCCACACAGAAAATTTATTGCTAAAAATTCCATATTTCCAGTACATTATCTTCAGTCAGTTCTATGTATTTTGTACAAATTCCACACAGAAAATAACTTGTAAGAGATTCTATATTTCCAGTAAAATTATAACATTATGTCAATTGCATTTCGCGTTGACATCTGTCAATCAGAATTTTCTTAATATAGCAGATGTTTCCACTACAGGCTGCTTTATGGGCGTGCGTGCGTGCGTACGTGTGTGTGTGTGTGACCTTATACGGTTTTCAGCATAAGTAAATATGTAAGTATTTGAATAAATACGGCGCGAGCAGTCACGTGACTTTGTTGGCCTCGATAAGCAGATATGGGGACCCGTGTCAGAATGACAGCTACTAATTATGTCAAATGCCATAATTTATCATTCCAAATTTCATGATGTTCCAATTCCATGTGGTTCATTTTCCTCGACATGTAAATTCCACAGTCTCAGTGACAAATTAACCACTGGAAAATCTTAAATTATGACCCGTGTCAGGGAAAAATAAACCACATAGAATTGGAAAATCATGAAATTTGGAATGAAAAATTATGGCATTTGACATAATTAGTAGCTATCATTCTGACACGGGCCCCTATATGTGCTTATCAAGGCCAACAAAGTCACGTGACTGCACACGCCATATAAAAATTAAATGGCGGGGGGTAGTGTGTTGGCCACATCAGATTTTTTAACTCTATATCCGTTCAATATGAAGTATAAAATGTAATCAAATCGGATAGAGAATAAATTATTCTTTAATAATTATAATAACATTAAATATGAAAAAAAAAATTTTAACAGCGTTTTTTCAAGAAAAACTTAAAATCTTCAAATTAGGGTACTTCCAGTCGACCAATTATAACCAAAATCTAATCAGCTCTTCATATAGATGTAACGAAAAGGAATACGAAAGAATTATATTTTTTTAGAATTGTAGTATTAGAGTTATCGCAAGCGAAAATTTTGTTACACACATATAGACATCGTAAAAATAGTAACATCGTATTCTAGGGACCTTAAAACTTGCTTATTGATTAAAAACTCAACACCGAATTTTTTGACCAAAGACAGGTACCTTTCTTTGACGGAAGGTAAAAAATCATGTTAGGGTTTTCTTAATAGTATTACAAATATAAATACATACACTAACCTCATATTAAATTTTAGAGAATATCGAAATTTTGCGAAGTGACACAGAAAGCGAATCGAATGATGATGTCAATTCAGAGCCTGATACTGCAGAAGTGCTAAGTGCAGATGACAGTGATAGTGACAGTAATGATGACAATTTGCCTGAAACTGTGTCAGAAGAAACGCCGGAAGCAAAGTTGGAAGAGTTTCCAGAAGCGAATACCTCTACGGCTACGGTAACATTACCAAACCATTTCCGTTGTGCCAGTCATACCTTAAATTTAATTGCATCTACGGATGTACAAAAAATTATCAACGCAAAAACACATCTGAAAAATCAGCATAATCAAACAATTTCTCGGTGCGAAGAATTATGGAAGTTATTGCGATCTCCAAAGAAAAGAGAAATTCTGACAAAATGTTTAAACGTTGCGTTAAAAAAACCTGTGGTAGTCCGTTGGAATTCTTTATTCCATGCTTTGGAACAAATTTTATCATTGAAAGATAAAATTAAAGAGCTAAACGCTGCAGTGACCATAAAACGTTGTTTCAGAGACTCCCACTTCAAGTATATTGAAGAATATGTCACATGCTTAAGGCCTATTTGTGAAGCAACGGATAAATTGCAGGGAGAGAAATACTGCCATTATGGTTATCTTCTGCCAACTTTGGTTTCCACGCGAGTGAAGTTGCAAAAAATAAATGGCACAAATTTCCAGTATTGTAACGATCTTGCCGCGTGTGTAACTGAATGTATTGAAACTCAATTTTCGGATTTTTTCAATGTTACAAATCATGGTCGAGATGCTGCAATTGCTGCAATATTACATCCGAAATTTAAACAACAGTGGATTAGATGCTTAAGCGAAGAATCACAAAAAGAAATCGAATCATTATTGACATCGGCAGCTAGAAGCATTTCATTGCAGTCCACAGTTACGCAAAATACGACAACTGTAAAGGACGAGTTCTTCGATTTTGGAGAATATAATATAACAACTCGACCAACTGTGTTTGAGAACACCGACCAAGAAATGCAAGTGCGCAAATATCTGCAGGAGCCTTGCACTGATAATATTTCTTCGGTAGCGGTATATCCAGTGGTCAAAGAATTGTTCCTTAAGTATAATACCCCTTTACCGTCATCTGCGCCTGTCGAGAGGTTGTTTTCTTATGCCACTATGTGCAACTTACCACGTTGCAATAGATTGACCGATGCGAATTTCGAAATGCGAGTCTTGTCAGCGTCTAATGGTGATGAATCGTGGTATTAATAAACTTGTATTGCATTTTTTCTACTCCTATGCTTTAATATACCTATTATGTATGTGCCATCTGTACTTGAATGATATTCATTATGATACAGATTTTCATTTCGATACAGATTATCATTATGATACAGATTATTTTTCATTTCGATACAGATTATCATTATGATACAGATTTTCTTTTCATTTCGATATACAGTGTGTCCCATTTAGAGGTGCCACCATTGGGATCTCGAGAACTATAAGGGATACAATGTCGGTTAATTGGAACTTCTTGTGCACCTATAGGGGGCCATCTCAGATATGCTTTTGTTTTTTCAAAAATTCTCATAGCGCACTAGATAATGGCGAAAAACTGAATTTAGTTGATTTTTTCATTTCGACATTACTTCTAAACTATCAGTAATCGAGAAAAATGTTTCAAATAAAAAAGTTAAATAATTTTATTATCTATCCAGTGGTGTACGAAAATATTTTTTTTATCGGTAAATTTCCGCGATGTAACAAAGTTACATTTTTTAAATGGAACCCATATTTTATTTTTACTTTAAAAAAATTCTTATTTTTCTCTCTTTTGTATGGTATAAAAGTTATTGTATTTAAAATTTATTTCACCCTTCAAATCTTAGATTTTCCTATACTTTTTCCTAAAATATCTTGTTTTCTGTGAAGATTTTCATTAGTTTTTTAAAATAGTATTTTATTTTACTTATTACATACTTAACTTGCTTTATAAATTAATTTTAATTCTATATTTTTAAGTTAACATAAATAAGGATACCAGGTATAATTTAAAAATTTATTTAAAATACAATAACCTTTATACCAGTCGAAAGAGAAAAAAATAAGTATTTTTTAAAGTAAAAATCAAATATGGTTTCCATTTAAAAAAATATAACTTTGTGTTGTATGTATCTCGGAAATTTACCAATAAAAAAATTATTTTCGTACGCCGCTGAATAGACAATAACAGTATCTAACTTCTTTATTTGAAACATTTTTCTCGATTACTCATAGTTTAGAAGTAATGTTGAAATGAAAAAATCGACCAAATTCAGTTTTTCGCCATTATCTAGTGCCCTATAAGAATTTTTGGAAAAACAAAAGCACATCTGTCATGGCCCCCTATAGGTGCACAAAAAGTTCTATTTAACCGACATTGTATCTCTTATAGTTCTCGAGATCCCAATAATGGTGGCACCTCAAAATGGGACACACTGTAGATTATCATTGTGATATACAGTGAATTTCATAATCAATTTATTGATTTATACTTTTTTTTTAAATTATTATAAATATAGTCTGTTCGCCGAAAGGAGAGAAATTTTAACTAACCCGGGATCCGAACCAAGTCATTCTTATTGGTCGATGATGACAAATTTGAAGTTGAATCTTGAATCTTCCAATTTGTTATCATCGAGCAATAAGAATGACTTGATTCGGATCACGGGTTAGTTCCAATTTCTCTCGTTTCAGTGAACTGACTATAGTCGTAGAAAAAATAGTGTATGCAACTCATGTATAATGACTATTAATACACTCGCATGAATTACGGTACTCGCTATAGCTCGTACCGTAAATTTCATGCTCGTGTATTAATAGCTATCATTATAAACTCGTTACATAATATACTATTTTCATAACAATTTTCTCATACATATTCTATACATTCATAATTTTGTACATAATACCATACATTGTCAATAAATGTAATGTACATATACATACAAATACTCCTTATTTACTATTATGTTTATCAAAAAGTGAATCTGGTAACCACCAAAATATTATTAATTTGTATTCGAGTTAAGAATAAACAAGGTTTAATATGTTGCCTTAACTTATGTTTTAATATGCTATTCATCATCATTTATTTCAAGTTTGAATAATGAATAAATATTAATTCATCATTCATTTCAAGTTTGAATGAAGCATAAATTTTTATTCGTCATTCATTTCAAGTTTAAATAATGAATAAATATTTATTCAGCATTCATTTCAAGTTAAAATAATAAATAAATTGTTAATCATCATTCATTTCAAGTATGAATAAAAAATAAATATTTATTCATCATTCATTTCAAGTTTCAATAATGAATATATTTTTATTCATCATTCATTTTAAGTTTGAATAATAAATAAATGTTCACTCATTATTCATTTCATGTTCGAAAAATTAATAAATTTTCATTCATCATTCATTTAAGTTTGAATAAAAATAAATAATTATTCATAATTCATTTCAAGTTTGAATGAAAATAAATTTGTATTCAACATTCATTTCAAGTTTGAATAATGAATAAAATTTCATTCAATATTCAAAAATCATTGAATAAAAATCTGGCCATCTCTAATTGGGACCGACATCTTCGTCTGTTCCTGATGGCTTATCGTTCATCCGTGCATGAAACAACAGAGCAAACTCCTGCGAACATCTTATTCGGGCGTGAGTTGCGCCTGCCATGTGAGTTGGTGTACGGAAGTAAACCTGGGGAAGATCTGGCCGGGGAAGATTATGTTACGGACTTATGGAGAAGAATGGACGACATTCATGAACAAGTCCGCACGAATATTCAAGCTGCCAACGGCCGAATAAAGACCAATATGACAACAAGGCAGAAAAAGGTGGATACCAACCTGGAGATTTAGTGTGGCTTTACAATCCACAAAGGCCTCGCGGTTTATCACCAAAGCTGCAAAGAAATTAGAAAGGTCCGTATGAATTCATTAAAATTATAAACGACGTAATAAGCATTAGGAAAGCACCTACTGGGAAGCCGGAGTAGTACACTTTAATCGGCTAGCCCCTTTCGCCGGTGACAACAGTGAAGACCAGCATGGAGCAACGCTGGATCATAGTTCAGGAATCGACTTTTGAACACTTCATGGAAAAGTATCCCTTTGGTTAAAACGTGCGGTGTGGCGTGGCGAAAGAAGAACATCGAGATCTGTTTACTGTATCTTCAGATTATTCCCTCGGCCACTGCGTATCAGAAGACTTAAAGATGTCACGCGGCATAGCTTCAGTCTTTAAGACGAAATTTGGACGACTACAAGAACTGGCCAAGCAACGTCCACCCGTCGGGTAAAACGCTACGACTGAGGGATAGCAAAACAGAAAATCACCGGTATATCTACTACCTGGTTACAAAACCACGCTCGTACCAGAAACTGTCGTAACGCAGTATATGGAACTTACTGTGCGAGTTGAAGAATCATCTACTAGAGAATGACATTTTGAAGCTAGCAGTACCGAAATTAGACTAGATGGCTTGAATTGGAGGATTGATAGAAAGATGTTAAAGATCTTCTTCCGCTATACCGGCGTTTAAATTTCGGCTGTAGCTTTAACTTTAACGGACAGAAAGAAAAACTCCAGCAGATCATCGACTGTCACTTCTTCAAGACTTCTAAATGTAGCAAGGGTAATACGTGCAGATTTCGTCATCCAGAACTGTTCCGGGACGAAACAGTTTTAAGGAGGGGATAGTGTAGCGCGCCCGCCCAAATGCGAGCGCCGATACTGGTAGAATATTTCCGAGCGATGACGTAATCCCCGGCGGGGTAAAACCCACGCGCGTCTAGACTGGTTTAATTACATGCGGGCTAATTCTTTGTATTCGATGCCATTGTCACGTTGGAAAGTTCCAGAAGGACACCGGGCTGTATACATACCATCGGGAGGACAGTTTGTTAAATAGAAGCAACCGGCAATGAACAGTTGGTGATATAAATAAACAGTCTATGAGTTGTGAACATAAATAAATGTAGTGATATAAATATTGTTAAATAAATAATCTTAGTGTTAATCTATTTTTACTTCCTTGTACGTAAGTAAAGGAAGTATTGTAATCGCGAAAAAATACGGTTTTCAGATTTCAGCGGAAATATCCATTTTGACTAATTTCGTCGTGACGTCTGTACGTACGTACGTATCTCGCATAACTCAAAAACGGCAAGCCGTAGAAAGTTGAAATTTTGTATTTAGGACTGCTATAACATCTAGTTGTGCACCTCCCTTTCTGGTTATTACACAATTTCCAGAAGTGGCACTTTATATGAAGCCTATAATAGATTTTAATGAAAAACTGTTTTAAAATATAAACCTTTTCAAATTTAGTATACAAGGCTTTTATGTCAATCGAAATAACATAATAGATTTTGGTTAAAATAGGCTAACCGGAAGTGGTACATTCCTTGAAGTTGTTATCAGTTTTTCTTGAATAAAATGACTTTATTCTGATTTTAGAAATAAATGCTTCAAATAAAAGTTTTAGAGAATTAATTTCTGCGTCTAGCACATCAAGTATTAATAAATTAGCCTTTTGTATAAGCGAGATATGTAAATTTAAAAATTATATACTTTTTTGTTTTTGTAATAAAGCTTGCTATGGATTAGGACAAAAAAAATAAAAATGTTCATGTCAAATTACGTTAAATACGTGCAATTTTATGATTCGTACAATAACAAATATTATATTTTTATTATGAAATTAGTCATATTCATTGTTGTAATCAAACATTTCTTTGTTGTAATCAAAACTCTCTTTAAAAAGAACCGGGTTAGAGTAATGTTAATTTAAGTATGATAGTAGCAAATGAATTATTTTTTGTTCTATATCAAAATATTTCTCGGGCTTGGCTTAAGCCTGTCAATATTTTGTAATTTAATTATTAAAAAAATATGTATTATTGGTTAATAGGCGCACAAAGAAGTCGTGTGGTGTCCACATCACCCATGACATGTTATTAAAAAAATATGTATAGTTTAATAATCGTACAAGGAAGTCGTGTGGTGTCCACATCAGATTTTTTTAATGAAATTAAACCGATTCAACAAGTATAATTTGTTATTCACGGTTTTTTGTTGTTTTCACTGTCTTGGGTAGGGGCAGTAATTAAATACTTCCTTGGGACTTAGTTCTATAGTGTGTGTCATTTATTATTTGAGTTAGATTTAGCTTGTTCCAAAGTGAATATATTGACGTAAACGTTTACGAAGTCTTCTATTGCTGGTAGTTTCCCAAGAGTTAAAGTGACTGCATCCTGAGCACATATTTATATTTGAAAAAAAAAAATTAATGTAAGTTTGTCGACAAAGTCTTTAAATGCAGGAATTTCTAATTATTTGTGGATTTGTTTATTGCGAATGAACTATGGTGATGTTGTAGCGATTCTCAGAACGTTATTTTATTTGAAGATTTTGGGAACGAAAATTTGTAGTTGAAATTGGTAGGAGGCCGTAGGTTCCAAAGAAATAGTTGACTACACATATAAGCCACTTTATTGATACATATGTGGACGTTTCGGACGTTACACTTGTCCATCATCAGCTATTAAAATGATACATGATTACAATAATGTATATTAATACGATATAAACGTCGACTTACCACTATAAATGTGAAGAGAAATATTTTTTAAATTTTAAATGTTACATTGAAAAGCTCTTGTGACGAAGTCACTATTTTTCATCTCACTGTGGGTCTCCACGTTTGCGGTTCAAGTCTCATGGCAAGGTCGCCAGCCAGTTGTCATAGCCAAGCGGTCTGCAGGTCACGATGTTTTCAGCGATCCACGGCCTCATAGGCATTCTTAGAGGGGCCATGCACCAGGCATCACGAGGGTGTCTAAAGAAACGGGGCGTAAAAATGTAATTTGTTCCGCCAACACATGTTTAGAACCTACCAGTCACACGTGGGGAGCATCGCCGTCTGCCGAGCGATGTTACCACAAGCTATAAGCCGTATGCACCCCTCCAATGGACGTTGAGAACATCACCGCCGCAAATCCACCTCCAGGGCTCACAGAAATCCACCACAGGAAACCTTTTGACAACTACGAAGCCAGCTGATCACCACTAGCGCTACGTCGGTGAAAAAAGGAACTACGGAAAATAAAATGTATTTATTTTA